>JANIJI010000017.1:557500-1107500 GCA_024500535.1 Leptonema lineaticorne | reverse complement strand
ATATTCCTGCTAGATATTTAGGTAATTTGTAATATATTTTAATTTTTAAATATGAAGACAGTATTATATTTTTATATAAATCGCATTTTATGTTTTTTTAACGTTTTCAAATTATGTAACTCTTTAATATTACTTCGTTGTTTCTAACCTCAAAAATTGTCATTTTTTTAAAGCAATTTTGATATAACTAATAATTAAATAAAAAATATTTACGTACCTTTCGTCTTTCTTAATATACTCGTCACTAAAGAGATCCATTTTTGTTTCGCCTTTTAGGTTACGCTAACGAAGTTGGCGAAGCCTTCAGGAAAATCGTCAAAGATCGCTACGTTCACTTGAGCTATGTCGTCGCTTGTACTTATGTATTAGCAGACACCGTTGACAAGTCGCTGAAAGCAAAAAGGGTATGTTAAGTATTTCCAGTTTGATATTCATTAATTCTATAATATTTCACCTTGTAATATCAATATGTAATATTATTTGACCTTGTTAAATGGAGTGTATGTATATATTTTTTTATTATTATAGTAAAATAGTTTAATTTCAAATATTAACCAGATTTTTTTTCATATTATTTCAAAAATGTTTCAATTTTAGGAAAGTAACTCTAATTGTAAAATGCTGATTGCTGCTGGTGATACTTTGCTTTGGCAGATGTTTGCATCTGTGATCATTCCTGGCTTTACAATTAATCGGTAAATATGATATACATGATTAAATTCGAAATTTAATATAATAATTTTAATATTTTTATTATGTTTAGAATATGTGCTGGTACACGATATGCTTTGGATAAAGGAACAAAATTACCGGGAAAACAATTAAAACTCGTAGCAACAGCTGTGGGACTTTTATCCATTCCACTTATTATTCATCCTATTGATAATGGTGTTCATATGGTGATGGATTCAACTTATAGAACATATTTCAAGCAAAGTTAATTTTAGTTACTTATATAGTAGTAAAATTATTTAGATTGTTGAACTATGAAAATTTTTATATTGCTTTGTTGACTGCTTTTATCTTCTTTAAAGATTTTTCGCAAATTTAGATAAATAGAAATCCTATTTAGGTATAATTTTCAACAAATAGGTTGCTTCTAAATTTATTTGTTTTCTAGTATTATTACATAATCTATATAGAAGCACAATATTAAAAAAAAAACAATTTATTTAATATATATATTTAAATTTATGCATCAATGCTGTTATGATATAGAATATATTGTAGAAGAAAGATATGAAGAGTTTATTCAATAATTTAAGTGGAAACGATGTAGAAATACTACATTTACTTTGCCTTAATATTGTTATTTTAATATATATGCTATAAACGCTCTTATTATTACACAAAGATTTTAAACCAATCATATATACAAAATTACAGTTGCCAAATTTTTTTAATTTAGAATTTGTTATAAAAAAGACTTCGATTTTTTGAATGACAAGTTATGATATAGTGCAGGTTATTTTGAAAAGAAAACGGAAAACTATGATATTTACACTATGTTAATAAATGAGAGATGCTCACCGTTCAGCATATGTGCCTTATATGAAAGATATATATTATATAGTCGTTCAATTTATACATCGAACATGTTAAAATTTTTGTCCTCGATTAATTAATATATTTCCTAAACGTCAATCAAGGGAATGTCACACCTGATTATCAAAATCTCCACTAAAAAGAGGAAGTAAAAAAAATAGAACGCGTACTTTTGATTTGATAAATAAGTGTTCGTTAATTGTGGCAAATTTTTATTCGCTAAAAGTTCATATATACGCTTTTAATTTTTGAGGCTGACTCGCATTTATCAATACTCAGTGATGTAGTGAGGTTTGCTAATGACGTGGAAAATATAATTAAAGGTTTTAAAATATGCGTAGTGTAAACGGAAAAGTTTTATTTTTTGTATGAAAAGACTTAAAGATTACAGAAATTTTTTTGATAATGTTTTACGTAACACTACATCACTATTATAAAATTACTTAAAAATCCTGATATTCCAAAATTTTAATTAATATAATCTAGATTATTATAAATAAATAATCTTATTAATTAATTTATGTATATATTTTTTCGAACAAAATAGTTTTGGTTGTCAGGATTTTGAAAGGTGCTTATTTATTTATAAATTTCAAACTATACGATATTTATATAAAGAATAATATTGCATTTTTAATTTAATTGATATTTTTAATAATTTTAATGACAAAATTGTCGAAGCAATATTTACGTGTACTCAAGATATGTTATTTATAAGGTGTTTAAAAGAAATATTAATATTTACATGTTGAATATTTTCTTATACAATGTTTAATATGTTGTAAAACTTAATGAAATGTATTTTTATTTCGCAAATAAATAATATATATATATATATATATATATATATATATATATATATATATATATATATATATATATATATATATATTAAAAAAAACTTGTTATTTAATTTTATAGCGAACGCGTTCATAGAATATATATATATATATATATATATATATATATATATATATATATATATATATATATATATATAATGCCACCTGTGAAGTTTACTCCGAAGTTACTCAGTTGAAGCGGATGAAGTTGTAGTTTACTTGATTAAAATCAGATTGTTGCCATGTAGAACATTTTTTTTGGCACTGAAAACTTGTAGTGGTCACGCAATAAAAAAAAATGTTTAATAAACGCCAAATTGAAATTCGTTCATCAAATTTGGTTCAGCACTTCAAGAACAAGTTTGCGTATATCGACCTTAGGTGATTGAAAGTTGATCTGATGTGTCATTGATGACTTGTGAACCGCGTCAATAGATTGTTTTCTATTCTTAAAAATAAGCGTGAAATATATATATATAGATATAAATATATATATATATATATATATATATATATATATATATATATATATATTTGCAAAAGGTACTAAAATTTTAGAAAAGACACAATTTAATGTGTTGATAATGTTTTTATTATTTTTTTTAAATCAATTTATGGCTGTTTACATTAGATGTGACAATATTAAATTGTAATATTTGCATTTTATAGAAAATATATATATTATCCATTAAGTTTTTTTTTATTTAAAATAGAAAACGAATTGATATATATAATTTATAAAAAAATATATTTTTTTTCATTTATTTGTGCAGTTTCTTACTTTGATTTTCATATCAGATGTATAAAAATATATACTTGTACTAACGACTATGTAATTGTTAGTGATATTTTAAACTACATAATCTTTGATTTAAAACTGGTTCATAGAAAAAAATATTAGATTAAAATATAGCAATAACGTCATAAAGTTGAAAATATAAAAAAAACACACACACAATTTACGTGAATTAAATACACATTTGTGCAAATGACTACGATTTTTATATTGTAATTATTTTGAAAAATTTATAGATGATTGAAGTTAATGCGTTGAGGAGTTTTCGGATAATTCAAATCATACGAATAGAATAATAGATCATCAAAAAATTTGAACATACCGTGAATTGTAAACAATGTGCTATGATCAAAATGTAAGGTGAAATTGTCATTTAAAACTCCCGGGCATTAGAAAGGCAGGTAAATTATATTTTTTTCCTAGGTTGATAGGACTGTTTATAATATTTGCCAAACGTTTTTTTGTCAAAAGTTTTAATTATCTCAGAGTTACACGTGTTTTCACAATTCTTGATTCTTTCATCACGATAATGCACCATATCATACTGCATTGGTTCTTTGCGACTTTTTTGCCAAAATCTCGACTAGTATCGTTCCACAACCACCGTATTCGCCTGATTTGTCTCCGTGCGACTTCCGGCTATTCTTCAAACTCAAAAGCTCAATGCGGAGATGCCGTTTTGACACGACTGAGGAGATAAAAACCGAATCGAAGGTCTTGAAGGCTATACCGGAAAAAGACTATTCCGACTGTTTCGAGGAATGAAAAAAGCGTTGACAAAAGTGCGTTTTATCGGACGGGGATTACTTTGAAGGGGATAAAATTGATTTGGAAGAATAAATAAAGAATTTACATTTTATAAATAAATTCACTTTACTTTTTAATCAGTAATATGCGAGTAAAAAATATTTCACTATAAGACTATGAACATTTAAACCAAATCTCGCTTTTTTTTTCTTAGTGTATCATCTAAAAAACGATTTCTAGGATACGTTTTATATTTAGATAAAAAATTTAAATTCATTATTTATGTCAACAAAATGTAAATTGCTGCAATAAAAGGTGGTCCGTGAATAATTAAAATCAATTTATATGCAACAAAAGTTTTAAAAACATCGGTATGTACATTTGCATTTAACATTCTAAAAATGTATGTAATTAAATGTTTTATTTTATCTAGCAAAACTATTAATAAATAATATATAAATGTGTAATTATCAAAGACTATATAAGAAGGAAGTCTTTAGTTTTTTTTTCAATCATATCATTATATTTATTTACACATGTTATGTGATGTTTTAATTAGAGTAATAAATATGAAATATTATTTATATTTTATATTTTGGTTTGATTAACGACAACAATGTTACAAAGCGAGTCCAAATTACAATTAAATGATTATAAATATATAATTTTATGTAATAAAAATAATCTACAGTTATTTTTTTACGAGTGAGTCATTTAATCATTATATACCATGTACATGTTATATTGAATTTAGTCGATTAAGTTAAAATTAAATTATGATATTTTATTTTACGAAGGTTAAAAAAAATATTTTTCTGGCTCAAAGTCGAAGTTAGAAAATCAAGATTGTCGTAAAAATAATTTATAGATTTTTTTAAATAAAATATTCTTTTCAAATTGTAATGATGATTATAAAATAATAATAAAAAATAATTTCAGTTTTGCAATTTTTTTTTCAAAGTAAGGACCATATTTTATATAAGAAAAATTTAAACGATTTACAGCGAATTGTTTTCGATTAAATTTTTTAAAATTTTATTAAATTGAAAAATATTTTTTAATATGTAAGGGTTAAAACATGTATATATATATATATATATATATAGAATTATTATTATTGAAAATTAAATAGTTTGTAAGTTTCAAATGTTCAAAACGTACTTTGCGTATTTACTAAAAATTGCGGCCCCGCAAATTAGCCGACCTCGCGTAGTTATTTTCCAAGTTTTTCTCGTGCGTGACTTCGAAAGGTTTACGCATTACTGCGAATTGCCATTGTCATTTTTATTCCGTATTTATTTTATTTTTCCTCGGACACGTAAAATAAAATAAATATGAACACATGTAGCATGTGTCATGTGATGACAGATAAATAAAAAAATAAATAATAATTGCATTTATTGTAAATTATTTGTGCAGGTGTGAACGGCTTTTATGGAAGTTTTGTACATTTTTTTTATTTTTTTGAAAAAAAAAAAGATTTTTCCGCGTATTCATCGCGAAAATTGAGCACTTATATCGGTAATGGTCGTCTTGTTTATTGTGTTTAGATTATCGTGTGTGAGATCTTAGATTTGGATTACATTTTTGTCAAAAACTATTTTATATAATAGTTTTATATTTACTCAATATTGAAAATGTTGAAAAACGTTGTAATAGCAATAACATTAAACAATATAAATATTATCTTTATTTCTTCATGAATAATAAAAAAAAATATGATAGATGATAAGTGCTAAATTAATAGTATTATAAAAATATATGTATATTATAAATGCATTTCGGCATAAAACGATCATTAAAACCTGCTTTTTGCTATTTTAAATTTATTATTTTGAAGAGATATTCGTTTTAATAGTTCAGAATGATACGTTTTTCAGATTATAATTAAAAAAATAAGATTTTAATTGACTAATTCAGCGGTTTCCAACTTGTGGTGCGCGTATCCCCAGGGGTACGCAAAAAAAATTATCTTGGCGGAAGTTATAAATTTATATAATATATATATATATATATATATATATATATATATATATATGTGTGTGTGTGTGTGTGTGTGTTAGGGGTACACATTAAGGAGATAATCAAGTAAAGAGGTACACACAAAAAATTGGTAATCGCTGGATTAAGTAATAAAAATAAATAACTATATTTTTATAAACACGAAATATTTTGTTATTCGATAATTATAATAAATGTATTTTAATTTTTTTATTTACATTATAAAAATTTTAGTTTAATTTATTTTGTTAAAAAAGTAATTTAAAGATATAATATAAAAATTTTGTATTATATGAATAAAAATTAAAAATAAAAAAATATTTTTATGTAGTGTTCTTTTATATATTATTTAACAAAATTGAGTCACTAATTCTGTGTTTAATTTTTTATTGTATTTTTGACATATTTCATATAAATATATATATATTTAAATTATTATTATATTATAATTAGAATGTTGATAAATTTGCAGCGATAAATCGAATTTAAACGTCTTTAAATAATTATAACTATTTTATAATGATGATGTTAAATATAAATGTTAGAAAGTAAAAATAGGAATAATTCTGATAATTTTGAAATAATAAAAAAGAATAGAACCTTCGTGAAAGTTATCAGTCTTACTTACGTGTATTTTGTAATCTTTTTTATTTTTATTTTCAGCACTTTTGCGGAAATTATTTATATAATTATGTATTACACTGGTCATAAATAATAATTGTATTATTGTAATATTTAATAATAATCGTTTACAACAGTTTCAAACCGGTCTTTATATTATAAATGTTACACACACACACATAGATGACGGGTTTTCGCGCGATAATTTTGTAAACGGCGACGGTAATTATGCAAATTAACCGAGTTCTATTGCACTTTTCCGAGCGGAAAATTCGGATTTTATATAAATTAAATTAAATTTATTAGATTAATATTATTATTATTTTTTTGCACTAAATCAGTCCAAGAGACGTACAAATGCGACGCTTATTGTTTTGCTACTGAAGTGTGGAAATGTAAATTCTAACGGTGTTTGTTGTGTGAGATTATAAGGTTATATTGATAATAAAAAAAAATACGTGTCAAAAATATAAAAAAACACCCCTAAATTTTTTTTATCATAATAATTTAAATCGAATAGATTTATAAAAAAATAAAAAAAATCATTATTTATTTATTAATTTTAACGTATTTACGATCAAATTTGTAAATAATCCCACACAACTTGCATAATTTAATATATTAGACACTTATATTTGTAATCAAATTGATAAAAAAAATGTAATATATACAAAATTTAATTTAAAATATATTAAAAGCGAGTAATAAATAAATGATACTATATATTTATTATTATATTATATTTATTAATTGTTTTTCCGATGTTGAAATCGCAGTCGGAAAAACATCATTATATTAATTATAATACAATTTCATAATCTTTTTTAATTTGTCTCTATTTTTATTGACTTATAATTTGAAGCGTTTTATTTATAGTAATTTTCAAAAATATCTAATTCATGATTTTTTTAAATTAATTTCTGAATGAGTTTGATAAAAAAATATTTTTATTAAATAAATATTGATATTTCGAGTTATAAATTTATTAAAATATAAATAAAATACGTATATATTGTGCGAATTAAAATTAGTAAAAATTTGCAAAAATTCAAATATATATTTATTATTGGTGAAAAATTTTCGGTCATTATCGTAATTTATATTTAATTATATTCACATTGTCGTACAAAATAAAAATCAAAAAAAAAAAAATTATATATTGGTTTTTGTGTGTTTCTATTTGAATTTTAAGGTCAAAATTATAAAACGTTACACTGACCTAGTGAGATTTTAGCTGTGTGCCCTCACGTGATATTTCAAAGTGAAAATTAATTCAGCGATTTCCTTGCGATTTGGTCATGGTCGTATTATTATATGGATATAGGAAATTGGCAGAAAAAAACATATATATGTAATTTGTTTGTATTCAAAACGATATATATGTATATATATATATATATATATATATATATATATATATACATATATACATATATATATATATATATATATATACATATATACATATATATATATATATATATATATACATATATACATATATATATATATATATATATATATATATATATATATATATATATATATATATATATATATTTAAATAAATTATATGATGAAAAAACGAAGAATAAAAAATTTTACTATTTAAAACGACGTTTCGATACGCGATAATCCGACAAGTAAAGTGTCCGTCTTGAAACGTGATATTTCGATTATTTACCGAGTTATTTAGTGTTACACATTAAAAAATAATTTATACTGTATAATGATAATTAAAATAAAATAAAAATAATCGGTAAAGCGATTTTCGTGTCGCCAGTTTTATAACAAATGTGATGATAACGCGGGATCGAACGTTTTTGCAATTTCGAACAACTCGATGAAGGTAAGTGAATTTAATCGCTCAGTTTTCCGGTCGTCACAATAAAAATTAATAATATATATATATATATATATATATATATATATATATATATATATATATATAATGTCGCTCTAATTATAAAAATATATTAAATATATTATTAAAAAAGATTAATGAAACATTTAATAATGATATAATATATTTTTTTTAAATCGAAATAATGTATGAATCTGTATTTGTTTTTCCAAGAATAAATATTTTTATATATAAATATTCTTTTTAAAATTATTTTTATAGTGAATTCGTCTTTTTCAGAAAACTAAGATGTATCGAAATAAATATTATTTAATTAAAAAAAAGTTTTCGATTAAAAAAACAATATATAATATATTTATTAGTTAAATAAATATTTAAATTCACTTTTATTAAATTAATGAAAATTATTATTAATATATATATACCGCACCTATTAATATTTTATATATACATAGTTCGTGTTTGCGCATATTTGTATGTGTTTTTTTTTAGAATAATAATTATTTGTATTGATCTACTTTAGTAATAATATATAAATGAAAATTACTTGAAACTACATTCCGTCCTTCAAATACGAAAATTACCGAGAAGTGTTTTTTTTTCTTGTAATAATCTTAAACAGATAATAAAATTAATTTGCATTTACATGTGCATTTTTATTATCGACAGCAAGTAAAAATATTCTGCAAAAAAAAAAAATACGTGACAAAGAAAAATTGTAAGACTTGCGTTTATTACTATTATTATTATTTAATTTTATAAATTGATGTAATTTAAAAATATATAATTTTAAATAAATAAATAAATTTAAAACATCTCATAAAGATAAAACATACAAACATTTAATAATTACAAGCACACAGTCATCGTACGTTTAACATAACAACCGGAAGTCAAAAGTTTATCGAATATTTTATTACGCATGAACTCCGTTAGGCACTTGCAAAAAAATATATATATATATATAAATACGAATTATCGAAAAAAATAAGTAAACATGTTTTTTCCTATTGTTTTGGATATTTAAATTGATTATTGACGTGTACATATATTGTAATCAAATATACAGGGTCTTGAAATCTTTGTTGTTAAATAATATTATTAAATATCAATCG
This sequence comes from Leptonema lineaticorne, assembly GCA_024500535.1. Classification (NCBI taxonomy): domain Eukaryota; kingdom Metazoa; phylum Arthropoda; class Insecta; order Trichoptera; family Hydropsychidae; genus Leptonema; species Leptonema lineaticorne. The sequence continues at coordinate 1,097,969 of JANIJI010000017.1, read as the reverse complement.
ATATTTTATACTAGAATAATAATAATAAATTTTACATTCGCTAATTTATATTTTATAGCCAATGAATTTAACCCTTTCAAACGATGCGGTTTATTTAAGTATATAACGGACATTTATTAATCAATATCTAAAAAAAGTAATTTTATTTTATATAAAAATTGATTAATTTAATCAATTAATTAATTCGAAGAAGAGTTATAAGTAATCACTTTTAAGAATAATTTTATGGATAAATTGAAACATGTAATTTTTTTCCTAAGTTGGTAGGATTGTTTATAATATTTGCCAAGTGTTTGTTTGTCAAAAGGTTTAATTATCTCCGAGTTATATGTATTTTTACAACTCTTGGTTCCTTTATCGAGATAATGCACCATGTCATACTGCATTGGTTCTTCGCGACATTTTTGCAAAAAACTCGACTCATATCGTTCCGTAACAACCGTATTCGCCAGATTTGGCTCCGTACGACTTATGGCCATTCAGTAAACTCGAAAGCTTAATGCGGGGTCGCTGTTTTGACACGACTGAGGAGATAAAAACCGAATCAAAGAAGGTCTTGAAGGCTATACCGGAAAAAGACTTTCTATTGTTTCGAGGATTGCAAAAAAGCGTTGATAAAAGTGCGTTTTATCAAACGGGAATTACTTTAAAGGGGATGAAACTGATTTGGAAGAATAAATAATGAATTTACATTTTATAAACAAATTCACTTTACTTTTTGATCACAATATTATATGATATATATTATAAAACTTATATTGTTGTAATATATAATATGTATATAATATATTAATCAATATTTTTATTTTAAAAATATAATAAATTATCATTAGGGGGATTTTCTTTTTTTTTGAGTTTATTTAATTGGTATTTTACCGGACATCAAAATCTGCGTCATATGTAGTAAGATAAATTTTAATATATATATATATATATATATATATATATATATATATATATATATATATATATATATATATATATATATATATATATATATATATATATATATATATATATATATATATATATATATATATATTAGCGTACCCTGCAATTATGCGGGAAAAACGCTAGATGATATATATATATATATATATATATATATATATATATATATATATATATATATATATATATACCATATTGTATATATATAGCGAAAAAACTGACCTTTCGCACGAACTGGGAAATAAATCATTGCGCAGATTACGAATGATGATCTCGAAATTACACATAATCTGACGGGGGAAACAAACAAATAAACTTAACGTAAATAACGCCGGATCATGGTCGTTTTTATTGTCGTTTCTAGGAAAAAACTACCGATTATCAACAGGGGGAGGTGCGGTGGGGTCGGAAGGGAGGGAAAACTCGGTGTAAATTTGAACAATTGTGACGTTTGAAATTGTGGTGTTAATGGCCGCCGGTATAAATCATAACGTTGTCAAATAATAATATTAGTCATCTTGAGGTCGTTTTCAAGGTAAACATAATTTTTTTTTTATATTTTTATCATGATTATATGTATGAATAAATTATCATAATTGTGCGTTGTTCGCAATAAGTTTTTTTTTATTATGACGCCGCGTGTAAAGGGGCGATAATCAATTACGATAAAGTTGGAGTCAAATGATTCGATTGTGATAATCGTTCAGTGGACGCTCTTGATTTATTGGCATTTATAGAACCGGTAAAAATGATCGGTTAATCCGATATATATATATATATATATATATATATATATATATATATATATATATATATATATATATATGTATGTATAAATATATATGGTAGTTATAAGTCGATTTGTTTTATCCGTGTTTTTAGTCAATATGTCGAGTTGGATTTTGAATTATGATTTAAGATTTTTATTTTTTTTTCTTTAAATAGAGTGAACTGTATTTTTTTTCTAAGAATTTGTAATGTTAGATCAATTAACGGAAAAATCTGGTCATGTGCGCGGCTGGTTAATGCGATGGTTGTTTAAAGTAGGATGGGATAAATGATAGTTCATAAAAAATATTGATAATGTAAAAATATATATATATAAAATAAAAATTAAAAATTAATTAATTAATGAAATTTAAAACATTGGTTCTCAATTATTAATATATAAGTATATTTTATATTGAAATGAAAAAACATTATATGGAAAATATTTCACAAGTTAAATTAACGAATTTCTATATTTCTAACAAATTACAAATGAAAGGTTGTAGTTTCAGTCGTAGCGCCGTAATTCGAATTAAACTGATGACGTAACAAATTCTACGAATAATATATGGTACAACGAAGCATTGCGATTGAAACATGAACGTCAATGATTTTTAGAGGCCGCCGAAGGAAAGTTGTTTTGCGAATAGCACAATGGAAATATTCGCAATAATAGTGAAAAAAAAAAGAATCACGTTCGCAAGATGAAGAAAGTAAAAGGGCAACGGCGTTTCAGATACGGCCCGAAGATCAAGAGTCATCGTGTCAAGTGTCAACCGCAAATGACGCGTATCTTTTGAAGAACTCGCACGTTCGAAAATCAGTTAAATCGCCCGATAATCGACGCTATTGATCATTTGCACCCTGCGGGCAAGCACGTGCCTTTCTCCGCATTGCCGGCAACCAGTGACATCAGAAAAAAAATGTCTTAATATGTATTACATCAGGGGTAGATAAGTTTTTTTTTTAAATTATGTATTTTTTATATTAAAAAAAATATTTTTAATAAAGAAAATTATTATAGTATTTATATTATAATATATTAAATTTTATAAAATATGTTTTATAATATAATATTTCAACGAAATAAATTATTTAATATCGATCAGCGGTCCTTTCTATAAAAAAGTTGAACGACTCTGAGCTAGCGCATCTCGAAACAAACATATCAATAGTTAGTGTATTGCATTAAAAATAATGATATTAATGGCCATATCTTTCTGCTATTATCATTGATAACAATAAAATATTTAAAAATATGAAAGTTTATTAAATTTTAAAATAATTATTTTATATTCAAATTTAAGAAGCATTGTTAGATTAAATGGAAAAATGTAATATACAAAAATTATTTTCTTATATTATATATTGACTGAATAAAAAATATTTTTTATTTTTATTATAGTAGATTTTTTTATGTTTATTTAATTAATACATTGAATAAACAACTATTTACGATATTTATTGTACGAGGAAAACGTGTCAAAATTTTAAAAGTTTTCATTTTTTCTTCGTAGACGTCAATATTATTATATTGTTCGTGGATGAATGGAGATATTCGAGGATAAAGCAATATCAATTTCGTCAATATCATAAAAAAAAGTTAATTTATTCGAATACGTTAATAAATTGACGGGGAAATTTTTTTTGCAAAATTATTATTATTATTTATTATTATTATTATTATTGGTGGGAGAATGGAGAAATATATTTTTTATTTAACGTTCGAATCGTCAATTTTACGTATAATTTTATTTTATTTTATTATAATTGCATTGTATGTGTATAAAATTGTTAAACGATAAAAATATGACATTTAAAGAATATTATTTTCTGATGAAAATGCGCAATTAAGATAAATAAATGCATTTTTCTAATTGTCGTTATTTATTTATAGTTTCGTTGATAATATATTAAATATGTACATTATTTAAAGGTGAATAAATCTTAAATAAAATAAAATGAAAACATACATATTTAGTAACTTAAAAATAATATAATTAATTTTGATTTTTAAGTTGTTTTTAAGTTAAAATATATCGGATAATTTAAAACAAATGTATGGTACTGAAATAAAAATTTTTTTTTTTTCATAATAATATGTTTATACTAAATTTAAATTGGACTAGTTTTTTTAATGAATTATTAACACATTGTAATAGAAAAATTATTTTACGTCATACATTATAAATAAATATTTCCTTGAATTAAAATTTTGGAAATATATATGTGATTTTTAAATATTAATCATTAGGGTTGAAATCAATAAAATGTTTTTAACTGAGTGTTTTTTTTTAATTAAATATATTTGTAAAAATTAATTTATATTTTGCAAATTATAAATTCTGAATGCAAAAATCTTTAAGATATCGAAATTACTGCTGTTGGTATTCTGGTATAGAAATTGATAATAATATGAAAATAACCATTTAATTGGAATAACCGGTAAACCTACATTTTATTTCATTCCATATAATGAAAACATTATTACAAATAAGTAGATGCATTTATAAAACCATTATTTTAACCGACCGTTCTCAAATTTTCAAGTACAAATTGTTAAAATATATTTTTTCATTAAATATAAATTTATAGTAATCAATAAAGAAAATTATGTAATTTTTTTAATACTATGTTTGTAAGAAAATTTAATGTATGAAAAAAATGAACATTGAAGACTTTTTTGTTTTTAAATTTGCATAAAATGATATTGCACACTGAAATATGTTAAATATAAAAATAATTTTAAACATAATAATAAAAATATTAATTATTTCGTTGTTCAAAAAAAAAACTCAACATACCAATTCCGACATGAAAATATATCAGTAGCAAATGAGAAAAAGGAAATTGTTCAGATATAGCTTTCCAAGATAATGTAATCGCGTGAAATTATCTTTTTAACGGTTTCTATTTAGTTAAAAAAAAAAAGAAAAGAAAAAGACAATCTATATGAATTTTATCTTTTTTTCTTCACAAGTTCAAACAATGACCTTATGTATTGTAAAGTCAACGTCCCACCGTATACTTCATAATGAACGGCCGCCGTAAGGTTATCACATACAATAATTACAAAAAAAAAACATTATCAATGAATATATTTAAAATATCATCGTCTCACCTGTTTTCGATCAGATCAGCATGTTGTATCTTCTTTTATTTTATTTATTATATATATATATATATAAATATATATATATATATTCATTTATGTTTGAATTATGAAAAAAAAATCACGAGGGGGTTGAATGCGGGTTATGCTCGCGAAAGATGTTGTCGCGACAGGATGGACGCGAGCTTTGTGACGGATATGGTCAAAAATTCGCAACTTTTAATTCAGCGTTTCAGTTGCGAAACGTCGCGTTGCGATCGAGGTGTGTATTGTGCGTGCGCGCGTGTGCGCGTGTATGTGTGTGCGTGTGTGTGCAGAAAAAAAATGCGTGCGCATGCGCATGCGCGTGTTACCAGTATCAATCAACGCACATGACTGAACCATAAACGCCGAGCGCAAAAAGCAAAAACCAGTCCAATAATCAATTCGCCAATATCGACCGACATCACAGTTATTTTGCGCGTAAAAAATTGATACATAAACCTTTTCTTTTTTTTTTTTTTGTTTTTTCATTGATTCGTTCGAAAAAAATATATTACAGTAGGTTCGCATCTTTCGCTTGACCAAGTTTCGAAACGGCGACCGACACTTTTGAACTTTTCGCGGGCAAACGGCGCGTTTATGGTATGAAAAATTATTGTTTCAGATCGTGTTATGTGTTGTCAATGCGGATAAAGCTTCTAATGATTCGGCGCGTTCATATACATAATAATTAATGTTATTGTATAAAAAATATTATTGTATACAATACATCATAACAGGGGTATCCAAGCTCTTTGATAGTCTGAAACATTTTTCAAAATTTAAAATTTTTCACCAGCCGCTATTAAATACGCATTAATTTTATTTTAAAGAAATTACATTTATTGAAAACATTGAATTTAAATATAAAACATTAAACACATTTAATAATTCTTTAAAATTAAAAATGAAAAGGGAACTCGGATACATTTATCGAGAGCCATAAATAATCTTTCAAATTACCGTACGTGGCTCGCGAGCCGCAGTTTGGCCACCTCTGCATTATAATGTAGGTTTGTTTTTGAACTAAATGTCAAGCAGGTTCATTCTCACATAAATTGTTTATGATTGAAAAATTATTAATTTAATTCTATTAAAAAAAATAGACATATTTCTGAAAAATGTTCAGATTCATGAGTTGTGCTTTTGAGTAAATTTTTGAAATAATTCCACAAAATATACTTTATTTCACAGTATTATATTAATATTTTCTATTTAAAAGTAATTAATGTAATATAAATACAACAATTTTTATAAACTATTAATTGATTTTTTAAATATTGGTAAACGATGTATTATATAATATATATGATATTTAAAATAGTATCTAAGTGTTGTAAATAGAGTAGAATTATTATAAAATGTAAATGGGCATCAATGAAAGAATATTAATTAGTCTTTTCACAAGGAAAAAAGCAAAATAATATTTAAAAGGTATTTTAATATAGGTCAGAGGTCGATAAACTTTTTATCTCGAAGTGTGTAATGCAAAATTCGAAAATCGCCAATTGAATATAGTTTTTATTTGAAATATTTAGTGTTAATTATTTTGAGTTTAAATTAGCAATCTATAGTTATTAATATTGAACGATTTTTAACCTTTTTTCCTGGTTCATCATACTTTTTCTTTTTCCTCATATATTTTATAATGTTTTATGTTCTTGTTTTTTATAAGGAGATATACCTGATACAGAAAGTAGTTCATTTTAAATAATATTTTTAAAAAATCAGAAAAATCTAGAATGCTGTTGAAATTAATTTTTAAAAAAAGAAAAAATAATAATACTATTATAAAATTATTGTTAAGACCCTCCTGTTAAAAATAATATTTAATTATGTAAAATACACAACGTTATTTCATTTTAATATTTTGAATCTGACGAATATTTTCAGGAATGTTCTGAAACTAATTTATTTCTAGACTGTTTCCACAAGAGCTACCAATCCAGTTATGTTTTTCATCATAAATAACTACTGCTCTTATTCCAGATGAACACTTGTTAATTTTATTTATGATTTGTACATATTATATAATTTGATAATTTTATTTTTGTACAAAATTACGTTTCATGTAAAGTAATAAGTGTATTATATATAATTTAGTTGTATTTATATGAATTAAAAGTGGGGTTCAAATTTTCAAAATATTATTCAGATTATATATATATATATATATATATATATATATATATATATATATATATACATATATATATCAATTTATTGTTCCAAGATCAAAAATAAGATAAAAATAAATTATTTATGGACAATAAATATTTTCATTTACAAAAAAAAATAATATGAAATTTTTATTGAACATTATCATTTTTAATTTTCAATGTAAATATAATTGGAAAATTGTATTAAATTTTCGTTTATTATATTTTTTATCGTACAACTGAAAATGATTGTGAAAAATTTGAATGACGTCTTACTATATCAGAAAATTCTCAAAATTGAAAATATTTTTGTTATTGTCTATTATCCAAATTGACACCTGTGGTAACGTGTTTATTCGTATTATTTTTATGTTGTTATTTTATTTTATTTCATGAAAAATCGATTTTAATACTATTTTATACAAATTTTATTATTGATTGCCAATTGAAATATACTTTGAAAAAATCAAAAAGGGCCGATTGTTTCGATATTTTTTTTACTTTTATCTGTTTATTGAATTAGTGAAAGTGTTTGAAGTGGAGTTGAAAAATAAAATTTTGTTCATTTTTTTTATACGATATTTTCTCGAAATAAATGTAAATGTTTACGCTGTTCAAATATCCCAAAAATTGTTTTCTAAACATTTTTGTGTTTGTTCTTTGATGCGATAAAATCAAGTAGGCACTGCTATAAATCAATTTACAAACATACTTCTGATAATTAAAATTACACTTGGTAAACATGAAAATATATATGGAAAAGCGGTCAGAATGCAAACGGCAAATTTTTCCATATATAAGAAAAATCGAACAAAATGGCGATCAAAGTTGTGCGATCGATATTTAAATAATTAAATAAATAATTCACTAAATAAAATATATTTTTATTTTGTGTTTTTTATTATAACTGTGCGTAGTATTGATGACTGTATTAAAAAAAGTTTTTTAAAGTAATTTAAAAAAAAACACAATGAATTTATATTGAAAATAGTATAAAATTTTGTGTCGCATCGTTTAGTTTGGCCCTAAAGAGCTTGTAAAAAACGTGCATAACCGCAACATGCAGTCTCTACACGACATCATCGTAAGCGCCGGGAACATTTATTATTATTATTTTTTTACTTTTTATTTACATAAAATTCTCCGGCGATCAAGATCAACAAGAGAAGATTCACATCGTCCGAGGCGAAGGTTTTATCGAAGATGTGGAAAAAAATCAAACCAGTTTTCAGTTGTGAATTTTAACTGAGAACCGACATTTTAACGCTGCATTCAATTCGTTTATTGTTTTTGTTTTTGACTTTTCGAGTTTCGCACACGATGGGAAATTTTATGAATCACGACCGTTTCGATTTTTTTTCATGTTTATACGACCGCTAGGTTTAGATATATATATATATATATATATATATATATATATATATATATATATATATATATATATATATATATATATATAAATGAGATATAGTATTATTTTCTCATAATTTGAAGGTCTGTTTTGTCTAAAAAGGTAGTGGTTCAAGAACGTTCAAAATCTTCCCCCAAATTTGTCGATTCTTAACTTCGAAATCTACCTCGATTTCATTAAATATTATATTTCGAATAAGTATATTTTTGTATTAATAAAGAAACGGTGTAATAAAACAATTGCACTAATCAATACCAATAAGAATTTTATTCTTACTTTTCTATTTCTTTTCTTTGTTTTTATATGATATAGATTCTAAAGGAACATTTTTTTTTGATAAACTGCTAATTTTTTAAATGATTTTTGAACTGTAAAATCAAAAATTAATTCTAATATTTTGATGAAAAAAAAATCGAAAAGGTCAGTAAAAATTCCGTGTTTTATAATTATTTTTTTTAATATATTGGGAACCCTTTATATCTATATAAATAAAAAAATATATTTTATATTTCATGACATTAACGAAGTTTTTTTTCTACTAATATCACAGATGATTAATTCTTTCTTCTGTAGGAAAGATATTGATGCCCTTTTCTTTTGTATAATTGAGCAATTTAAGGCATCTTCTTTATCAATAAATTCAAATATTAAATTTTATATACTTAAATTAATGTAAAAAATGGCTAAAAAATAAAGTAGAATTTCCATAAAGATTTTTTTTTCAAAATACGAAAGAAATGTTAATAATCAATATTAATAATATTTAAGATTTCATCGGCTTGTGATCTTAGAAATTTATGTTTTAATAAATTAGTTAAAAAATAAAAGTTAGTCATTTTTAATAAATATATAATATAATATAACTTTGTAAATAGAACCGTGGATAATAATTTCATAATTTGTGTAAATAGTAATAAATTTCCTCGACATTTACTGTTTAACAGATAATTTTTATATACAGACGGTTTCGTGGAAGAAAAAAAAAGACATAATAAAAAAATATCATAAAAGTCGCAATATTGCATCGAAATTTATGTCGTCGAAAATCAACTTAAATCACGACATCTTTTTATTGTTCTTCCAGGGTTGAAACATATTTCAATTAATTACTGAAAAATAGTTTACTTTAACCTGATGAATACTATTCAGACGTTATAAGTTTTAATTTTAAACAAGCTGTTTGTTTATGTTTCCTTATCAATATTTATATTATAATATATTGCTATTTCCTTATTATATGTTATTTTAATTAATATAAATTGCATCTCGGTGTTGTGAGTCGACATTTTTGCTACCATTTTTGTTATCTCGTTAGAAAGTATGGCTTTAAATAAATATATGAATATGCATGGTTTTACAATGTAAACAATATTTTTTTTTCAATCAATATATTGATTACGCATCGGAATATACGAGGAAAATCTGTTGAAGTTTTACGTCATATATATTTTTTTTCTTTCAGAAGTGTAGAAATGACTTTTTTTTCTACTAAGCTTTGTACATTTTAAAAGATTTCAGTTGTACAGTCATCTATACTTCTTTATTTTTTATGCCTCATAAACAAGAATCAATTTCATTTGAAAAATATTTTAATAATGTATTTATTATTTAGGCATACAGTATATATTTTATAATTTTATTTAATCATATCTATTTTCTTTTGATGTGAGGTTATGTAAAGAGCCGCCATTTTATAATGACATAACATAACCTCAAAATCTTTAAAAATATTTTTTTTTTCAATATTTAATAAATAACAATTAAAAAGTTTATTTAGTCGGATAAAAGAAATATTTTTTTTTAATTTTTGTCTTTGAAAAGCAATTAAATAGGTATAACTAGAAAAATGGATTCTTGTTCTGAGATATATTATTGTGATACTTAAAATTAAAAATAATATGTAATAAATATAAAAAAAATAAAATCTCGATATTTAAAATCGTGTTTTAAAAATAACTTTTAAATACTTTAAAAAATTGATCATAGTAAAAAGAACATATTTCACATAGAGTGGAAAATTGCAGTTCGTTTTGGATAAAAAAAAATATAAAATATAATATAATAATTTAGTTCCGTTAAATTTTAAATAGAATTGTAAAAAAAATACTGCATCTCATTTGCGGTATAGAAAATTTTGCGAAATCTCTATTCTTTAGAAATACGAATTTTAAATATGAATAGAAAACAGAAAATTGCATGAAATATCATATATATATATATATATATATATATATATATATATATATATATATATATATATATATATATATATATATATATATAAATTTATATATATATATATATATATAAATATATATATATATATATAAATTTAAAATATAAAGTGTTTACGATAATGTTTGTCCTTCAAATTTGTTCTCGGGGTGTCATTTTTATGTTTCTTTTTTATTATTATTATTATATATTATCGAACAAGGTTCACGACTTTCGATCGTATAATATGTGAAAATATATGATGTTGTAATATTATGGTTGTCAATCTTATATTTGATTCTCTCGTTTTGTTTTAATAATGAAGTGATAATGTTCACAGTCAACTTTTATTATATCAACATTATTTCAAATTAAAATATTAACGTAAGTCAAGGATATTTTTTAATAAACGAGATATTGGAATGAATAATTTAATATATTTATCTATTACATATTAAACTGTTCAGAATATTAATAATTAAATTCGTGTTATAATAATTATAAATAGAGACGATATATGCAATAATTTGTATGAAGATTTAAAGTGTAAAAATATCGACTCCATATTCATAAAAATAAATATTTAATAAATCAAATAGACAGGCTTAAATAATTAATAATACGTTGTCATTAAAATATTAGGGATGCTCTTTATTATTTTTTTAAATTTTTATTTATATTAATTTTTAAATATAAATTGAAAATCACTGATTTATAAATAAATAAAAATCGTATATATATTGTATTGATGATTAGAAAGTATTGAAAGAAATCGTCAATCGAATTCAAAAGAAAGATATAATAAATCTTTCCTTATTCGAATTATGAAAATATTTTTATATAAGTATTAATTAAATTAGATACCTTCAATTTTTATTATACGAAATTTCGTCGATAATCCTGAAGAATCACTATATATATATATATATATATATATATATATATATATATATATATATATATATATATATATATATATATATATATATATATATACATATATTTTTATTTTATTTCATTTAAATATTTTATTAACACTTTTAATAGAGAAAAATATTTAATAAAATCTGAATATAAAGGAAACGACTCAGCCGTTTTATCAACAAATTAAAAAAAAATGAAATACGTTATAAACAGAGGCTAGAGTCTCAATAAATCGCGATAATATTTTCACAAGCATTTATAAGCAAGATATTTAATTGCTATTGATATACATGATGCAATATTTAATCAACAATATTTACACTTTTTCTGATTTATTGTGTCAAAGCTTATCGCTTAACATTTCTCAACAAAAAAAAAAAATAAAAAAAATATATATATATAAATTAAATTCTTGCAAAAATACTTTAAAAATATTATTATTATTATTATTATTGTTGTTTTGCGTTTTTATAACCGCGAATGACATTTGATTATTGATGCCAATATTATTGTATTATATATGCAATCGGCATTTTTTTTTACTCATAGTAATATTGAATTATAAGGCCGCGTACACATTTAACGATCGTAAAATATTTCGATTTTTCACAAAACTTGACATGATTTTTTTCGGAATTAATTAATATGTTTTTTTTTATTACGGAGCGTTTTTTTTTCATTGCGAAAGGTCGAATAAAAATGTTTCTTCTCATTTTGTCAATGTGAAAAATATAAAATAAATACTATCAATATAGATTTCTAAACGAGGAAATCTAAGCCGTCGTTAGTCAATATTATAATAATTTAATATATCGTTAAATATTTTGTATGTAATAGAATGTTGAATAGCGATTCTGAATCTGTGGTTCGCAGATTTAAGAAAGGTTGCATATTTTTTTCATTTTTTTTTTGGATTTGATTTGAGGAAATGTTGATTATATATGTGATTTGGAATCTAGTTTGACATGACGTTCTCAATAATTATGTGATTAACGTGGACTTTCAAAATCTAGGTTGACACTCGTATTTGCATATTGCGAAAACAAACCTTTCGCACAGGATTATGACTTGAAAAATGTTGAGAAACATCAGTTTTGTTTTTGCGCATATAGTAGGATTCCGTTTACCATATATATTTTTAATTTAATTGTATTATTTTGCTAGAAAACTATTTAGCATTTATAAAAATGTACAATAAAAAATAGTACGATTATATTTTATTGTAGATATCTATTAATTTTATTTTTACCGATTAAAATTAATGAACTGAAAAAAATTCTCACAGAAGACATAAAAAATACTATTTATAGAATATAATTATGTCGTTAAAATGAGATTTGTTAAGCGATAAAGCGGTGTCGTACTGTATTTACGTTACATGTTATGCATAAACGTACACATATAATAACTATTTATGACATAATATATATATATATATATATATATATATATATATATATATATAATTTATATTTATATATATTACGAATAAATAGTGATAAAATAGTTATTACTTTTTTGCACTCGACCCAAATGTCAGACAACTCATCACGAAGCAATCAGTAAATTATCTTCTATTAATTATGACGAAATTTCTATCGTTATTAAATTTCCAATAATTATTAAAGATTGTAGAAAGTTGAGTGAACTTAAAAAATATATTCATTTTTATGATTGTTTAAAAATTATATTGAAAATCGATTTTTACGCATTTCACAGCGAAATTTATGCAATATGTGCAATAATAATACTAGAATGAATTTGAAAGCGAATTGTGCGATTATTGAAAGTAATAATATTTAAATAATGTAAATAATTATGTTAATTATTCAATGCCGTTTTAGGTTACATTCATTGAAATGTACTGTAATATGTAATTTATTATAGAAACCATGACCTATCTTTATCAATCGTTTTAATGTTAAATTTACACTTTTTCTAGATAAAATTGAAAGGATTTTCATTATATAAATATCTTCTAAAAAGATATAAGTGATATTCTCATTTTTTTTTAATCACAAGGTTTATATTAATCTATAGTTTTATGGACGGCAATACGATAATTTTTTCAATGTTTAAAAATTTGACCGGTTTATAAATTTATTAATTGTTAATACCGTTAAAAATTGCTAAAAAAAAATGATAATTTAAGATAAATATTATTTCAAGGCTTTGCGAATTTTTTACGTCTTTTTTTAATTGCCATTATAAGTGGCAATTAAAAACATATTATTCTTATTCGACTACAATAAATCATGATTGTTTAATATAAAAAAAATAAATGGCGTACATGAAAAATTAATTATGAATCTTTTTTTACACATAATAATAATAATAATAATAAAGAGTTGTTCAAAATTCGTTCCACGATTCTACTTCATTTTTTCTCATTACAATAATAAAGATTAGATAGATTTTTTTAAGTAAGATTTTATACAATATTTGTTCAGTTTTAAATTTTATATTTCAATAATGAAGATCAAGTCCTTATATTTTTATCGATAAAATATTAATATAATTTACTTTTTAATTTAATTTGTATCGTATATTTATCATATTTAAATAAAATATTATAGCAATATTTTGTGTGAGTGAAATCGTGCGTGCGTCACGATTTTATTGCGAATTGACGATGAATATAAGTAAAACAACAAAACGGTATAATTCTTGGAACATGTTCGTTTAGAAAAGACAAAAATGAAATATACAAATAATTAATGAAAAATCAGAATCAAATTTAAACTGTAATCGCCATTTTGAAATTCAATTTTGGACGTTTAGTTTTTTTTCCAATAGAATTAATGGTAACATTGTGATCAAAAAGTAAGGTGAATTTGTTTATAAAAATGATTCTTTATTTATTATTCTTTCAAATAAATTTCATCCCCTTCCAAGTAATTCCCGTCCGATAAGACGCACTTTTGTCAACGCTTTTTCCAGTCCACGAATCTTCAAGACCTCCTTTGATTCGATTTTTATCTCCTCAATCGTGTCAAAACGGCGTCCCCTCATTGAGTTTGCTGAATAACCAGAAGTCGCACGAAGCCAAATCGGGCGAATACGGTGGTTGCGGAACGATATGAGTCGAATTTTTATCAAAAAAGTCGCGAAGAACCAATGCAGTATGATATGGCGCATTATCGTGATGAAGGAACCTAGGATCCTAGGAAAAAAAAATAATACAATTTACGTACCTTCATAATACCTGGAAGTTTTAAATAACAATTTCACCTTACTTTTTGATCACTTGATTTTAATATTTTTTGATATTTTTTTTCTTTGTGTCATATTAATAATAAATCGATCTGCATATTTGTGTTAACTGATACATCTTGAACTCTATATCGAAGTTTAACATTCATTATTGCAATATATCGTCACGAGATGCGAAAATTTTGGGCAATTGCGATTTATTATTGTTATTGTTATCGTTCGGTTAATAACAATAATTGTGCAACGTAACAGAGGAAAAAAAAATAAGACATATATATAAAATGCGAAAGTAAACAATCGCAATTGAATAAATAAATAAATAATAAAACAAATAATGGAATAAAAAGTGTTTTGCTGGGACGTTCAACCAGTTTAACCGGTAACCATTGTTCGAGGATGATCATCTCGGAGGCTTTTATTTTTGTTTGTTTGTTTGTTTTTTTTTCCCCCCTTTTTATGCCTATTTAGGCCGTCGTTGTTTATGATGAAGAGAAGGTCGCGTGACAGAGGATACAAGTGTGTCGAAAGCGCTTTCGTTGAAAATCGCGAAGCTTCGATTCGAAGGCGTCTAATTAATATCTGTTTTTTTTTCCATAAATAATAATCGAAGTATTTGAATTTATCCGACTTATATTATATTGTAATAGTAAAATGTTAATTATTTTTCGTTGTTTATAGAACATTAAAGCTCTAGATTCAATACAATTTTAAGTCAAATTTATCTTTTGTTGATCATTACTCAAAAGCTCTAGTGTTATTCTAACTTTTCTTATATAAAAAATTATTTTTCGATTGATTTTTATTTAAATATTACAAAAAATTAAAAATGCTACAAAAATACCGATTTTTAATAAAAAAAATAAATAAAAAAGAACTCTGAATTAACAATTTAATATACAAAACTATAGATTTCAATAGAATCTAAAATCACTTTATTGAAAAATTTTAATTTATAACGTCGAATCAAAAATAATTTAATTTTTATTTATTTCAGTGGAAAAAAAAAATATCAACTTTTAATCATTGTCGTGTTTTATATATATATATATATATATATATATATATATATATATATATATATATATATATATATATATATATATATTTATTTATTTATTCATTTATTCGATTTAGTTAAAAATCGCATTTGTAACCTTTGTTCTGATATGCGACCGAATGTTAATTAGGACAACAGTTATAAATTAGAAATTTGACATACACACACATGCACACACACACACACACACCATCAGACCGGTATAAGACGATCAATTGTGATTTTCTAATTTATTCCACAATGATTAAAGGGCGTAAGTGCAATAAAAATATACTCCACACGTCGAACAATCAATCTTTGGAACATATTTTTTATTTAATCAATGCAAAATTACATTATAATGAATAATAATTTTCAATCGTTAAGGTTGTATTTTTTTTAAATTATACAAATTATTATTTATTATATCTGTATTCATTATGTCGTTGATTTTTATTTTTAATCTGATTTATTTTTAAATTGATATAATATTGAATAAAATTCAAATAACGGCTCTCGAATCGATCGTTTCGCAGATATGATTTCCATCCCCATTGTATGATGTAATCATGAAACAGATTCGTCCTAATAGATCTATTTGTCATGAAAAATATATATATATATATATATATATATATATATATATATATATATATATATATATATATATATACTACAAAAAAGGGTACCAATTATGTTCATGTCAATTTTCATAAAAAATGTTTATTTCTATCGCCACAATAATAATTGTTTTATGGTACATCATGAAAGTCAATTGTTGATGTCTTTCATATCAAAAGAGTATATAAAAAAACATTAAAAGTATCAGGTCTCTATATATATATTTTTTTTAAATATATAATAGTAAAATAAATTTTATATATAGTGAGGTAATTCTACTTTTATTAAGAACATTGCCACTATTTTATTGAGAATTTTATGACTTTTATAGCATACAATGGATGCATAAATTGACGTTATATAACATATAAAGTGTTATTTAATTCAATATGCTAATAATCCATTGTGTTTCTCAAATGTTTTACGGCGATTGATATTATTAAATTTAATGCACTATATCGAATTTCAATAATTTATTGAAATTTTATCGTTATGAATTATTATATTATTGCTCATTATTTATAATATTTAATTCATAAATTGTATAGAGATTAATAATGAAGTAAAAGTATATAGAATTAATTAAAAAAAAAAGAAAACACGTGATTCATAATGAGAAAGCTTTATTTGTGTTGTTCGTTAAAAACATATATATTGTGTTTTTTTTTCTAACATGATTAATTCTTTGATTTGATAATATATTTTTCCAAAAAAATAAATAAATAAATGTAACGATCGAATACTTGAGACTATTTTTTATTGTGATTTAATGATAATAATTTTTGTGATTCTAGTGAAATTGCATTTATCACTTTTGTCTAAGGTTAAGGTAAGTATGTTGTTAATGAAAATTGTTGAAAATTTTATGCAAAATCAAATTTTGAAACTAAACAAAACTGTTAGCTTTTATCCGATAAACGACAACGTGATTTGTATTATGTTAGCATTAAACGTGATTCATTCATATCAATAAAATTATCATATTTATCGTATTCGATGGTTGCTAAGAAGAAAATTTGCTAATCCTTAGCAAATCCATTGTATACGAGTAAAAAGTATCTGTTTTTTTTGGACGATTTGTCCTTCTGATTTATGAATTTTTAATCATACAATCTCAAATAAAATATTACAATTATTATTTAAATTAGAACATAAAATCATTACTACTATAGTATAATATTTAAATTTTTAATTCGTTTTATTTTATAAATTAATTTCTTAAATAATTCATATATTAAAAAGATCATGTATGGTATATGGTTTCAAATTGATATATATTCTGAGTGAACTTAACAGCCATCAATTATAATTTGAGTAAGTTTATCGCGTGCTGAATTTTGGTAGCTTTTCCTTTATTAATTTCACCTTGATTATCAATTTCTATTGAGAATTAACGCACCGACAGTTCGTTATGATTATATAGCTAGTTTTCATTAAAGTTAATCAAGAAAGTGGACAATATTTAATTGGTGACAATTAAGAACATACATTTTAACATTGAAGATATTCGGAATATTGTTGTAAAACAGCATATTAAAATATTAAATTAATTATATAAAATTCGGTTAATACACGGGGGAGAACACAATTTGAATAAACCGTTTCCGGTTATGTGTGATATTGTGATCGTAAGACAATAAAATACGACTATGTTTATATTGATGGTTAATTTATCAAATAAATATAAAAATATATTATAGAAAAATTTAAGTAATTTTATGAGAATTTTGATTTATAAACACATAAAATAAAATAAAAAGTCGCTAAAAAACATTTTAATTCAATTGAACTCAAAAATATTAGAAAACTATTAGATTTTGGATAACATCAAATACTTGATAAATAATTTAAATAAACATAATTATTGTCACTAACTTTATTTAAAGAATTAATAAATAAAAATAAAATGATTATTGTTACTGATTAATGAAAAAAATATTTATTTTAATATTAAAAATTATATAATTTCAAACATTGAATGCGTAGTTAAAAATACTTAATAGATATAAATCTTTAAAATTCTTTATTCATTTTTTAAATATATTTTATATTAATAAAAGTAATTCAAGTAGAATTATAATACTTTGACATCATTTAGATATATGTTTAGTGTTATTGAATGGATAAATATTTAAATTTCAGCTCTAGTAATAAATAAATTAGGAGTTTTTGGTTTAGGATTCGTATTTGAGCATTCTATAAAACATGAAAGGGCTTACTTTTAGTTCAAATCTGATTTTTACAATAAAACACAATATGTAAACCTGATTTTTTTTTACAAAACTAATATATGTTTAAATAAATATTTTAATATAAATATTATAAATTATTAAGTGCCATCTTTGGATAAAAATATAAACAAGTAACAAATATAAATGTTAAAAAAATTTACATATAAAACAAAATACATATATTCTGTACATCACATTGTATTATTATTCAAATTGTTGAAATATTATAAAAAATTGATGAAGTTTTTTAAATAATAAAAATTTAGTGATAAAGAGTCAACAATATTTTTTTTCGTTTTATTTCATTATACATTTGTTAAGTAGTGCGAAAAATATTATTACATCAATATTAAACTATGATTAATTTATCAATGATATAAAATATTTTATAACACTATTTATTTTCTTATATGATATAAATATTGAAAATAATAATTTTAATTTTTAAGGCAATTATTATTAATTTTTTTAGTTAATTTAATGAAAATATATATATTTTTTAAAAGTTAATAATAAAATAGTATGGACATAAAATTTGCTTTTAGGATATTGTAAAAATGTTGATTACTATACTAGTATATAGTCAGAGCGTCTGCGCGTCAACATATGCATGACATTTGTGGTGAGTTTTACTTTTTTTACAAAACAAAAATATAAAAATTGAAAATAGTATTCAAAGGATTATTTTACATTATTTATACACAATATTTTATACACGTATTGTTTTGATATTATTTATTTCTTTATATTTGTTTGCGTTGTTAGTTCTAAAAAAGCTTTCACGTGTTTTAGGAATTCTTTGGAATATCCACATTTTTTTCATTAACACTCTGTGATATTAAAATCATTCAAAACGGCTGAAGGTAAGGCACTTTTTAATATTAATTAAATATAAGCTATATTTGCACGTTTAAAGGAATCGCTCGAACTTCTTGTATTGTGTATTAAAATTATGTTAAAGTGTAATGCAAATTTCATAATGTGACATAAATTGAACCTAACCTATTTTTCAATTTGACATAAAGAATTGTCAAATAATAAAAAATAATGTTTCTATACACAACAACATAATTAAACCATTATAATGATTGTAGTGTTGTATAAAATATTATAAATTATTTTTATTATTATTTTAAAATTGTTTTTTATTTATATTTTTAATTAATGTTAATTTTTATAATTAACTAGCAATATTATATAGTCATCCTCATAGTTATTTAATAATACGCGTTTCTAGAAGGTTTATAACCATATTGAATTAGTTCTTTCTATAAATTTTATTTTAGATATGGATAATAGTGAAAGTGGTGATGAGGTGTATCATGGATTTTTAGCAACTGATCCGCCTTATATTTTAAGTGCTGAGGCACTTCTTGGTATGTTTTCATGTTGTGTTGTGTCAGTTTAGAATATACATTTTTGATAACATGAAAAACGATTATTTTTAGAACAAGGAGATAATACAGACGATTCTAGTCATGATCAATATAAAAATGTTCCATTGAGAGAACAAGATAGATTTCTACCAATAGCAAATATCGCAAAAATTATGAAAAAAGCTATACCAGAGAATGGAAAAGTACTTTTAAAAATAATAACTATTTTATAATTTTATGTCTTATATGTATTTGTTTAAACAATTTATTTTGTTTGTTACTTAGGTTGCAAAAGATGCGAGAGAAATAATCCAAGAATGTGTATCCGAATTTATATCATTTGTTACAAGTGAAGCTAGCGATAGATGTCGTTTTGAGAAACGAAAAACAATTAACGGAGAAGATATACTTTTTGCTATGACTACATTAGGATTTGATAATTATGTTGAACCTTTAAAATTATATCTTCAAAAGTATCGAGAAATTACTTTAAGTGTTAGTGTTAGATTTTATTTTTCATTTTCTCTTATTTTATTCTTTAGAAAAATATTTCATATATATAAACCAATTTAGTTGTATTAAAAGTAAATTGATTTTTTATTATTTTTTGATAAATTGATTTTTTATTATAAATAATATATTCATATTATCTATTTATTTTTTGAGGACGTATTTTTTATATAACGATAGGATTTTTATACCCCGTTATAAACAAATCTTTATATTGCAGAGCACAAGACAGCAAGGCTCTGGCGGGATCGGATATGTGGATATTTCAGATGATAGACTTGAAAGTAAGATACAGTAACAGTTCAGATTATTTTAAAAATTAGCAGTAAACTGGCTAAGCGGTCGATAACAATTAAGCAATACAGGCAAGTGACACAGGCGTAAATCGTTCAAAGCGACATTTTTAATGTTCTAAATAGAAATTGCTCATTATTTTTTTCCCACAGAAATAATGATTTTTAACAATTTAATTCAATTTTTCCTTTTTACTATCTTAGATCTTTGATTTAACAGGTCATTTGAAAGATTATATTGAATCTTCAAATTGAACATATTTATATATTGTTATTAATATTGTAAAATAATGTAAATAAAGTAATATGATATTTATAATTCTAAAAATGTTTTCTTTAATGGAGGTTCTGTTAGATCAAGGGTTGCATGTTATGTGACTTTCATTCCATATTTTCATCTCATTCAGATATCATGTTATATAAAGTAACTTTTTTGTTTTTTATCATAAGAGGAGTACCGCTATGGTTTGTTTTATGTCTTTATCTATGAGACTTTGGATTATCATTATTATTAAAGTGTTATCGTCAGTTTTCAATTACTTTAGCGTTGTTCAAGTTTATTAAATGCCTTTGAATTTAATATTAAAATGCAAATTGTCTATTTCCTTTATTGCTTATAAAAGTTTTTATTGAAGTCTTGCCATTTATGTCTTTGTTATATATACTATATTATTTTTATTGAAAGAAAACTTCGATTTATGAATTAACAATATCATTATTTGTTTCAATGTGTTTCATTATTTTTAATTAAATTTTTATATTAATTTAAATTACATTGTTTTTATTACGTAATGGAATTATATTTTGAATATAAAAGATATAAATTTTGAATATATATATATATGTTTTTTTATTAAATAAAACAACATTTTTTAGAATTTTAGTGTTAAAATTGTAATAGCCTAGGCATTTCGCCAATTTCAAAAAATCATTCTAAAAAACATTCACATTCCTTAATTTCGTTACATTATACATTGTAGAATATCTTTTTTTTAAATTTATATTTATTAAAAAAAAAATCTGTATAATTATTTAATAGTATCAAAATTTGTACTTCAAATAAAAATGTACGTATTTTGTGTTATTGTAAAAATATATTTTAAAACTCGATTTTACATTTGAAAGCTGATAAATTTTATTAATTTTTTTTTCTATAAATCGGAGTTTTTCTTTGGATTATATGTTTTTCTTCTTGTATTACCATAAATACTTATTGTATTTATTTGTGTGCTATTTTTATTTTATAATTAAGCTAATAATATAGAACTCAATAATTTAATATTATTTTTAGATTCGCAAATGCAACTATTATCTGAAAACGAGCAACAAAATGAGACCATTTTATACGAGGCATATCCTAGTAATGTAAATGAATTTCAGTTACAGTGATATTACCACGGTGTGAATGTGACAATTTCTATTAAATTATTGAATCAATTGACAATCAATATAAACATTTCATTATATAAATAATATATTTTTATGATATGTATGCGTTTGCGTGTCTTTGCGAGAGTATTATGTTTGTATTAATTTAATTTATATTTAAGAATATTCTGTATATTCATGCATAAAAAAACATGTAGCTGTATTGAAAATTAATTTTTCGTCTTTTGTATATATGTTCATTTTTGGTATTATGTATCGTTTTTAAAGTATAGTTTTATTACTTTATAATGTTTTTATTTTAATTTATAATAATGGATTTTTGAATGCTGATATTTTTTTTAATAAAAATAATGAAAAAGACAATTATCAGTGTATTTTTAAGGAGAATAAAATATATATATATGTATATGATATTTCTTTTATATGTATTTTTATTATATACTATTTATAAAAAATATAATATATGCACTTAGATATGATGTATTTGAAGAATTTTGTTTACGTTTTCTATTAGTCTCTAAATTTAGCTTTCAAAAACGATGGTAATGGCATCAAATAAAATAATTTGTTCACTACAATACTGCCGATCGCAAACGCGAACGATATGCCCAAGTTGAATTCTAGATTAAAATCGTTAACCAAATATATATCGGGTAACGGTTGTTTGTGTCCGAATCGTTCTGTTAAAAACGCTTTTCCATTTTTAAATTGACAATTGAGATTCGTCGCGTCTTGAAGATTGGATGCTTGTATCAGACCGCTTGCCTCCGTACAATTCAACGTGTTGCTGAACGGCAAATTGTTGAACATATATTGACTGAATATTTTCCGTTGTAAGAATGACGACGTGTATCGCGTTTGAGTCGCATAAGTTAAATAATAAAGCCAATCTTCCAATCCGCCGTACGATCTAAAAAAAAATATTTATTTATATATATATAATATATAAAAATGCAAGAAAAATATTTTAAATTATTTACCTTAGAATACCGGATGAAAGCATGACGTAAACGCATGTGATAAAAACGCTTATCGTTGATGCTAAAAGTGGACATTTTATAAGCATCAGAATTGCCATCGTTTGTTGTTCGGCAAATATATAACAAGCCCATAGTGCCAAAACGACATACAGATAATCTATTGATTCGGCGATGTTACCTAATAGACTATTAGAAAAAATATACATTTTTAATAAGAAATTATTATTAAAATATCAGTGATTTAATAATTTTAATGCTAACGGATATATAATAGCTGTAGCTGCTCCAATGGAAATAAATGAGAACGGCAATGATACCAAATTACACGATAATAATAAAGAAGCACCACTATATAGTCCCTCTTGAGCTTCCTGATAATATCTTGTACGATAAGGAGCATCTATAAATAAAACATTATAAGTTATATATACCTATATATAAATATTTTTTTTTAGAGATAACTGTATAATGTAACAGTAGAATAAAATTTACAAGTAAGAATTGTGTTGACGATGCTTATAAAATAAACTCCAACCATTGCGTTGAATAGTAATCCACTTCTAGTTATAAAAGTACGTTGATAATCCTAAAATTATATATAATATTTATCGTTATTAATATTCAAAAGTTTATATGAAAAGTTATCGTAAAACGATTATACTTTTAGTTCATTGTAAAACAACCACAGAATAAAGAAATATATAGGCATCGTAATAAGTCGAAGAAATATTTGTCTCAAACCGGATCTTTTAAAGTTGAAAATGGATGCCAACATTCGTCTAAAAGATTTTATAGAATTATAATACATAAAAAGAATGTTTGATTTTGGTTTTATAACGTATATAATTTACTTACATATAAAGTAACCATAGCATATATAATTCGCTGGGTTTGCCGTAAGATAATTGCATTTTGTTCTGATTCATAACTCTATGAGTTTCATTTCCACTGCTCTGTATAATATTATGACCTTCTACTTTAAATTTCTCAACGAGAACGGCGATCTGATGATTTGATTCAATGAATCTTTCTCTTGATCTTCTGTCCACTGTTGATAAACATACTGAAATCCAACATATTTCCATATATATTTTTTTATGATTTAAATTATCTTTTAAATAGATTTACAACTATTATATAGTACTCACAGTAATACATCAAAGGATTTTCGAGCTGAGGACATGGAAATCCTATATAACTGAAGTAATCTAATAGAGTTCTTGTTGGTCCAGCATAAACAACATCTCCGAGACATAAATATATGACTCGATCGAGGAAAGGAAATACATCTGTAATTTCAAAAATATTTAATAAAAATGTTCAATATTATTTTAGTAAAAATAAATTTGATTAAAAAAAAACCTGAACGCGGTTTTTCCATTGTTAAAATTATGGCGGTTCCATATTTTTTTGCAGCATTCGACAAAATCGATACAACAAGATATGTATTAAGCGGATCCAAATCCCAAGTTGGTTCATCGAGTAGAAGAATGACTAAAATTATAGAAAAATTTATATGAATTTAGACGTCAATCGTTGATTGAAATTGATTTATATGATTCGACATGGCAGATGTTATTTATAAATTAAGACATAAGGCAAGAAGAGTCAAAGCAGACCTGGATCTCTAATTAACTGTACGCCGATCATCAATCTTCTATATTCACTCTTAGATAGATTTTCCACACATCTGTTTGCCACCTAAACATTATAATTCATTAATAAAAGAATTACTAATTATGATATATAACATTTAAATTATAAATATATACCTGTGATAGTGCAAGATCAGCAATGACCTGCTTCACTTTGGACGTCTTTAAGTAACCGCTTAACTGTAATGCACAGTTTTTTGTTAATCGTATTTTAATTGAATGCGTGATTCGATTAATTCATTTATACCTTTATAGCCGTATAGTTCAGGGTTTGATATACTGTCAATCCGGGTATAAAGTCACAGGAATGCTGCACGTATCCACAAGAACTTCTGAACTGAGACAGACTCAACGGGGAACCGTTTAGGAGTACTTGTCCTCTGGAAGAAACGCGTCTCGCTATCACGTCAAGTAAGGCTCGTTTACCGCTTCCTAGATCGGTAACAATATTAATATTTACATATTAAAATTGAAGTTTATTAAATAAGGCTATATATATATATATATATATATATATATATATATATATATATATATATATATTATATTTATATATATACATACCTTTTGATCCCAGAACTGCAACAACTTCTCCACTGTATGCTGTCAAAGATACGTCCTTTAATATGACTCCAGTTTTGATATTTCCTGTTATTTTTTGCATACAACTACCAGGTTCAACCTATAGATTAATTTTAATATGGAAAAAAAAATATTATAAACAGTTCACAAAAATTTGTATATTTCAAGAGAAAGAAATATCAATGAGCGGTTAGAATATAAACATCTTAAGTTAATAATAAAAAAAATAATATTATTAATATATAATAATAAGGAGTAATTATGTGATATGGGAAAAAATAATTAAATTAATATAATATCATTTAAAGTATTTTTAATTTTTAAAATGTATTAAAGAATGAATGGGAAGAATGAAAGAATGAAAATAAAGAAAGAAAGAATGAAAATTTACCTGTCCAGAATGAAATATGTTGCATAGTTCTAAAGTGTAATCGTTGGCGATCATTTTTACGAGTGCAAGGCGGTGGATTTTTAACGATAAAACTTTGTAACTGTAAATAAAAATTCTGTAGCGAACGAATAAAGCTACAAGGCGCAACACGGCCAGCAGCGTTACTAAAAACGAAGGTGCAGCAACAGTCAATATCCCCACTGATGAAAATTGACATAGTGTGACCATCGTTCAATTATAACGTGAACAATTTCCATATGAAATAGTAGTTGAACAAAAATTATGATAGCATAACTTACTTATATATGTATTTTTTTATCATTATTTTTTTAGAATATAATTTAATATAAAATAAATTATTTAATTAATATATATATATATATATATATATATATATATATATATATATATATATATATATATATATATATACTAGGCGTGTCAAATTCATAGCATATTGCGGGTCACATGAGTTTTGTGCACTAAGTCGATGACCGCAGTTTTTATTTTTATTTAAATCGCCGACCGCAAGTTTCAACTAAAAGCGTTACAAGTTTGATAATCAAAATATCGCTTTTAAATTATTTAAACTGCATTCTACAACTTTATTAAATGGAACAGCGTACAAATAAAAAAAATACTTTTGTGGAGATTATGGATGATGAATGATGGGGGTGGTACGAATGAAAGTTATATTGTGATTCACGTGGACAGTGACTTGATGAACGGTATATACCATTGGCGGGACGCATCCGATCCGCGGGCCTCGTGTTTGATATGCCTGAAATATACTATTTTTAATTATTTAAAAAAAATCTATAATGCTATATATATATATATATATATATATATATATATATATATATATATATATATATATATATATATATATATATATATTAGACTTAAACTATTGCATTTTAAAGAATATAGCTAAAAATTATTTAAAATATTTCCTATTTATCCGTTTATAGTATAATTTGAAAAGTATTTTTTTCGTGCTTAGAAATCATAGTCATTCTAGTTAGAAAGAGAGAAAACGAAAGAATATAATGAAGAGTGAACGAAATGGCATCAGCAGAGTCACCTATGCCCAACTGTAAATGAATTGTTTTGTTCTTTTTTCACCCGGGTAAAATTCTGTGTTTTTCAAAGTTTTTTCTTTTAATTAATAGTTTTAATTAAAATTCACAATAATGGTAGTTTGAAATATTAATATTGTAGTGTATATATTTTTTTTAAATTTACATTTATACTTAGTAAGATTTAAATTTACATTTACATTTATACTTAGTAAGATTTTGTCTATAATTTATATAATTATCAATATACAAACGTTATTATTTTGTACAATTAAGTTTTATAATATTTTTCATACTATACTATTACACATTGAAAATATGTTTTTTCATCGACAGTTTGAGAAGCGTCCGTGATTCGCCGACGCTTGACTCACCTGAGGCCGCATTCACATTTGCAATCGTCTCTTTCATCTGCTATACATCGGAAAAGGATAGAACTGTGGTAGAACAGGCGAGGTCGTTCTTCGGCGTGGACTGCTGCTGCAGTACAGCGTGAGCCTCACTTTGGACTCGGTGCTTCGTTCTTGTATCCAAAAATAACTCCCGTTTTTTTTTCTTTTTTGTTCTTTTTTATACAAACTTATCATTATTTAAGTGTTTGAACGAATATTTATTTGGTCCTGAAAGGAGCCGAATGTTTAGCATGATCTCGTCGAAAATCGAGGATTTAATTTGTAGCCGTTTTACCTGTGTGAGTCCCTTTATATTGTTATATATTTCGGTTTTACCTGTTGTTTTGATTATAGTTCAACATGGCCACGATTATATTTTATTTTATTTTTTTAAAATCATATTTTATCTTATCTTCTGTGAGGAATATTTGCAAGGAAATCTTTACTTTAGTTGCCATAGTAAAAAAAAACTATATTTACACTATGGAAATATAATAATTTGTATGAATATATATTATATATATATATATATATATATATATATATATATATATATATATATATATATATATATATGACTTTTTTAAAGAAATATAATATATATTATTATTAATAGATTAAATTTTATTTATTATATATATATATATATATATATATATATATATATATATATATATATATATATATAATATTCTAAGTATATTATGACTTTTCAGTTTAATTTTGGTATGGTGGAAATATTTTTAAACAATTTTATTATAACTGTATTAGATATTTATATATGGATTTTCAAGACAAAATTGTATTCAATGTCCTTTTTAAGAATTGTAATAAAATTCGAATATGTGAATATTTTTATTATTGACACGATTTTCTTTGATAATTCACCTAAAAATTGTTGCATATATTTTCATAGATATTGTAAATAAATTTAATACGTCTAAGTATAATTTTTGTAGCCAAATTATGTTTAATTATATATATCATTTTTTTGACACGTGTATTTAGAAAATATGAGACAATTTTCTCGTTCAAATATATGTAATTGGATTCGTTCGAGTTTCATATGATATAATTCTTACTCTGATTATATAAAATAAAATAAAAACTTGTCTCAAGATGCTCATATTTATTTACATATATAATATATATGACATGTTTAACATTTTTTTTTACTGTCAGTGTCAAGTTGATGAGTCAGAATAAAAACAGGAAGTGAGACAATTGTGTACTGCATTTTATTTATGTAACTTTTTTTTCTTTCTACAAAAAAAAAGTTGTCTTCTTTCACAAAAACAGATTGCACTATATTTGTCTTGGGAAAAAAATTGTCAGGCTGTCTTTTTTTTGGCTTAAAATAAAAATTGTGTAAAGAATAAATGTACGTGTCATTTATGAACAAGAGAAAGCCCAAAATGAGATGTTAAAATGTCATTATTCATACATGAATATGTATTCAATTTCCTAAGAAAAACTAGTCGTTTGTCATTTATTTAGATACTTTTAAAATTTTGGTCATGTTATTTGATTCTATTTATTTTCATATTAATATATCAAAATACAAGTGATCATTAAAAAAATAATGATAAGTAAAATGGGTGATAATCTATTGTTATATATGGTGAGATACTGAAATTTAATAAATAATTCAGATATTTTTGTTCAGCAAAATTTTATAATCTAAAAAATAATAATTCTTATACATAGTTTTATTATTGATTTCATAAATAGAAATTCATAGTTTAATTTTTATCACATATTTAAAAGAATTTTATAATTTTTATATGAGAATGTCTTTGATATTGTTAAATTTAAATGAATAATTATAACAATTGTTTGGTTTCATATTTAGATTACCTGATTAAATATGTTATATAAGATTAAAATGTTTAAACTTTCCAAAATATACAAAAAAAAAACTGGTTTATAACGAGATAAATTTTAAATAAAATTAAAATATCTTCAACATAAACATTTAAACTAAGACTCCACCTGTTATGAATAATAATAAAAATCTAATCTTAACTTAAATGACATATATGTTTATTTCATTTCCGTCAATTGTACCTGTCGCAGGTATTGTTCACAAAGGAAGTTCAATTTTATATATGTATATTTTTTTTCAATTCATAGAACAATCAATCGAAAACTTCAACTTATTCAATTTATAATCAGACATAACTTGAGGATAGATCTCTGTCAATTTTTTTTTTGTGATTAGTTTCGTTAATTTCTATGCGGAATTCGGAAGATTCGAAGAAGAATTCGACTAGCGGTGTACAACAAAAATAATAGTAAAATAACTGAACTTTGCTATAACGTGACGTCCGTTATGAACGAAGGTGAAAATGAAACGATATGGAATATATATATATATATATATATATATATATATATATATATATATATATATATAGTTTGATAGTTTTGCACCTGACATACAAATCAGAATAGCAGTAAATCAAACGAATTCAAAGAAGAAGAAAAAAATGGCATTCCGTTAAATTTTTGAGGGTGTGCTTTTTTGTTCAATTCAGTTTAGTATCCAATTAGAAAAAAGCTTTGAGACTACTTTTATTTTTGGCTGTTTGCGTTGTTGTTAATATTGATCAAACGAGTCTGTTATTAAATTTTTTATCACATGACATATTGTATAGAAAAGCTTTCAGAGCGCTTTCTTTCCTCGATCTGAATAACGTTTATGATTTTTTCCTCTTATTATTATTATTAACGGCATATTCTACACATTTATATTTTTATTTTATTAAAATTTTATCGTTTAATAAATAACTATGTGAATTGTAATAGTGTGCGGATTTTTTTTATAATGGAATCTGTTCTATCAAAATCTTTTACACAGAACATTAATAATGATTTTTTAGTAAATATGAAATATGACGTAAAATATAATTATGGATTAATTTGAATTAAATTTAATATTTTTAAAATATTACTTTTCAATCTTATTTATAAATTCTATATTAAATTTTTATATATATCTTCTTGACGTGAAGCAGCATGTAATTAGTGATTTGTATTACTATGTGTTTTTTTTAAATACTTTTTAATTTGATATATATGAAAATTTATATGATTTATTACATGTATATTATTTTGAATAACAAATGATGCCAATTTTTACCAATGGCAATTTTTTTTATTCCACATTTTTAAATAATATACATCATCGATTATTTATATAACAAATTTATATGTACTCGTATAATTATTCATTTTACAATTTCACCTGATATTTCACCCGATATACGATACATATCAATTATGACAAACAACCGAGAAATCGATTATGTTCGATTGCGAATTTAAATCGTAATCGATAAATCGAACGTCTGCCGCTTTTACGTGTGGCAACACCGTTCGAATTCCGCACAAAAATCGTTTCACCACACATTTAGGATAATCCGTTTCTGTTGTTGTTGTTAAGTTTTGAAATCGTACTAAATTGAAAAAAAAAATATAATCGAATGCATTATTTTTTCTTTATTTTTTTTTTGGGTCATTGTTAATATATAATATAACGCAAGAAATGTGCGGTAACGCGTTATGCAACCGAGAAATGAATTACTTTTATTGTTAATTAAATGGCAGTTAACCATAACAACTCCATGCACGATGGATTTATTCATATGAAAAAAAAAATTGTGTATTATGCATAATAAGTGTGGCTATCGAATTTATAAAAATTTCAATGGTTGAATGTGCGATATCGCGGTTGGAAATCTTAACGCATTCGCGATAGAGACGTACTTGTGAATTAATTAATTTAATCGTTGTTTACGCACATAGCGTTGAAAGTGTTATACGAAGGGTGTATAATATTTGTATGAAATTTATTTTAATACATTATTTCATAATTTTTCATATTTTTATTGGTCTGACGAATTGAAGTTTAGTCAATTATTTGAATCAGTCACTGAAATTTTCTTTTCAGTCTAGATATAGACGCGCTTTTTTTCATTGTATATAAATTTTATTATCAAAAGTGATATGTGGAATAAATAAAAGTTTAAAAATTCCGCTTTAAGCGGGAAACGTATCACTATTATTCTTAATTTGGGTGTGTCGAAATAAAAAAAGAGTTCGTTTTTTTTTTCAATTTTTTGATAAAAATAGTGAAAAAGCATAGTCGATTTGAACGGTATGATGACCCCGGTAATGATGGTTTGGGGGCCGGGACCCGCATGCCGATTTCACTGGAGCCGCAGACCATAAAGTGCACATTGTGTATATGGCAAAAGAAAACGCGCATTGTTGTCGAACAAATTGTGCGTGAAAAACGTAAATCATTATACTTTTTATATTATATATATATATATATATATATATATATATATATATATATATATATATATATATATATATATATATATATATATATATATATATATATATATATATGTTATATATATTACTATTTGTTTACCTAGTCGATTTTTTTCCGCTTAAATATATTCTACAACCTTTAAATTATTATCATATATGACGTTGTCAATTGAATTTATAATCAATTATGCACTTAATTCGAAGAAATGTCTTAAGATCTTGATATATGATCATACATAATAATGAATCTAATTGAAAATGCAGTTTTCATCACAGCTGCATATCCGGTGTATATTTTTTTTTTTACCTATTTTGATTGAATATTCTTCTTATTTCAACGATGTGTAAATTCAACTTCCTGTGTTGTCTTTTCTTCAACATGGGAACAAATAATATTAATATATATTTTTTTAAATATTAGATACATATTTCTGTCTGTTATGAACTATTTTTTATACACATTTTTAATAGTACGTAATAGCGATTTTCCTTTCATATCCGACTTATAATAATAATATTGAAAAGTAGTTTCAATAAGAAACGGTCAGAGGCCAGATGGTCAAGTTAAACGTGTTTTTATATAATAAATATTATATATTCGATAAGAATGTACATCGGGTCATAGATTATTGTTTTTTACAAAATTAGATATACATAACCTATTGACATAATAAATTAACATACATCTATATTTACTCACAATAAATATTATATGTTGTATGCAAAAATATGCATCTCTTTTAATGCCGAGAGTCATTTAACGGGTAATTTTATTTATGTTATCAGCGCCACAAGCATATATTGAGATATAAATTTTATATAATATAATTTTTCGAATATTATTAATATCCTTTATTGAAGATGTTTTCAAAAGAAATCTTATAATCGATTCAAATCTATTTTTTTTTTGTTCATTTAGAAATTATGATCGCATTTAAACTGTTTCACTGTGTGAACGGTGAAATATAATAGTATTATATTTATTGCATTATAACGGATTACCGCTATTTTTACTTAATGCAGTCCTCGTAAATTGAAAGAAATATTCATCATTTTATTCACGTTATTTTTACAAAGTCGTCGCACGAGTTAATCTATTATTTCAGTCGCTGAACCATTGAAAATTGAAGTTAACAAAAAGCGTATTTTCTTCGATGTCTGGTTTCTTAATATAACTATTTTATATATATATATAATTTTGTAGTGAATATTTTTCTTTTTCATGATGTCATACTTGTTGTCTTTTTTGACGTCTTTTAGCTACAAATTCATCTTTTTTAACAGATCATTTCATTCCTTACGATTCAAGGAAAATTTTTAAATGAAATACGTTTAACTCACTAATTCACAATTATAGTCGATTTATTAGATTAGTATCGTTTGATAAGTCACAGTTAGATTAGTTTTTTTTTTGCCAAAGAAAATTTAGACAAATTTTCAACACTTTCATTTTCAAGTATCGGCGTATAATAATATTGCACAATCGATACGTGCAATAAGTATTATTATACAATTAATTGCATCAATTAAAAATGAATTATATGCTCTAAAAGTTAACGGACTATCGTTTATGTTGTAAAACGAGAATTATATCATTATATATTTTCCTGAAAAAAAAAATTGTTCTTTTATATACTTATTATATATGAATGTACGGTTTTCATTGTTAAAAGCGAAATTGTTCTAAAGTGAAAGCCGTAAAATTCATTTAAATCACATATCGAGTCTA
The DNA here is from genome assembly GCA_024500535.1 of Leptonema lineaticorne. Classification (NCBI taxonomy): domain Eukaryota; kingdom Metazoa; phylum Arthropoda; class Insecta; order Trichoptera; family Hydropsychidae; genus Leptonema; species Leptonema lineaticorne. Next base: position 1,064,585 of record JANIJI010000017.1, on the reverse strand, counting down.
TTGTGTAATAGTACTATATATCGATTCTATTTATATATATATATATATATATATATATATATATATATATATATATATATATATATATATATATATATATATCAAACCATCTAATTTATATTCATTGCATTTCGGAGGTTGGTTCGTCATTCAAACGTTTCCTGACGATCAAATAAAACGGCTTTGACATTGTTTTGCTTTTTTGTCCCAAATACAGAATGAAAATAAATATATATAAAAAAACGCGTTAAATTAAAACAGTAACAAAAATACCGATCGGTTAACAAATAATATCATAAACCGAAGGATATAAACTGGCGGTTAAATTTTTATAATGCCGATTCTTATATAGACATTTCGTTAAAAATGTAAACTATATAACTGTTTAATACATTTTAATTTATAATAATAGATCATTTTGTAACGATAATGATAATGAGATTTTAATTAAATTATTTTAATATCAAAAAAATATTCAGGTTCTTTAGATTGATTAAGCATTCTCAAAGAAATCTTTCGATGATAGTCGTACTAGTATTTTTTTTTTTTTTTTAATAAAATTAGACAATCTGGAAGTCGGTTTAGATAGTCAAGGTTTGCTGAATTCAATTGGATGATAATCTTTTTTTTATATATACATATATATATATATTGTTTTCTAGTTTGTTGATACGAAACAAAGCGGTTAAAACAACGTTTTGCAACTGTCGACAATTGTGTAAAAGTCGTGATCAATCGACAGATAGGGTAAGATGTCAGACTAACTAACTAACTAAAAAAAAAAAAATAAATAAATAAAAATCCGACGATTTCGTTCAATTTAATCAGATCACAGTGGAATTTGATCGAACTCGACTTGTTCCAGTTTTAAAACGCGGCTAAAGATCCGAAATTTGATCGCAAACGATTAAATCTGATCGTTTGAATTACGAACCAAGGATGGTGATAATTAAACGCAATCGTCGTATTACAATAGTGTTATTTTTTTGAAATTCATTATTAAAATTAATTATTCCATATATCTAAATCACAAAAATCTATATATTTTATTTTATTTTTTTATCCCTTTCTAACGCCTATTAATTGGGTAATAGTCAATTTTACATATTTTCATAGTATAACGGAATATTTACTTAGATGATGATTCAATTACGAATATAATTACCTTGAATTTATAATATCTGATGCAGCCATGATTAGACGCCATTATAAATTCCGTTATATGTGTGTTAGAATTATAATGTCATTAAAGAATTCAGTAGACCTTTTTAGACATAAAACATTAACATCTTTATATAAATATCGAGAATCAGTGTGGATTTTTGAATTTTTAATTTATTAAAAAAATATTAATGGAAATCAAATACTACTGTAATCAAAAAGTAAGGTGAAATTATCATTTAAAACTTCCGCGCATTAGGATGGCAGGTAAATTGTAATATTTTTCTAGGTTTGTAGGATTGTCTATAACATTTGCCAAGCATTTATTTGTCAAAAAGTTTAATTATCTCTTAACTCTCAGTTCCTTTATGACGACAATGCACCATGTCATATTGCATTGGTTTTTCGTGACTTTTTTGACAAAAACTCGACCCATAACGTTTTGCAACCACCGTATTTACCTGATTTGGCTCTGTGCGACTTATGACTATTTAGTAAACTTAAAGGGCCAATGCGGGGACTCCGTTTTGATACGATTGAGGGGATAAAAATCGAATCGAAGAAGCTCAAGAAGGCTATAGCCTGATCCAACTGTTTCGAGGATTGGAAAAAGCGTTGTCAAAAGTGCGTCTTATCGGACGAGGATTAATTTAAAGGAGATGAAATAGATTTGGAAGAATAAATAAAGAATTTAGATTTTATAACAAATTCATCTTACTTTTTAATCACAGTTTTATATTAAAATTTTAAAATCATTTTCTGAAATGAGAAAGGCATACGTTTTGATTAAAATTTTATATATTTTTTGATAAAAATAATCATTTTATGATAATTTTCGTCGTTTTATCTAAAAAAAAAAAATAAATAAATAATCGAAATCGATATATTGCGACAATATAATGAAAACTTTCGATTTTTTTATCGTCGCTTTTTAGTCATTGAATTTTCGTTTTCGTAATAAATGGGTGCAATTTTTTTATATGTCTTCGAAACATGCAAATTTATATCACAATTTTTTTTCTTTTAACCGAAAGAAAAAAAACAGAATAAAAACGATCCGCGATCTATCATCGAGATTTGTGCAATTTGACGTTCGAAAAGAAAACGGAACAAATAACGAAAAATGAAAATAAAAAAAAATGGCGCAACCGAGATGAAACTGCGAATAATTTAACTTTTCATTTCTATAACAGATGATTTATTTCCTTATTTCACTCTTGTTTTTCGCAATTGTGACGAATTTCGTAATCGTTTTGCGCTCGGATTCGTCGTCCGTTGTTTTTGTTTTTTTTTTCGTTCATCTTTTTCGACTTTTCTTTAGGTTTTTAGTAGGGGAATTTTCGCGACGAATTCGAGCGCAAGGCCCTGTAAAATAAAATTGGTAAAAAAAACCGAAAGTTGCCGTTTTCATTATTATAATAATTATTATTATTATTTTTGTTTGTTTGTTTGTTTATTTGTTAAACGTTCGCAAGGTCGTGGCGTTTCATTGTTGCGTTTTATTGTTGTTTTCGTGAAACATTCACAATGCTTATCTTTAACAATTATTCACGGTCAAAAATTCTAAATTTTCGCACTATTTAACTGCGAATTGTAAAATCGAAATAGATAAACCGTAGAGTTTTGATCTTCAACAGATATTGCGCTTTTCAATATTTTCCAATGAAAAAATGAAAATTCATCTCGTTTCATTCGTACAACTTTACGACTTTGAAGTATTTTGATTATTTATTTTTGAATAATTCACAACATATCCATTTTCTCTGTATTTTTCTTAATATATAATATAATCTCATAATTAAATTATAAATATTTATATAATTTATTGCATTCATTTATATTTAATTTTTATTCAGAGTGGTTTCAAATTATCTCCTTAGCAAATTAATTATGTATTTTAAAGAGATTCAGATGATTTTTGAAAAAATATTTTTTTTATATTATAAATATAATTATTAAATTTAAACTGCTATCTTAATTATAATAGTATTTTTTTGATATATTTAGAATATAATAGCCTATATATAATAATAATTATAATATAAATATCTCTATAATATATTTTATATTGTGCACATCATTAAATATAAATTAATATCAAAATTTCCGATACGTATTTAATTATTTATTATTTTTATATAAATTTACGTTTTTATTTTTATGATATTTTATACGTTTACGTCACGTGAATTATTCAGAGCCGCTTTTAAGATTTACATTTCCGTTTACATATCAATTTTTTATTATTATTATAGAAAAAATCTTTTAAAGTTTCATTTTCGGATCCAATCCAAGGATTTCGAGTTTATCACGTATGATAATAAATCTTAAAAGTTCAAATAGACAGTTATATATATGAGACAGTAAAAGATCACGTATAATTCTTATTATATAAATGTCGTTCGAATGTTTATCTGGTTTATTTTTGAGTATATATTTTGTACAAAAAAAAAATGTTATGTAATTTATAGTACGCATTATTTATTTTAATTTTGATGTTTTTTTTCTGATTTAGAAATGTGTAAAATTTAACATTAAACTGTTATTTTTGTAATATTTGTGATCGAATGTCATTTTTTTTCTGTGTATTTTACGCAAATCTCTGAAAAAAAAAACGTCGTTATATATAATACGATAAGTGAAATCAAAATAAAATTTTATTTGTTTTTTTTTATATTTAGCTAATTGATAGATTGTCAGTAACACATACATTTTCGTTCTGGCTATTATAGCTATTATTTGGAATGTTGCTCGCAATTTTCGACTCGTTCAATTAAAACGCAATCGTTAAACGTCACGGCGAATAAATAAAACTCAATTTAGATGCTAATTGAAAAGAAGAAGAAGAAAAAAATGGCGATTTCGAAGTAAATCGTTAACCTTCCACGTTCGATTTCTCCGTTTCGAGTGCACTTTTGATTTATGGCAAACGCGAGTAGTTTTTTTTTTCGGTTCGATTTTATACGCAGACAAAACGCACTTCGACACTAATAATATCACAAATGAAAAAAAATCAACCTTTGAGCCATTACTACATAACGATACAAAAAAAATCTCATATCGAAATTTAACAAGTTTTCAACCGATTAATTTACATCTCATAAATGAATTGTTTTTTTTTTGTATTATAACGTTATTCATGTTGAAATGCGATATGGGAATAAATAAATAGAATCGTTTACATTTTGTTATTAACGATCGTGTCGAATGTATAATATATACTATGTATATATTTTTTTAATAGAACTGGTAAATTTATTTGCACGAATGTCAGTTTGATTTTTAACGAGCGTCAGTTGGTCGATAAACTAATCATCCATGTTGATTCTTGATGCTTAATGATCGCTTCTTCATGGTGAATAAAATGCTAAATTATAGCTAAATGATAAAATATTATATATCAAAGTTTTTTACTATATATTAAATTAACAAATCATGACTTCACAGTAGATTATTAATTTATATTATATTTTCTATGTAAAGATTTTAAATTAAGACAACATTGCTAAGTAGTTAACTTGAGATATTTGCATTTTTTTTCTTGGGTTTTACCATTTCAAAATTTTCCTGTTTTCATTTATTTATAAAAATTTACACGATTAATACGAAAAACATGATGAAATATTATTTATATTGTAATTAAATATTGATTAAGCGTAATGTTAAAAGTTGTTATATGAAACATATTAGACGATTGCTTAATTATATATGTATGCATAAAACCAACGCAGTGCAACGCGAAAGAGAAACCGAAATATTTCGCCGTTGACTGGTCAAACATGAAATGGCCACAGTTTACCACGAGTTACCCGGTGTGACATGTTAGATTTGCGTTACGGTCGAAAGGTCCACGATGCAGAATCCAACTTCCAGAACCTTGAGATTCTTGAACTTTTAACAACGAAACCGGATTCTCGGTCAGCTGTCGACCGCAACAGACAATGGTGATTCACCGAACAAACCAACCAATGAACTCTCATACTAAATTTTGTTTTTAAATGTTACAATTTTTTTCTCATCTCAAATATCCGAAAAAGATCTTCTAATGGCGATTATTCAATTCAATGTTAAAAATATATATTTTGAATATTGATTTTCCTTTGTGATATTATTATGGTATGAATCAATATGTAGTAGTTTATAGTAATAGTAAATTCAATGTTTTATATGTTGTAATGCTAGAATATATGGATTTTTGAACGACATATTGAAATGGTTATGATGTCATCCGTTGTCATATATGACCATTGTTTCAGTTTTTTTTATATAACCAGAAGCAAGGTCTGGTAACGGACTTCATTTGCATTTCATTCGGAAAGCTGTTTTTTTTTAAATGCTCCGTAGGAAGTCCGATTATCGTATGGTCTAAATTCGATTGCAAGTCTTTTTTTTTCACAGCATATACCGCATTTTATATTATTATTTTATCCATTCGATAATGATAGCTTTTTACCAACCATAATGATTTGTAAAAGCAACACTCTTGACATTATAATCGTTTTCCGTTAGCTTCTCGCATGGTGTTAACAGTTTTTAACTGTTAAACTTCCTCTCGTAAACTAATTACGATTGAGAGTGGTCATATATTTTTTTTCTGTTTTCGTATAGCGATTTTTATTGTTCGAATCTAAATGAGAAATGTACAATTCATCATTTTCTTAAAAACCGACCGAGATTACATCCGAGACATCATGCTGAGTATTCGCCAAAATTACCGTGGCGACCTTGTTCAGCTCATCGTGCCTTGAACTTGCCATATATATATATATATATATATATATATATATATATATATATATATATATATATATATATATATATATATATATATATATATATATATATATATATATAGTATATAAGCTCAATTTGCAGATAAAAAAGCGAATAAAGTCGTAAAATTTATGTAGTATATAAATCATTGAAACTAGTTTGATTTTATATAACAAGACTAGTAACGATGTTGTCCTGTCTCATCTGTAACTTTTTTCCTATTAGTCATTTTTACATTCTGCTCTGTAAATCATTTTTATTTTAAACAATGATGCATTTATATATATATATATATATATATATATATATATATATATATATATATATATATATATATATATATAAATGCATCTGTCTAATGTCTATAACTAATATGAAATTCATAATTTCATTGAAAATATTAGTTCATCATTCAGGAAACGTACTTTTAAATTCTTTCTTATAAGTTGTATTTTAAATAAATATTTACATACTATAGATTTAATACTTTAGTCTATAACCTACTAGATATAATACTTTATAATAAAAAAAAAATATTTTATAAGTATAATTTAAAAAATATATATTTGAAGGTTAGATTAGGTTATAAATTTTATAAATCTAAGAAAAAGTGCATTAATTATATCAAAAATTTAATATTTTTTATATAATGGTACTAACCAATATCAATTTGGTGAAACCATGACTTTATATCTAAATGTATCTAAAATATTAGAATAAAAATATTGAATATAAAATATCGAGTAGAACAGTAGCCATTTTGATACAAAGGAAAGGCTGAAAAAGAATGATGTTAGAAAGGTTCTATATTGAAGATTAAAGATTAAGATATCACTAATAATACTACATCTACTTTTACAGATAATCGAGTCAATATGATTAAATTATTCTGCTGAAAAAAAAAAGTTATTTCATAAATCTGATAGAATATACGTTTATCCAATAATAAAATCTAAATAAGAATAATAGAATATAATTACATATATATATGGAAATAGATTGAAATTATAATAATTTGTAGATGATAAATAATAGTTTTCCGTCATCATAGCAAAATTATGTCCTTTCCGAGTGTAATTACCCTTAGGTGAAGAACCGACGCTGTAGGCCAATGACACAGTGTTTTCTCACACGATCTTGCGTTTCTCACATTTCGAAGACGACGACGTTGTTATGTAACGTCGTCGTATGTCGCATACGTCGCCGTTCAATGTTAAATATTCGTAGAAATTACGAAATAATTATGAATAATGTCTATATATAATCACTATTGCTATTATTTATAATTCTTGTCGGCGCATATAATTTATGCACGAGAAACGTCTATTTATTATTATATTACGTTTAATTTTTATGTATATCTATATATGTATATAAATGATAAAAGAATTGTGTATGACGAACGTACTAGTAGAAAATAAATGTATTTCAAAAATTTATATGAAATATATTTTTATTCAATATTTTGTCATCATTAAAACAGCGCCATCTATGCGTAAATTTGAACTCAAAATACCATTTTATCGTCCGTTTTACACAATATCGATTAATAATATATATAAAAAAATAATTTTATTTATAACATATAAATAAAAATACGAATCGTAAAATATTTCGATCGAAATATCAATAGATTCCATCGCACATTTATAACATTCACACTAGCGTGCGACAATTTTTTTTTTATTTTTATTAATTGATTTATCGATTGATAGCGGCGGGTGAAAATGAATGATTATGGGTTCGACATTTTCCACGACATGTAAATTTTCTAGAATGAATAAAATTGCCATTTTCATTGATGTTAGTGGGTCACGATATCGATTCAAAGTATAGACGATAAAGATCGTGTTTTGTTTCAACACGAAGAATTTATTTCCACGTGTTACGCATTAAATATATTTTTTTATCATTAAAAATACAATCATAAAAATTTAATAATACTATAATTAAATTAAAAAAATATATTTTTTTTAATATTAATATGTAGATATTTCAATTAGATCGTAAAAATAAGCGAGTACCTCTCGACTACTAATTCTTGTTATTTCTTTTGTATTCATCGTCGGAAGCTATCGTCTCCAAGAGTCGGCATGGTCTTTAAAGTCATGTGACTTATGACAATGGTTTTGTGCGTGCTTTATTGTACTTTTCGAGCACAGTGTCATTCTCGCAGAACCAGTTTTGTGTCGCAAGCTACGCCAACCAAGATTCTTGTCATTGGGTGTGAGTTTTACTTGCGCAAATCCTTTTTGTATTACGACCGAGGAATGTTACAACGGTTCTCAAACGTAAAAAAACGCCATTTGAAAATAAATTCGTTTTAACCATTTCGATGTATCATAAAAAAAATTCAATTCTATTAGCCGATTACTCAAAGCTATTGATAGATTAGTGGGTAGCGAAACCGTCAATTTTTGAGAAAGACCATGAAAAGCCTCGTTGAAATGATGATGTAAACGTCTATCATCATCATCATAATCATAATAATAATAATGATAATCATTCATTTCTTCGTGCAGATATTTTTATAATCGGGAAACGATTCCCACATAAACATCGATTTCGACCTTGCCGATGATGATTTAGTGATATATCGCAATATTTGATGATAAATTCGAATAATATATTGATAAAATATGAATGTGTAGGAGAAAAATTAATAGATTACAATGTGCAACAAAAATTATGAGTCACAATTCTTGGGTAATTATAGGATGGAAGATCGCACACGCTTCTTTATTTGATTTGCTATGCAATTTGTTTGCTATTATTATCCTTTCCATATTTTTTTTTATTATTTCGAAATATTATATATTTTTATAATAAAGTTAAATAGTGCCAGGGATAGAACATTTGTCATTATTTTTCAAATTTAATATATCAAGTTCAAATGCTGACGACTTGTGAACATCTCAAAGTTGAGTGAAATTAATCAAGTCGGGTGTTCTTGAAAAATTGCTAGTGAAATATAAAATAAATCCAACGCTTTGTCACATTATATCATCATAACATTTAAAAAAAATATCGATATATTTTCAGCTTGTTCGAAAAATATTTACGAGTACGAAATGACCTTAACACGCTTTTTTTTCAGACACAAGACCACTTTACTTAAAATAACCGGATGCCGTTTAATTGCGGTTATTATACTTACAAGTATTTATGACATATTGTGATGCCAATGACATTGGTAGCTGATTTTTTCCTTGTTTCTATTTTCATATATCTATAGAATTGAAAATACCATTCGAGATTATCTAGGATTGACGGTTGAAATTGTTTTGTAATTTGATCAAATCGTTCCGTGTTTTAGTAACAAATTATCATTAAAAATATATATATATATATATATATATATATTATTTGAATTGTATATTTTTAAAATATTTTAATTGTTTCTAATGAAATCGAAAATATAATAGTCATTGTTGTTTTTGTATAAAAGAATGTGATAGATTTTGCTATTAATGAACGAATAGAGTGCATTGGCAAAAACGACCCAGATTATAATGAGCTCTAATGGCCGTTTGGCAACGATCGCTTTCATAATTACTAATTGTAAAAATTACGATATATATATATATATATAATTTATATTTTTACGATTGAAATTTATAAACGTGACACGTGCCTTCTAAATCTTAGAAAAAAAATGAATTCATTCTGTCACGCGTCGGCAGAGAAAGTGAATTCAATTTCGTTTCACAATACCCTAAATGCCCTAGGCGCGATTCTAAAAAAAAAAATAACGAAAACGACAGTAGAACGTTCGTTTTTTCTTTTCGATCACAATAAACGATGTGCGTCTAAATAGCCGTTTAATATTATCATTATTATGTCAAAGGTGTCATTGTGACACACATTTTGCGTGCGATCTTTCGACTCGTCTTCGTTTTGCACAATTTAATTTGCACGATTGCCATTAAGAAAATAGTCTGTTAATTTCCTGTATCGATGACGTAACGTTTCAGTATCTGATGAAAATTTGAAATTATTTATATAATATCTTGTTTAAAAATTAAAATACTACTGTGATCAAAAAGTAAGGTGAAATTTTCATTTAAAACTCCCGGGTATTAGAAAGGTAGTAAAGCGTCTGTTAGTCAAAAGATTGAATTATCTCCGAGTTACACGTGTTTTTACACCATATCATACTGCATTGGTTCATCGCGACTTTTTTGACAAAAACTCGACTCATATCGTTCCGCAACCACCGTATTCGCCTGATTTGGCTTCGTGCGATTTCTGTCTATTCAGCAAACCATTCAAAAAAGACCAATGCGGGGACGCCGTTTTGACACGATTGAGGAGATAAAAACCGAATCGAAGAAGGTCTTGAAGTCTATACCGGAAAAATAATATTCCGACTTTTTTGAGAACTGGAAAAAATACGTTTTATCGGACGGTGATTACTTTGAATAAATAAAGAATTTACATTTTTATAAACAAATTCATCTTACTTTTTGATCACAGTGAACTTAAAGATTTATAATGTTTAAAATTGAAATGACAATATATATATATATATATATATATATATATATATATATTGTTCTCTGATATGTATTGGTTTGATAATAAACGCTTCGATGATGATAATAATAATGTTTTAATATGTAAATTAACAATGGCCGCTATGCAAAGTTGCACAAGCATTGGTTTACGCGTGTCGAAAATCCGGTAAAGCACGCAACGCCACTGGTTGTATGTATGTATCTAATTGCGCATTTATTACAAATTACATCGAAAGAACAAAACGAAAAATGTATATGTATATATATTTATTCGATAATTAGAATGTGCAACGTGTAAAAAGCGTTCCGATATTCGTTCCAATTTTCCGGCTAGAAGAATCCGGAGATTGTTTCTTTGAACAATAATGTCAAAAAAAAAAAAAAATAATAATAATGATAAATGACATTGTTGTTTAAGTAAGTGTATATGAACATCTGCACTTATTATTATTTGTGCACTGTCAACAAATTTGAGTTTAATTGATAAAAATAGATGATAAAATTTGTGACTATGTAGTCCATGTGGGGCCTTGGCCTTTCTTTGAATTTCAATGATATATATATATATATATATATATATATATATATATATATATATATATTTTTTTTTTTTTTTCAATGTACATTGTTTAACTTTCAAGTTTCCATTAAAGGAATTGTACAATCATTCTATTATTTAAAAATTGTATTAAATATACAATTTCATAATTCAAAATTTGTTAATATATATGCTGGATTTAGTTCATTATTTTTTTTATATATTCGTTAACACGTCATTTGCGGGAGGCTGTGATTACAGTCCTACGTGATACTAAAATATTTTCACTTGTTCTCTAATAACATTTTTGGATATATAATATGATATTTTAACTTTTTAAAATCGAAATTTTGGAAGTTCTTGTTACAAATATTTATGGTATACATTTTTGGAGATTGCCGCTACAAGAGTAATTTTTGTCAATTTAAACCCCGCATAAGATGTGTTAATAAAAATTGCTTTAAGAGATTAATGATAGATATTTTTAATTATATATAAAAAAAATATTTCAATATAAAATCATTTGATTATATATTTAAAAAAAAATGTGAAGAAAAAAACCTGTGCCGTGTCATTCTAAAGTTACAAGGCTGCAATTTCCATTTTTGCATAATTTCCGCTCGTTTTTTCCTAGTATTATAATGCAGGATTTCCATTATTGAATATCGTCGCCGACGAAGAAGACGACAAAGAATTCATGCGTCAGGCGAAGGCTGATCGATTGTGGGAAACCTGTAATATAAATTGCGATAGATTTTTCACGAATAATAAATGAAAATTATGAGTAAATTGAAAAAAAATGACGCCCATTAAAAGCGCCGTTTGTTTGCACGCCATTTTTATTGTTTTACTGTGCACTTCGAATGTCAACCGACTTTCATATTGTTTTTTTTTTGTTCATATTCATTACATCATAGATTTTTCAATGTCACATACCTATTATATAAAACCCTTCTTGATTATCATTAAATATTAATTATATACATTGTATCAAAATATATCATCATAAACAAGTTTTTTTTTACAACTCGTACAAGTATATATGGTTAAAAATATAAATTTATACATACATTTTTTTATAAGAAATTACGGTTTTTTTATTATTGAGATGGATGATTATTATTATATTTTAGTGCTGAAATAGGATTCAAATTTAGATATATTTTCACCGTTTAGATCACAAACCGATAGAACCACATTTTTGTATACGACGTGTAATTATGAGAGTTTTGTTCGCCGCCATTTTCGAAACTTTATTTTTGCAATTATGAAAAAAAAAAATGTACAACACGTATAATTATTCGAAACTGATAGCAATCGAAGGAAATAATTTAATTTTTATGTCCAACAATCAAATATATAAATGCGAAAATTGTACAATAAAAATTACACCTGCCGATGATAATTAAAAAAAATATTGGATAATTTTAATCAGTGCTTAGAAATAAATATATTCTCAATACGTTCAAAGAAAGTTCATATCCTATGATTATTAACTCATTTTCTATACAAATTTTTTCTCATATCGTTCGGTTTCACCTCGCATCTTTGAAAGTTAACACGTTGCGGTCGTATCGTCATTCTTTATGATAATCGTGGAAAAATCTCATTGTGCAATCGTGCAAATATCTAATTGGCCCCGTTGATTTTTCTTCAATGTCTTTCATTAGAATCGAGAGCCATTTCAATATATATATTATACATATAGCATTTTCATCGACAGAAGAAAATGCTTTTACAATGAAATCAATAGATGAATATGTTGCGGCACTGAAAGTGATAAACGCCATTGTTTCTCTATGAAAATTTTCTTCACGGATTGATTTCATATCATCGAACAATAAATATATTGAAAATAGAAGTAGCTGATTTTTTTATTATTATCGCTGAAGTGCATTTTAATTCATATATTTCAACAAGTCAATTTTTTTTAAATTTGACTTGTTGGACTAAATATATAAAGTATTGAGATGATAAATTTTGATGTTTTGATCACGTCGTAATCATACTTATCATTATAAACAAATCATGAAATTGTATTGAGTTTTTAGCACACTTTAAGATATATTGTGCTACAAGTGCCGAATAAATAAATAGAAATATAAATAGTCCCGCACATAGTAATATCGTTAGATATATATATTCATATACATATTTATATATAGATATAGAACAATGACAGTTCTTAATTTACATACCATTAAAATTACAATGCATAAAACGTGCGCAATATTACGTACGGCAAATCATCGTAATACGGAGCATAAATTATTTATAAGTACGTTCAACGGAACACGGATGGAATATTACACGGAGAATAGAATAAAAATGCTAATAATAAGAAAAATAACATATTAATTTTTTTTTCACATTTGCGAAATTCAATATAATGCGTATAATTAATTATGCACGGTGGACAACTTTCTTCGTGACATACATATTTTTTTTTGAAAAGTGAATATTGTCGTAAATATATAAAATAATATATAAAAATTTAAATATATTAATATCTATTATAAAAATATTATTTTATGTAATAAATAAAAAAAAATATTGTATTTATATGGTATATACAGCTGTAATATGATGTGGCTGTCAGTGAGTTCAAATTTTAGAAATAAAGATCAATTATAGCCGTCGAAATCGAACAAATTACAATCAATCAATTCCGTTAATGGTTTCTATTCACGTTGCCATATGTTCTTTTCGAACTATTCTCGTCGTTATTATTGTTAAAGAACCAGATCTGATGTACGAAACTCGCGAGAAGAAAGAAAGAAATAAGAAATGGAAGATATCGGGAAGACCGGTTCGACGGGTCAATTCGATCGCGTGCCCCGTCGGAGATTTTTCTTTTTTCTTTTTTTTTTTGAAGGTGATGACAATTTTCGTCGAGAATTCGACGAGGAATTCTTTCGAGAATCCGACGGCGGATTCCGGCGAAAAGACGCGAAAGAAAACAAGAAAGAACGCTCAACGAAGCTAACATTTCGATAAAAGACCGAACTTTTTTTTTCTTTTCCGTTATCTGTCGTCTTCTTTTCAAACTTTCAAATGCCATATTTCAAAATATAGTCTATTTTGCGGTTAAATAAAATATTTTTATCGTTATACCTTTCATTATTAAAAAAAAATTGGACTCAAAAATTTTTTAGTACCACTTTATTGCATTACATAAAAAATATTTTACTTTTTTTATTCATTATATTTCACTCTTTTTTTCTATGATAATATATATTTTAAATTATTTTTTGTATTATATAATAATTTGTTATTTAGTATAACAAATTATCGATTAGTATAAAATTAAAATAAGCGTAAAAATTATAATTATTTATGTATTTTTTATCAAATTCATTGATGGAATTTCAAGAAAATACGTGAGAAAATTCATTCGTAACTTTCATACCATGAAATTAATATATATATATATATATATATATATATATATATATATATATATTAAAAATAAACAAGAATTATCGCGATGTTACGATCGATCGATTCACAAAAATTATACGTAAATATGAAAGTTGGCCCCCTTTTAATAAAATAATTATATTTTACATTTTTTATAAAATAAATTCTGAGGTTAAATAAAGTACATCTTGATTTCTACTTTTAATATGGCAAAAAAAATGTTTTTTACTTTCGGTTTGAATTAGAACAAGTTTTTTTTTACACGCGAAGATAACAATTAATGATTATGATGATGAATAAATATGATATGTATGATTTCATTCACATATGAGATCATTCATGAAGCTTTATATGACGTTTGATTAAAAAAATGCATCCTATAAATATTTATTCAAAAAATTTACATTCATTTTATTTTAAAATTCTCGAAAAGAACTACATATATTATGAACAATTTTCTTTAATAGTTTTCCTAGTACTCATATGTGTTAATTATGAAAACTGTTTATATGAGATTATGACGGAAAATTGCCGCAATAATATATTATAACTGTATAAAAATTTTATATTATTAAAGTGAATTATGTGTATGTCAAAGTGTTTTGAATTTCTATAATATTTCCAAATCGTTGTTGTATTTCACATTCATATATATTTTAAACGTAGCTTTTGCTTCTTATTGTGATGAAAATGCATGTTTTTTTTTAATTTTGTAATTAAAACAAGTATATATAATTGCGCGGTATTTATTTCTCAACCCTTTCATAGCAAACGTCCTAGATATGATGACGATTTCTATTCAAGTTTTAATTTTTTTTAATGATAAAAAATATATAATACTGTGATCAAGAAGTAAGGTGAATTCTTCCAAATCAATTTCATCCCTTTTAAAGTAATTGCCTTCCGATAAAACGCACTTTTGCCAACGCTTTTTCCAGTCCTCGAAACAATCGGAATATTATTTTTCTGATATAACCTTCAAGACCTTCTTCGATTCGGTTTTTATCTCCTCAATCGTGTCAAAACGGCGTCCCCGCATTGGTCTTTTTTGAATGGTTTGCTGAATAGACAGAAATCGCACGAAGCCAAATCAGGCGAATACGGTGGTTGCGGAACGATATGAGTCGAGTTTTTGTCAAAAAAGTCGCGAAGAACCAATGCAGTATAATATGGTGTAAAAACACGTGTAACTCGGAGATAATTAAACCCTTTGACAAACAGACGCTTGGTAAATGTTATAGACAGTCCTGCCAACTTAGGAAAAAAACGACAATTTACCTGCCTTACTAATGCCCGGGAGTTTTAAATGACAATTTCACCTTACTTTTTGATCGCAGTTGTATATAGATTTTTTAATGTTTTTTTTTCTATATATATATTTTCGATACACGAATGGTATAAAAATATATACATCGAACGATTTAATTGGAATTCCTTGGATAAATTGAATCACGGTAAAACCAATTAAGATCAACTATTTCAATGGCGTTGATGATTAATCACATCGTCGAGCATTTTGCTAACAATGATGGGAAAGAAAACGGTAAATATGCTTACAAACGGACGATTTTTATATTAAAAACAAAAAAAAGCGTATCATATTTATTTTATTATGATTATAATTTTGTTCTGTAAAAAAAATAATAATATTTTCATTTACCCCTTTTCGTTTCAGTTCGTTGAAATTGGTCGTAATTTATTTATATATATGGCCATAAACTATATTGACAACACTTTGACGTTATTGACGAACTGACGTTTTTCGAAAGTGAATTTTATATATATTATAAATATATATATAATATAAAAGAAAACGAAAACGGATAATTGAAATATTTTTGCAGAATGCAATAATTGAAATATTTGCGTGCGAAAAATTATAACATCGTCATTTTGCAATTTGACGCAAGAGCGAGCGTATTAATTAAATGTTATTAATTAAAAGTATTAAATAATTGATCGAATCGTTATTAATACATAAATAATTCTATATTATTTTCAAAATGAACCGAAGAAAAGGAAATATATTTTATGAAAGCGATCTCGAAATTATGTTACTACGTATAGACAAATATAGTACAGAAAAAGAGTATTTCTTAATTTATTAGTAATTGAAATAATGTTGTTTTTCAATTGATAATTAGTTTAATAAAAATATTTTTAGATAAATATGAATGCAAAACTATGATTCTTGTTCCTCACTCATGTGAATGAGTGAAATTATTTAAAGAGTTAGCACATTTGTAATATATATATAATATTGTGATATGTAGATAAAATATTTTAAATAATATATTCATATTTGATCTTACTTGTATCTATTGGCTTTCAATCGTCGCATGCATTGTCTTTTTTTTTAGATAAATAAGGAAATCACGATCGCGCGAGAAATTTCCTAGCGTGCATAAATATTTTCCCATAGAAAACACGTGATTAAAAACATTAAAAATAAGTACTAATAGTGAATTTAATATTACATTAATGTCAAACGATTATTTTAAGTATGTATTTCGATCATTTAGCAAATCCGAAAAACCGTTAAGTCGTTTTATACGCACTGATAATATTTTCTCACAGACCTTTATATTTTTTTTTATTTACGGTTAAATGACACTTGAACTTGCAATCGATAGTTAAAAGTATGAAATATCACGTTCTTGTACACGGAATTTTTAATACAGTGGGACTACGCTATCTACGTATGCCAGATTATTTTACAAATCATGTTATTATAATTAACAAAATTAAAAAAAATCAATAATTACAAATTAAGCGTAGTCCTTCTGTATTCATTCAGATAAACACGAATTTTATAATTAAATATAATATATATATATATATATATATATATATATATATATATATATCAATATCAATCAAAAATCCGTTGATAAATAAGTTCGTGTTGAACAGATATTTTGATCGTGTGGACGCGACTTTACGCAATATGTACGAACAAAATAGCGAACGTGACACGATTCGTTCTGTCGTCATAGAATATAGACTAGCATATCTATTCTACGATAGAAAATAAAAAAAAAATGGATCTATTTATTCGTACGATATGAACTTGATCGATTTTTCAGTGTGACCAATGTGACTTCACGGACGCGAAACGTGAACACCGTGAATTCTTGAACAGTCTTTCGTAATATTTGATTTCAGATAATTATACAACGAAATTTATATTATAAAAAAAATGTATATATATATTTAATAAATATATATAATTGTAAAATAACTGTAGTCGTCGAAGAACTTGTTCGATTCTCGTAATCGCCGTAACACATTCGACGGTTTCGTTTTTAGCATAAAACCGGGAAAATTCTATCGAGAAACAGCAATTTAGTCTATTTGTTTACTAGTGTGCTAGAAATGTGCTTAATCTAGATTTGTGTATTGAAATCGGAATATTTAAGATATCAATATATCCACGTGCGTAGTTAAGAATTTTGTTCAGGATATATTTTAAGAGTATATTTAAAAATAATGATTGATTGTATTTAAAATTAAATAGATAATTTTTGTTTATTTTTACTGAAAAAAATATTGTGTGGATATAAAAATTAAAAAGTTGCTGAAAAACGTGTTTCAGCAACTTTTTTGAAACCATTTTTTTATACTATCATGATTTATTTATGAAGCAGCTATTATTATATTGTAAAAAAAACTATTGATTTTTTTTCATATAAGATAATAATATTTTAATTTTAAAACTATATTTTGGAATATGCACAAATCTTGTTGTCAACATTTTCACATAAAATAAATCATGACCTAGAAGTAACGAAAGAGATTTGTTTACGAGAACAAAATCTCATGGTACATCAGTATCGATTCACTCGATTAATATGCAACGAGTTACTTATTCGATCCTAGTGTGTCACTGCACTCGTTTCATACTAAATTCAGAACCAGTACTGAGAAATTGGAATGAAATGTCAAGGTTTTATATGCAACGAAAATCATAATATATCCATTGTGCTGAACTATTGCACCACATGCATTACTGATATGAATAATCAATTCGATTACCAAATATTCCCTTTTGGGTCACACAGTATGTTCTTTTTTTATTATTTTTAGAATTTGTTGTATATTTATATTTTTTTTATTCTTAGATAGACACTAATAAGATCTTAATGAAATCTTAACAGAGCTTTGCAAAGAAGTTTTAATCTTTTTTTTCCAACAACCATTTCATACAAATGTTATTCAACGATGAACTATGGTCAGAGTTTAGTTTTCAGTGTTGTCTCTTCAAATCACAATTGTGAATAATAACTGTTCACTCGTAGCAAACCGAAACGAACGTAGAAAAAAAAAATTACCACTGCTTACTGTGAATATAATTGTCCTGCGTGGGTAAATTGAGCAAAAAACAATGGTCTTATCTAATTGTTGAACAGGTTGCCCAAGAATTAAAATGTACGAGCGTCACGATGGTATCTGTGAAATTTGCATAAGCCAATGTTAAATGGTTTCGTGCTTAAAATTTGATGGCTGCGTTGGCAGTTGTGAGATGACTTCGTGAAAACGAAATTTTTACGTATGCAAACGCGAGCTGAAAGTGATATTATGACTGCAGAATGATAAAAATTGTCTTACTGTATTGTGAGAAGCGATTGAGGTTGAGCGATATGAACGCAATCACACTGTGGATGTATTCAACTCAATATAAGTAATAATACAGATAGTTGTGTTCATCTAATAAATAATGTTAGTTCAATTCTTGGAAGGCAACGGGAAACCAGTAAGATTTGGAATTGATAGAGAAAAAATATATATGCTTAATTGGACCACCATGAATATAGTCGTATTTGGTCCAATCGAGTGAAATGGTTTCAAGAAAATAAAAAGATAATTGTGATACGTTTTAGAAATTTTCATTTCAATCCGAATAATAGACCGTTTATATCGACCAGTGGTCCCATTAATTAACAGTCCTCTTAACTATTTCATCTAAATAATTGAGTCATTAAGAATGTAAACATAAATTAACTACAATAATTCTCCATTAATAGCGGATTTCAACTTTCGACTTCGTGTGGAATAAAATTTTGCAGTGGCACCATAAATTTCAAACAAGATAGTGATTACCACACCTCCAACTAGTTTTTTTTTAATATTATTATTATTTTAACATGTAATGAGTTCATTCTGTAAATATGAAGTATTGTGATGATTTCAATTATGCAATATGTCGAAATGAAAGACAAAAGGAGCTAAAATTTTACTAGTCGCATAGCTAAATTAATTATATCATTGTTTCATTTTCTGGTAACGTCTCATTGTATTATATGTATTTTTGTGCATTTTACATAATTTAATAATTAAAAAATATTTTTAATTAAAATTTATAACAATTAGAAATATAGGAAATTAGATATGGTCGTTTGAAATTTTATGAACCTTTAAATTGTTACTTATGTCTACATTAAATAAGGCCAATTGCGTGAAAATTTCATAAAAATATTCTATATTAAGAATTTTTATGTTGAATGCATTGAGAAATTTTATCATTCAACATTTGATCTACCAAATGTTAAGACTGTTACAACTTTATTTTTACAGACCTATCTTAAAACGGTCAAACGCTTTTTTTCAATGATTGTGAAAAGATCATCTAACTGATTTCATTTTGCTGGAACGGGATAATATGAGTTGTACACACGTTGAAAGAAATAAGATCAAGAATTCGAACGTAACTAACTGTAATTATTTACACGGATATAAGTGTAATCAACGCGAGCTTTCCTTAGTAAATAAATAAATATAAAGCGGTGCCATCGATAGGACAGTTATTTTACTAGCGGCAAAAATACAAATGCACTAAATTGTCCAATAATAAGTCCAGAATCAAATATTAATAATGCGTCTGGTTCTGATTTAATATTCTAAATTATCAGGTATTAACACTTGTTATTATTAAATATTGAATTTAATTTGATAATTTAACATAAATACAGTTGAAAATGTTAAATGTTTAGTAGGCGATTTTGTAAAAATTAAAACCGGTATTATAAATATCAAAAGAGAGGTTCATATTTCTCTATAGATATTATCTACTATTTTCCCAAATAGAAAGCTAAAGATGAAATCTGAAAATGTTAAACATTTTCAATATATATAATATAAGAATTAATTCATGAGGTGTATATTAAAATGTACTATTTCATATTATATTATTTATTAAGTATTATTATGGTTTTTGGTCTTCTAAATAAAAAAAAATCATTTAAGTGAAACATGTAACCTTTGATGAAAAGCATCCATTTATTATTAAGTGATCATTTGATTAAAAAAAATATACAATAAAACTGCTATCATATATAATATTTTTCCATTATAAGTATTCGAAGTGAGTGAAATATAGCATCAATTATTCGTACTTTTTGCGAATAATTAGTGTTTTTATTTTTATTTTTGCAGTCAAACAACAAACGTTCATCGCTTTCTTGGTTGAACGCTGTCGTTGTCGCAACATTTCCGCCGTAAAACCTTCAGAATTTCCTCTTTTTTACATACCCGTGTATATTTTTTTTTTACTATATATATTATAAAATGTGCATACATGTGCCCGTTTATAATTTACAATATTGAAAATATGGCTGTAACGACCAGTAGCTATAATATAAGAAGTGTAAACGATGATATTGTTTGATTTTGTCTCTTGTGCAATCGAATTGTGTTACTCAAACATTGACGAATGTTCGGCGTGTAGTAATAATAAATAAAAATATATGAAATTTCTGCGTTTTTACTGTGTAAATAAAAAAAAAAAATATATATATATATATATATATATATATATATATATATATATATATTGCTCGTTGTTATAAATATATGTAAAGAAATTCGTGTGCGTATGTAAGTGGCATATGGAATTTCACAATGCAAATATATTGGTATTTCGATAGTGCGATATGGAATAATACCGACCCAAAAAAAAAATAAATAGTAATGACAATACGGATAAAATTGGGTTTATTTGATCGTATATTGTATGCTGAAAAATATGTATGGTGTGTTTCATTTGAATAGTTTTGTAAAAATGGAACATCTACTATAGAAACATTCGTCTTTTAGAAAGATACTTGGTAAAATGGTGGCTGAATTATTTTAAATTATAATACAATTCATGTTTATTTACTATATAATAGATCCTGTATCAATTTTGAAATAATAAAATATTGTTATATCTTTATGAAAATGTCTTTTTTTTTTCATTTAAGATGTGACACAACAACATCATCATGTCTGTGACAGGACCATATGGCCCTGAAAGACGCTATTCGGTACCTTCAAATCCTTTCATGCACGATCCTCGAGGTATGCAATCTGAAGACTTACATGCGTGGTCAATTTACAGGTAAATATTTATAAATTCATCCATATTTATAATATATAGTAAAAAAAAAATAAAAATCTGTATGTTTTCAGACAAAATTTGAATTCTGATTTTACTGATAGCGCTTTAGGAAGTACGGATAAAAGTCCACTGCCTTATGGCAATTTTCAGTTAAGAGATACTACAGTTCAGTCTATATTATCACATCCTAGATATGGACCAAAGTACGTATATACAAATAAAAATAATATTGATATTTTTCAAATGATTTAAAATTTATATTTGATATTATAGATCTGCACTTGGATCTAATATGTATACATATTTAAAATTTGGATTACCTCGTGTGTTTCCTCCCAATCACAATGGATCTCAAAGATCTGGTACTCCAAAGCCGAAAACGTCGATCGGAAGCGGAATGAAAGCCACTCCAAGGTAATAATAACATTGAAGAAGATTTGCATATATAGGAAGAACTCAATATATATCAAGGAATTGTGTTTATTTATTTCAGAATATCACGACCGTCTCGCGGAGTCAGAGAAAATTCATCTGGTTATGATAGTTCTGATAACGAAACGGCGAATAATTATAAGCATAATAGAAAATATCGATCAGATCCAGATTTCAGAATGCAAAATATTCATGCGTCGTATCAAGTACATAACCATTAATTACAATTAAGTTTTATAATTAATGTTATACTAATAAATAATATATATATATATATATGTTTACTTTCAGAGTAACGGAATACCTTTAGTTGCAATGCAACAAGCTGGTATACGAGGTCCAGGTTCACAACACGGACAGGGACAATGGTCTGGCTCAAGAAACAAGTCGGTTAGCGAAGCAAATCTCTTAGCAATCGATTCAAGAAATTACGGACCTAGAAATTCGTATAATAGAAGAAACAGTGTTGCTGAATTTGGACATGATGTTGACCACAGGTAATTGAATATTTAATATTACCAATGATTTATTTTTGTACAACAAAACTAGTTTAAGTTATTCAAATTAATATTTGATTTGTTTTAGTGTATTAATGTCACCAAGTCAACTGGGACATCCAATTTCAAAAGCAGAAAGTCATCTTTCTTTAGTACAATCGAGAAAAGGACATCATATTTTGAGAGATGATTATGTAGATGGACACGCACCTCATACAGCATACATTTATCCTAATTTACAAGTTAATATTACATTTTTATTATTATTTTAATCATAATGAAAACGTAATTGTATGACGTGCTATTGTATTTATATTGTAGATTAAAAATCTTGAAATAGCATCGACAGAGAATTCATCAATGCTATTAGTATCTGGTATTAATTGTGAAGTGAAAGCTGGAGAAATATTAGCAATAATGGCAACCGCTGATAACGAAGCCACTGGATTGTTAAACGTTTTCGCTGGAATAGATAAGGTATTTTAACGGTTTACACAAAAAAATAGTTGCAGCAAATTATGAACCCTATGTTTTTATTTTTTTTTTATTGTTGTATGAAGTACTGTAAATTATAATATATTATTTTTACGTTTCAGAAATTATCTGGAGATATTATTTTAAATGGTCAACCGGTCGCGAAATCAACACTGAAAAATACAACTGCCTACGTGAAAAATAACATTGACTTATGTCCAGATATGACTGTCGTTCAAACTTTAAAATTTCACTCTCAGCTCAAATGGCCAAATGCTAAAAGGTCGCAAATAAAAGTAGATTCTAAGGATAGGGTAAATTGATATAGATATATTTTTATGTATTTAGAATTATTTTATATGATGTATATAAAATATTTATATTTATAGATAAATATTCTAATAGAAGAATTAGGATTAGAACAAGTCAGACTGACAAATGTCGGTAGATTAACTAGATCTGAACTTCGAAGACTAAACGTGGCATGTCAAATGCTGTTAGATACTGTTATATTAATATTAGATCAACCCACTAAAGAAATGGATATATTCGATACGTTTTTCTTGATTGAATATTTAAAGAATTGGGCTACTACAGGTAGAATAGTCATCATGACGCTGCATCCGCCCACTTATGAAATATTTGCCATGTTAACAAAAATTCTTTTAATTTCTGCCGGCCGCACTATGTATAGTGGTTATAGAAGGGAATTAATTAATTATTTTGCATCGATCGATTATCCATGTCCAGCATTTAAAAACCCTTCAGACTATTATTGTGAGTATTTTCCTTCAAACTATTATTGTAAGTAAATCGTAATCAAGTTTCAGTTTTTTTAAAAAAATCTTGTTTTTCATTTTAGTGGATCTCGTCACTTTAGACGATTTATCTGCTGCTGCCATGTTAGAATCATCAGGTCGAATAGAACAATTAGCTGAAATATTTAGAAGTACCCAAGCACGTGTACGAGGTGAAACCGATCACGTGTCCTTAGTTCCACCAATACCTTTACCTAGTGCTTTTTGTAAAGCTAATCCATTTGTACAATCTTGGATGATTTTCAAGTAAATATAATCAATACATTTTTTAATACATATATATTATTCAAATCTTTAAATCATAATATATAAATATTACACTTTGATTGCAGAAAAACAGTATTTTTCACTCAACCAAATACTTTAATAAAATGGATTACACATTTAATCATCGCTGCTATTTTATCATTGGTTATGGGTACTATATTTTGGGATCTTCCGGCGAGTGATTCTCTATTTAATCACAACGATAGATTTGGATATCATTATTCGGCAATGTGTTTTACAGTATGGCCATTATTATTGCTATTCTGTATAAAACCTATACATTCCACGAGAAGATTTATAGAAAGGGATATCGATATTGGTTTATACAGCAGATCGGCTTATATAATTACCGATGTAAGTTTATAAAATTAATTTCTATTATAAATAATAATAATAAAAAAATAATAATTGTACAAATTATATTTTAAACAGGTTTTACTAGGTATAATACCTTCTGTATGCATTTGGTTGGCATATCTGATTCCAAGTTATTCAATGACAGGTTTATATATGCAAGGATTCGACAATTATAATGGATTCTATATATACCTTGGTAATATTCATTTACTTTCATTTGTATAAATTATAATTAACACATATAAAACGGGTAATAATTGTATGTTCTAGGCTACATGGCGTTTTATCTATGTTGCATACAAATGTTCATTAAGGCTGTTGCATATTTAATACCGCCATATAAACTGTCGTCATATATAAATGGACTGTTGTTGACATTATTGTTTATCGCTTGCGGTTACACGATTCATAGTTCAGATCTGACTATTTATACGAAGTGGCTGGAGTATATTTCACCTGCTAGATGGGTGATGACACTTCTACTCACCGGAGAGTATAGCGTTGAAGCTATACAATCCAATCAGTTGACTACTTGTAGGAATAAACAGGTAATTTTAGTGCAATGATCAGAAAAAAGTTGTCGATTTGTATAAGAAAAATTATAACATATATAGAACGTCGATCTATACAATGTTTCTAATGTCACCATTTTGTGATATTGTAATTGGTTTTCTTCATCAGTAACATCCAATTTCACAAATTTTTTAACTTTTATTTCATGTAAATCTTACTTAAATGTTTTAACGTTTCAATTTTAAAATCGAACATCTGTTTTAAGATTTACCTTTTTTTAATTATATTATGGAAATTTTTCGTGAATCTGAGTTATAAGTTCAAGACTATAAAAATTGCCCATATTATTTATTTCAGAAGCTAGATTTAAATCATATTATATTATTCTTAAAAATGTAATTTTTAAATGTAATTTAAAAATTAAATTTCCAAATGTAATTTGGTTTTTTACCGTCAATGTGTATTAAATTTGTTTATTTAATTTCCACTCTTACAGATTCAACGGCAGGATATTATTGTACAAGCATCTTGTCCGACGCCGAATGGAACCCAAATCCTTTCCAACGCCGGATTAACGAGATCCGAATATATATGGGAATCGTCGAAGGAAAGCACTCTGATTGCCCTTTTGGTATTCTGGTTGATTTGTTTCTTCCTTGTGTGTGTGGCATTCATCGTCGACTGCTGTAGATATGGCAAAAAATTAACAAAACGTGTCAATTCAAACAACAAAAGTACCCCAAATGCACCCTAATTGTGAACGAATGAATAGAACAATTATTGTCTATTAAACGTCATAAGTGAAAAAAAAATATATATACATTTATTTTAAAATTAAATTAAAGTATGAATATACGTGAAGAAAAATATAATAACAAACGTTTTATAGTTAAAAATAAACTGAATTTATGTTAATATTAATTAAAAAAATATACTTTATAAATATTGGGAATTAATATCCTCCAATATCAACATTAAATATTATTTTTATTATATGAATACAACAATTTTTGGTTATAGTTTATATATATAAGAATAATATTTATGATTTTATTTTGACATATGATATATTTTTAATTTGATATTTAAAAAAATACAGTCAAGTCCTGTGAAAATATCAATATTTTAAAATAAGTGGTGGAGCTGATTGTTCAACACAATAAAAAATATCATCATTTATTAATAATAGAAATAGATATATGTTTATAAAATAGACATAAAAATAGTGTTTACCGCTTTATGACTGAAAAGTCACTTTTTTCAATGGATAATGATTGAATATTAAAAATGTATATCAAGTTTTTTTAACATATATTAAATCATATGTGGAAATTGGATGATAATAATTCCTAGACAGATTTCAATGTCGTGTTCTAATTTATAAAATGTGTAATAAATGCCATTTTTTTCTATTTTTAAAGTGCAATTGTTAGTAATTAATCATATGTTTAAATTTAAGATTAATAATTTGTATTTTTTTTTATAGAAAATTGATGAAAAATATTTGTACAAAGTTTTATATAAATGATCTTAGTATATTTTTTTTATAATTAGATATATGATGCATTTAATTGATTTTCATTAAACTACTTGTATAAAATTTTCATATAATTGTATACCTAAATGTCGCCATGAAATAAAATATAACTTTATATACATATGAATATTTTTATTTCAATTTAGAATTAGTAAGAAAATATTTTAATTAATTAATATAATATAATTCATTAAAATATACAAAGGATGTATTTATAATATTGTGTAAAAATCAATATATAATAAAATATTAATTGTAAATTTTAATGTCACGAATAAAAAATTATATATAAATTTTTACCTTATAATAATTAAAAATATAGATAATCTGATCGATAAAATATTTTTACAATCTACAATAAATTACGAATTTATAAACATATATATTTTTTAAGGTCAAATCCTTTTATAAAAACAAATGTTTGTTGATTGGATATAGAGTTACAAATTGAAAATATATAAATACGTTTTAATGAAAAGCATAGGATTTTAAGATCAATCACAAAAAATACATGAATTATTTTATTATTATATATTTTTTATTCGAATTTATTAAAATTATAACTCATTAAAATGAAGAAATAATTAAGAAGAATTGATAACACTTATGGGAATTTTAAACATGTTTTTTTTTGCAAGTAAATATACGTTATCTTTTGAATGATATATTTATTCTAATAATGCTAATATTTTTTTAATGTATGACTCTAGTTCAGAAAGTAAAAGAATATTTTGAAAAAAAATAGTAAATTTATTTGAAAAAAAAGGGAACATCTGTATAAAAACTTTCGTGACAAAAATCAGATATAAATACACATTATGGAATTGATTTATAAACGCCAACAAAGGAGAACAATAAATCGAATCATTCTCGTTTTGTTCGCATATTGATTTTTTTTCCTCTATAAATATCAACTCAATTAACTCATTCTAGAAAATTGTTCATGTTTCGATTCGATGAAACGCAAAAATGCTGTCATATTTGGGAAGGAAGAGAACGTCTAGTAAGAATACGCCTAAAACCGATTCAGTGAGTCAATATGAACTCCTCGGCACCAGTTGGCGTTATCAGACCAGAGAATTCTTCGACAATTCTACGTTACACGGCGTCAGATATATCGCTGAAAAAGGAAGACCATTTTGTGAAAGGTATAATATTATTATACGACCTAGACGATGAGATAATGTATAATAGTTATATCATTATGTGTTTGTGATTATTTATTTATCATAGATTTATGTGGTTTTGCTTCACGTCAGTCGGTGCAGTAGCCACTTGTATAATTATTGTCAGTTTATGGGAAAAATTTCAAACTAATCCCACGATAACTGGTAAAATGATGATTGTAATAGATTTTATATAGTCGAAAATGTATTAAAATTTTATATTCTTTAGGTTTGGATACTGATTTCCATAATTGGGATGTTTCTTTTCCTGCTATTACAATTTGTGATAAGAATCCCAATAATCCTGATTCATTAGATGGATTCATCAATAAGTATGACGCGATTTTCAATATATTAATTATAATTTTAAATGATAAATAATTTGTTGATAAATTATGAATATTTTTTTTAAATTACAAGAACGTGGCCAGAAGCTTCTGAAGATGATAGAATCAAATATACGGAATTTCTAAATTTCTTATCTACTATGAGCTATAAGAAAATAAAAGCATCCGGAGCTGCATATGCCAATGATCCTACGTTGGAAATCATTGGAAGTGATCTAAGAACAGTCGTTTATGATGTAAGCTATGATGTTTGTGATTATTTTTTTGAACGAAATCGCATTTATACGATTTTGTTTTTTGTTCCAGGTTGTATTTCATTGTGAAGATTTCTTAGCCGAGTGTTCATTTAAAGCGGACTCTGAAGATTGTTGTGAACTTTTCATGCCGATGTTTACCGAAGTCGGTTTTTGTTACGCGTTTAATACTCGTCACGTGGAACAAAATTGGCCTTGGTATTTTTTTCGTTATTTTTTTTTAAATCAATACTAATAGAATTTAATAAATAATATAAGTTGTAATATATTTAAGGTTATCAAGAACATTGGATCCATTCTTGGAACAGTTTATTCATGAAACAGACACAAAATGGTCGTTGATATTTGATTCAACACATCAAGAAACTTTAACAGATGTATGTTTACAATAAAATTATACAAGTATATCGTATTTTGTTTTGTTTAAGATGTATTTGGTGAAATTTAAAGTTGTGTTATTTCAGATTTATATCCACTCAACTGAAGAAATGCCAGGAATGGATTCTAATCCACAGCATGTTTGGGACAGACGAGTTGAAAAAATATCATTTTCAGTAAAACAAACTTACACTACTTCAGATGCTCGACAATTATCAATAAAGTAGATTTATCGATATAACAACTTTATTAAAAAAAAATCCAAATTCTAATATATTATAAATGATGTTTTTAGACAAAGAAGATGCGTCTTTTCTGATGAAATAAAATTGGTAACAGACAATATCTATACGTATTCAGCATGCACTAGGCAATGCAGAATGATACTCGCTCGTCAATATTGCGGATGTGTGCCTCATTTTTATCCACAAATAGGTCGTTGTTTATTATATATATATATATATATATATATATATATATATATATATATATATATATATATATATATATATATATATATATGAATTGCAAATTTGATTGCTATATATATGTATGAAAATTTCTTTATATTTTTAGCCAAATTTCGATATTGTAAATTGGTCGAATTGAGATGTATTGCAGAGTATGCTGATAAGATAACTGATATTGATAAATGCAATTGCGAACTAGGATGCTCGAATACTGTTTATGAAGTGGAGAAACTCACTGAACAAGAGTATGTAATGAAATTTGCTTGTTTGTGCATATAATAGCGTAACCGTTTTCAATTAAATAAAAACATCAATCACCTTGTTATCCAATGGAGGTTCGTTAGTTCATGATAAGTAATTTCAATCTACAAATGATTAAATTGCAGTTGATTATTATAAATTTAAACAAATATCAAAGTTTTTTCCTTATATAAAACGGTTGTTTGAACTAAAAAAATAAAAGTTAATTTTCAAACAGTATTTTTTTTTTTTTGGATAGGATACGAAAAAATATTTCACTAAAATAAAATAAGGACATTGCTTAGTTTTAATCGCAGACAATTCATGATTCTCTATTACATATTCAGTGGTGAAATGTACTTTTTATTTATGATATTAATACTACAAAAAAAAAATATTATTCTAGTCCAACTAGAGGTGATGAAGGTGAAGCAGGAGATCGACCTTTAGAAGTAGAATTTGTATCATGGCCAATGGTTAGATATAAAAGAGAAGTACTTTTCGGATGGGTAGATCTTTTAGGTATTTTAATTCATCATAATAAATTATAAATCATCTTTAAATAGAAGATTATACAAATAAAACTATATTTTAGTATCGTTTGGTGGTATTGCGGGATTGTTTTTGGGTTTTTCTCTACTATCCGGTGTTGAAATAATATATTATTTCACTTTGAGAGCATTTTGCATGTTTCATCGTGATAAAGACGAATTGAGACGAGTATATCAAGAGCAGAAAGAGAAACCGAGGCCACCTTTTGATCTCAGCTTGCAAGTATGGAAGAAGCCACCCACAGCAAGTCTCAAGGGACCAAGGGCAGTTCTGAAACCAAGTGCATCTGTTCAACGAACGAGTGTTGTGAAACCTAAAAAAATTGTCGTGAAAGAAGCCTCGCAATATATGAGACCTCCTAGTTATTCACCGCCTCCAGTTTATATGGAATATTTACCATAGTTCTATTTATATAAATTATAAATTTCAGTTTTTATATAAGATTAAATATGTTTTTTTGTAATTACTATAATATTTTAGTTGTTTTTTAATATACTGTAATCAAAAAGTAAGAGAAAATTGTCATTTAAAACTCCCGGGGATTAGGAAGGCATGTAAATTGTAAAAAAAATTTCCTAGGTTGATAGGACTATCTATAACGTTTGCCAAGCGTTTGTTTGTTAAAGGATTTAATTATGTCCGGGTTATACGTGTTTTTACATTTCTTGGTTTCTTCATCACGATAATGCACCATGTCATACTGTATTGGTTTTTCGTGACTTTTTTGCCAAAAACTACCATATATTGATTAGGTTTCGTGTGACTTCTGGCAATTCAGCAAAATCATAAGGTCAATGTGAGGACGCCGTTTTACAACGATTGAGGAGATAAAAACCGAATCGATGAAGGTTTTGAAGGCTATACTAGAAAAAGACTATTCCGACTGTTTCGAGGATTGGAAAAAGCGTTGGTAAAAATGCGTTTTATTGGACAGGGATTACTTTGAAGGAGATGAAATTGATTTGGAAGAATAAATAAAGAATTTACATTTTATAAACAAATTAACCATATTTTTTTATCACAGTGTTATGTATGAATATTTCTCTCTTGATTTTTGCAATGCTTTCAAAATGTTTAAATAATATTCAGCAATTTGCATATTGAAAACCGCTTGAATTGAGCTCAATCATTGTTATATCAATGTTGACCTGTATATATATATCTTGATTTTGAGTCCGAGTCGACATAATAAAACATGGCTTATTCTAATTATTTGTGAGTACTCTTTTATATTATTATTTATCTTTTATATAAAGATCTCAATTAACAGAGTTTATTTAATACATACACCGTTGAGATGTATGTTAAGAAAGGTCAAAATATTGATTGCAGATCTGAAAATAATGAAACTCGAATGTGAAATAGATATTACATGAACTGGTTAATATTAGTTTACTTTATAATAGGACATTTTGTCCAATAATAGGCAATTTATAAAAAATGATTTTAAACGATTACCTTGTATAATAGCTATTATATATAATATATAAAATAAATGTTACTCCTTATATTTATCACTTTTTCTTATATTTTTCAATTAATTAATATTAGAAGACCTTTTATACTGGTGTTTTGGTGGAGTTTAATTTTTTCGATTTTGGTTGCGCTTGTATCAGGAACTTCAGATAGGTATTATATTATATAATTTTACTTTTTCTTCTTTCTTAATACAAATTTATGAATATTTGTATTTGTAGATGTCATTGTAACGGTCATTCGACATGTTTGGAGAATAGTTCAGAATGTATACAGCCATGTGGAAATGGAACCATGGGTTTAAATTGTGAAAAATGTTTACCTGGATATTGGGGCAATCCTATCGATGGAATATGCCATCGTATTTTTACATTTTAATTTGTATTTCGTTATATATATATGTATTAGTACATATGATTTTTTATGATATTCTTTAAATATGTTTATAGAATGCAAATGCAACGACGAAACTTCATTTTGTGATCCAGATAATGGAAAATGCTACTGCACAACGAAAGGGTTAATCGGTGAAAATTGTGATATATGCGATAACTCTGCTGGATATCATCGTTATCCGGCTGATGAAGGATCATGTTATTGTGAGTGATAATTATTAATATATATAAATATTATATATAAAACAGACTAGATAAAGTTCATATAAAAATTTCTATTAAATTTATAATTCATCTATTTTCAAATATTAAGAATAATTGAACTTTCTATGTTTTTTTTATTATTTTTTAGATGATTTACCAATGAATTATTTGTTTACATTTAATATGTCTAAACCATCGGATCGTTACGTTAATAAAATTAATTTCCGCACTTCTCCAATTAAACGTGATATTGATGTAGATTTTGACATCACATGTTCTGATTCAGCTAAAATGCAATTAATGGTTAAAAAGGCAAAAAATGAAGGAGAAATCTATGTTTATTCAACTGATTGTCAAAGTTTTACACACAGGTAATATATATATATATATATATATATATATATATATATATATATATATATATATATATATATATATATATATATATTATAATATTAAATAATTTATTTATTTTTAATCCATAGTTTTTCTACATCAGATTTCGAAGTAAAAGAATTAACATTTTATTTAAACGTGTGCGGTTTTCAAACACCATTTTGGTTTCGAGTAAGATTTTTCTTCATTTTTATCTACTGTTAATATTTTTAAATCATTATTTTTATTTTATTATAGATTTTTATAAATAATCACGAAAATAATAATGAAAAAATGATTGACTGAATAGTTGAAGCAAATTACCTTTTTAAAATCGACGACCTATAATTTTGTACTTTGTCAGCGTTTCGATGTGCAAAATTTTCCAAATGAATCGATGACTAAACGTTTGATTGATCATTTTGAAGATTTAGAGCTTAATTAGTGACCTTGGAAAAAGTGAATGAACTTTATTTTTTTCGAAAAGAACCATGACATGAAGTGATTGATTAATAATCATGAATATTTTTTTATTTCTTATAATTTGAAATTACTATGTAGTCAACAGCTCTGTGCCACACTTTCTGTGCTCTTTAATCGAGACTATTTCAATTAAAATGTATATATTAACAAGTTTTAAATATTTCGACAACAGAAAAAAATATTTCTGCAGAATAAATAATGCTGGGAAATATCATAAAAATTATATAAGTGGTTGAAAATGGACGCTATTTATATAACATATTTTTTTATATATAGTAATGTTTTATTTCCATTATTTAATATTGAAATATTATGAATGTATAAAATAAAATAGTTATTAAATATTTTAACTTTTTATTATGCCTTATTTAGAAGTACATGTGTCTTAATCTGGTGACTTTTAAAAATATCTGGTTAATTTAATATTTTGGAGAAGTTATAAAAAACTCGTCAATCTGAAGAAAAGAATCAATGTTGAAAGTTATTTTGAAAACGTGTTTTTTCAGCAATAAAAATGTTGATGTAAAATTATTAATATATATATATATATATATATATATATATATATATATATATATATATATATATATATATATATCAATTAAGATTTGATTAAATCGAAAAAATCTTGATTTTACTACAGATTATCAAAATATTTTTCTCAGCACAATTGTTTATTTAGAAAAATAAAAATAAATTCATGATAAGAAAATAAATTACACTATAAAATTTGTATTATATCAATAAATATAATAAAATATAAGATTATAAAGATTTGCATATTCTAAATATATTATATTGATAAAGTGATTCAATTTATATTTTTATCAGAAATAATTGTAAAGCTTTATATCATCGAATTACTATTTTACAATGATATATATATATATATATATATATATATATATATATATATATATATATATATATATATGAGTGTGTGTGTGTAAAATATAAATACTGAAAATAGAATATGATATACATATATAAGATTTATCATTTTTTTATATTAAAATATTTATTCAATTTATTATATTAGAATATATTTTTTTTAAGTATTGTAATTGTATATTAAGCAGTTATTTTGATATCTGAACATGTTCTAAAATTTTCTTGAGGGCCACAACCTGTAGCAGAAGTTCCATCACCGCATGGACCCCAAGAATTACCTATAAATAAAGCTTATATTATTATCTTATAATATTTCAAATATCATATTTTTATATAAAAAAATTATAAAATGAATTATTTAGTATTTTTATTAAATTTATTAAGTATATATACCTGTCGTATAAGTCCATTGTAATATGCAATGTTCACAAGAAACACCATCAGGAAGTTTCAATAAAACAGAATGTTCTCCAATATGACTTTCAATCATGTACTTTTCGTCACCGTTTGGCATTTTCACAAGAATATCATCGAAACATTCTTCCGATTCCACTAGATACTTGTCAAAATTGCATAATCTAAACGTAAAATAGCCACGATGGTTTGTTGTAATGCGAATTTGCACAGGTATGACGTTACCTTGTTGATATCTAAAGAGTTTAATAAATAATCATTTTAATTGAATATGAATAGTAAATATAAATATTTATATGAAATTTTACATACGTTTTAACTATCACATGGCCAAATTTACCGTCGTATTCGTGTGTTCTTGGCGTTGGATCAGAATATTCATCGCCACATAATCCACATTTGCCACCGTGTACGGTCCATTGTTGCTGAGAATTTATTTATTTTCAGTTAGATCGTTGATTTAAATATAAAAAATAATATTTAATTAAAAATAGTTACATAAAATCCTCCGCAGAATAGTTGATTGTCACTATAATTAATTGGAGCTGAAGGATCAAGGCGCCATCTTGACGCTCTGTTTACAGGATCCATAACCATTCCATGACCCCAGACATGAAGGGGTACGATTGTCAAAATAGCCAAGAAAATTAATTTTATCATGTTTGTGCGTACTCAAAAGAATAATAATTGATACTGGTCTTTTTAAAAAAATAATTAGATTTTATTTAATGTGCAAATTTTCTACATTTTCAAGATTTACATAATGATAACATATATAAATTATAGATATATTTATTATCATATAGATGATCAATGACCAATTTTAATTATTTTTCTTCAAAGATTTTCGCCGACACAATAGAATCAAAAGGTATTTTGAAACAATTGTTTATATATTAAATCAGATTTACGTATTTTTAATAAAAATATTTTAATTATGTAGTAAATATATAAAACATTTTTCTACCAAAATTGTAAAAATCAATTTAAAAATTACAAAAATTGTTATCATTTTTTTAATATAATTATTATGAATATTTTAAAATCAAAATATATAATATTAATAAATTTTGATATTGAAATTGAAAGAGGAATGTTAAAGTAGAAAAAAAACTAAAAGAAATTTTGTTCACTATGCTGTTAATATTTGGCACTGATGATTATTTAGCTGATCTAAAGAATTTCAATAATTCTTCAATTTATTTAAAATTATCAGCAACACTAACTATTAATGTAATAAATTTAATAAATTTATTACATAGATCAAATTTACTAAGTAAAATTCTGAAAAACATATTTTTTTACTTTAAAATTAAAATGATATATATATATATATATATATATATATATATATATATATATATATATTTATAATCGTTTGTGAAATTAAGAATTGTTTTCTTTTTTAAGATTGATTTATCAATGAAAAATAAAGGAAAATAAATATAAATTATATTATACTTCATATTTATGAATATATTTATTATAATTATTATAACAGTAAATTAAGCAGTGATTTTAATATCTGAACAAGTTCTGAAATGTTCTTGGGGACCGCAACCTTGAGCAGAAGTGCCATCACCACATGGACCCCATGTATTACCTATGAATAAGTATTTTTGATTATATTTCATGTTATAAAGTATATGTGAAATTCAACTTGATATTTTTAAATTAAATATTTTATATAATTTTTTTATAATAATTTAATATTTTATTATTTATATAAACCAGATAGATACCTGCAGTGTAGGTCCATTGAAGGATGCAATGTTCACAAGAAACACCGTCAGGAAGTTTCAAAAACAAATCATGTTCACCATTATGACTTTCAACCATATGCTTATCGTCACCATTTGTCATCCTCACTAAAATATCTTCGAAGCATTCTTCTGTTTCCGCTCCAAATTTGTCATAATTACATAATCTGAATGTGAAATAACCCTTATGATTTGTTGTAAGACGAGCTTGTACAGGTATCACGCTTCCTTGTTGATATCTGTTAAATGTAATAAAAATAAATATAAAAAAATATTGATTTAGAATGTTTATAAACATGTATAAAATTTTACATACGTTTTAACTATAACGTGACCATATTTACCACCATATTCATGCGTTCTGGGTGTCGAATCAGAATAATCGTCACCACATAATCCACATTTACCTCCATTAACAGTCCATTGTTGCTGAGAATATGAAATAATTTATCAGATAATTAAATATTATATTAAAATAAAAATACTAATAAAAGTTTTATACTGTCATTCCTCCGCAAAATAGTTGATTGTCATCATAGTTAGGTAAGGCAGAAGAATCAACGCGCCATCTTGATGCCCTATTCACAGGATCCATAAGCATTCCATGGCCCCAAACTTGAACAGGCACGATCGCCAAAATTGTCAATAATACGAATTTAATCATTTTTGAATTTACTCAAATAAAATAATCAAAAAAAGGTCTTTATATATCAATCGAGTTTTATATCACGAGCAAATCTTTTACATTTTAAAGATTTCCAAAATGATAAGCTAAATGAAAACATGTATTAATTATAGATAAATTAATTATCGCATAGTTGATCTTGAACAATATTTTTTCCCCTTAAAATAGTTTATCCAACACAATAGTAATACAGAATATTTTGATAACGACATTTGCACGTGAGATCAAATATATTTATTTTTAATAAAATATGTTTAAATAATTATTTATTTTATTAGTGTATATCATTATCAAATAACATGACTGAAAAACATACTTTTAATATACAGTTAAAACTATTATATTTTTTTTAAAATTGTGAAATTTGTAATGGAAAATATATTATAATAATTTATATTATTTGAAGAAAATAAAGCATCATTACATAAATGATATGGTTTTATGGACCCCAGAATCTACAGGAATTCAAATTGATATGTAATTAGACTTTACTCTGGTATCATCTAAAATGTTATTAAAATAATTCTAAAATAGAGTTTTTCTTTTTTATTTAGGATTAGGTGTTTGAGAAAGGACTATTAAAAATTATTATATAATTAGTGATTTATATCAAGGCAACGGGCAAGAATAAGATGCATTTATGAAATAAAACTTTATATATTTACAAAATAAAAGGAATTAAAAATCTTTAGGAATATTTAAAATAAATAAAATATCATTATATTTATATTCTTGATGACGCTTCGTTATAAATTCCTGAAATGAAAATTTTAAAGTTCGTCATAACTTTGCTAAAAAGCTTCGATTTCTAAACGGTTTTCGGCATTCGATTCGTCTTGATATTTTTAAATTGAAATACTTTCATTTAAATACCAATATATCGGAATTGAAATGTATAATAAATTTGAAAAAATATCTGAGTAAGCATATTAAAGATGATTACAAAAATATTTATATCAAATTAAATTCAGAACTTTCTTTATTCTATTAGTATTTATTTTAATTTATTCCACTTAAACTTTTTTAGATTTGGTGAACAAGAGTTATGTACTCGTAATAATGATTAGGTTGATTTATAAATTTAGCTGACTTTGAAGAGGTGGAGTTCAGGTTTGATCGTATCGATCAGAAGTTGGCGATCTTAATAAATATATGGAATACCATATATTACTTTATATTTTTTATAAATGAAGAGAAATTGGTTTTCCCTTAAAAATAATTATTATTAAATATATATTCAGTCAAATTTGAGAGATTCTTATTTTTTAAGTAAACTTTATAATTTATTATTTCTCACTTCTAATGTGTCAGGTAAAATAAAACAAAATCAAATTTATACTATATTTTAAAATTAATATATTTTATTAAGCGACGATTTTTATATCTGAACATGTTCTGAAATGTTCTTGAGGACCACATCCTTGAGCAGAAGTGCCATCACCACACGGACCCCAAGTGTTACCTATAAATAAAAATAAAGTCGTTTTATCATAATTTTTAAAACATAAACATTAAAAAAATACAGTGAAAAATATATTGAATAGGTTTTAAAATGAATCACTTATTATTTATTTATGTTTACAAATTTCGTACCAGCTCTATAAGTCCATTGAAGTATGCAATGCTCGCAAGAAACACCATCAGGAAGTTTCAAGAAGAAATCATGATTTCCATTGTGACTTTCAACTGTATGCTTATCGTCACCATTAGGCATCATTACCAAAATATCATCAAAACATTCTTCCGATTCTACTTGAAATTTGTCAAAATTGCACATTCTGAATGTGAAATGACCTTTGTGGTTTTGAGTAAGACGAACTTGAACGGGTATAACACTTCCTTGTTGATAACTGAAAATATGGTAAAATAATTAGAATTGTAAATTGTAGACCTTTAATTTAAAATATAAGATCTAATGTACGTTTTAACAATAATATGACCGTATTCGCCATCATATTCGTGAACTCTTGGTGTCGGATCAGAGTAATCATCTCCACATAATCCACATTTGCCATCATTCACATCCCATTGTTGCTGAAAATTATAAAATTATTAATTAGATCGATGATTTTTATTTATAAATTAATATTAAATAAATAAAAATATAAATTTATACTGAAAATCCTCCACAGAATAGTTGATTGTCATCGTAATCAGGTGGAGCCGAATTATCCTCACGCCATCTCGACGCTCGGTTTATAGGATCCATAAGCATTCCATGACCCCAAACTTTGATAGGCAAGATCGCCAAAATAGAAAACAAGATGAATTTCATCATTTTTACACTTAGTCAAATAGATTAATAACAATACTGGCCTTTATATATCAATTGAATTTTATATCTTGCGCAAATCTTCAATATTTTAAAATAATCTAAACTGATAGAATGTATAAAATGATGTATCAATTATAGATATACTTATTTTCATATAGATAAAATATAACTAAATTAAACAATTAATTTTCAAACACAATAAAGAAACAAGATTTTTAGAAACAATTACTATATATTAGGTCATACATATAGTATATTTTTAATAAACAACTATATGTTTAGATAATATTACGATTTTTTCTGTTATATTTTGATATATATTGTTTAAAATATAAAACAGCTGTTTACTATAATTATTTTTATTAAAATTTTGAAATCAAATATATAAATTTTTGTAGGGCATCTAAAATCGAAATACTTTAAGCAAGCATTACGTAAATTTATTAATCTAATGATTTCATCTACATATCACTACATATTTTTACATAATAGAAAAAAAACATTCGTTTATGGGGTGATAGCAATATCAGAACATGTTCTAAAGGTTTCCTGAGGTCCACAGCCATTAGCTCCGGTTCCATCAGCGCAATAGCCCCATCTATTGCCTGAAACGTAAAAAATGCATATAAATAAAATATTATCTTGATTTATATTTTTATATAATATACAAACCTGTGGTATACGTCCATTGAAGAACACAATGTTCGCAAACTAAACCATCTGGAAGTTTTAAATTTGCATAATGTTCTCCAAGTTCTGTCGAAATATAAGTTTTATAGCTTCCATTAATATCGGCCAATGATATATCTGCGAAACATTCGTCCGATTCGCTATTGAATTTATCAAGATTGCATAAATTAAACTCAAAATAACCCTTGTGATTCGCAGTAATTTTAACTGTAACAGCCATTGTACTTCCTTGAGTGTAACTGAATAAATTAATTATATTAATTCATATTTTTAGTTTAGAATATAGCTAAATAATAGTATAATTATATTAAATACCTTTGTACGATTATACCGTCGCCGTAAGTTCCTCCCAATTCATGAGTTCTAGGAGTTGGATCGGAGTAACTATCTCCACATAAACCGCATTTACCACCATTTACTTCCCATTGTGTCTGAAAATTATAATAAAATTATAATTTATGTTAAAAAATATATGATATTATATTAAATATATACCGCAAATCCCCCGCAGAATAAACTATTATCATTATAGTCAGGAACGGCACTTTTATCTATTCTCCATCTTGTAGCTCTGTTTACAGGAACAGTTACCATTCCATGACCATCGATGAGAAGCGGTGCCGCAATCAAAAAAAAGAGAAAAATGAATTTATTGTACATTTTCAACAATCGGACTTGCTGAAGAGACTACCAGAAAAACCATACAGAGACGCTTCCCCATTACAAGGAGTTTTTATATAAAATCTACATTCGATATTACAACACTAATAGTTATAAAATATTATCGTTTGGATTTAAAAAGCGAACAATCGCAATAATAATTATAATTGTGTAAAAAAAACTATAAAATCATAAATGATAAGTAAGCTATGTTCAATAGAAATATTGTGATCATCTCGAGTCATTCATTTTGTAACTTTATAGTTAATTCTGCCGCTGTAAAAAGGAAAAATTCCTTCTGTTTATAATTTTTTAATTATTATAGTCGCTCTCATATAAAAATAAATCGTTATCTGAATGCTGAATATATATATATATATATATATATATATATATATATATATATATATATATATATATATATATGGTATATAGAGAGAGAAGTTAACATTATAGTTGAAATTAAGTCATAAATTACATCAATAAATCATTTATAGCCGAAAAACAAAATATAATAATAGATCTGAATCTCATTTATTGCACGTAAGAATTTAATTTGTAATTTAACTCTTTATTTACACTACAATTAATCGCTTAAGAAAAAAATATGTTATTTTATAATCCTCTCTAGATCATGATTCAGTTTGATCAATTATAAAATATAGTAAAAATGACACTAATCAGTAATATAACTATAAATATATGTAATATACTTTGTATTTTTTTTTTTTTTTGTAAACAAAAATATCAATATTTTTATCAAAATAATGTGTATTTTATTTTAACAAAGATAACAATAAGAATCTAATGAAAGAGCATTGCAAAATTGCAACTTATTAAATTCAGAAAAAAA
Organism: Leptonema lineaticorne; assembly: GCA_024500535.1. Taxonomy (NCBI): domain Eukaryota; kingdom Metazoa; phylum Arthropoda; class Insecta; order Trichoptera; family Hydropsychidae; genus Leptonema; species Leptonema lineaticorne. Next base: position 1,023,338 of record JANIJI010000017.1, on the reverse strand, counting down.
ACATTACTATTACTAAACCGATAATTATTTTAAAAGATCAAGTTAATAACTAATTTAATATTAACTTAAATTACATTTTATACATAATATTTTGAAAACATTTTTTTTTTCTAATCCATAACAAACTGTCAATATAATCTAAATTGTTTATTTTCAATATAAATCACATGCTTATCTCATATAAAACGAAACTGTGAAACATGATTATATTAGCATAATTAATTCTGAAAAAAAAAATAATTAAAACGTTTTATTGCCGTAATAAATTCGTTGTAATGATTAATTTCCAATAAATAGCATATATATATATATATATATATATATATATATATATATATATATATATATATATATATATATATATATATATATATATATTTAATCCTTCTTATCACGGTACTATTATGTCTAATAAGGATTAAATTGTGATCTCTGAAATACTTAGTTTAATATTATTTCAAAATATAAAAATGATGTTAACTATATATATAGTATTTTTAATATATTAAATATTTTAAATTTTATATAAACAAAAAAAAAAGTTTCAAGTTTTGAGTTATTAATTAATATTTTACATATAATACTTTTTTTGTTTAACCAAATGAAACAAATTGAACTAGCAAGTGATTATGTGTGTTACCACAGGAATTACAAATGTGATAAATTTGGTATATGACGTTTTTCTTTTTCAATTAATTATGCAGTAAAAATTTTGTAATAACTGCAATAAACTTATATAATATGAAGATATGACACAAAAATAATTTTTAGATTAAAATAATATTCATAAAATAACATAAACAATCGTAAATATAAAGGTCAAATTTAATGATAACATAATTACATAAATAATTTATTAAAATAATGTAATATTAAAGAAAACTATATTAAAGTGAAAATAAACAAGACCTACCGATATCTCAAAAAATGATGAATATTTTATTAAAAATAATTTGATTTAGGATTTTATGATTTAAAATTTATTTTATAAATTCAAATGTTCTGGAATCTTTAATACTACTCTATCCTTTGAGGATGAATATGAATATGAGGATGAGGATGAATATGAGGATGAGGATGAATATGAGGATGAGGATGAATATGAGGATGAGGATGAATATGAGGATGAGGATGAATCACGAGAGAATCAAAAATCTGGAATTGATGACGATAGGTGTTGAAAAAATAATAACAACTTTAATATGAATTTAATTTTATTAATAACTTTTTATAAACTATACTCAGCTTGGAATTTTTTAAAATTAAATCAGATAAATATCACTTATAACATCTCTTTTTTTATGTTATGATACTTTTTGTTCTTTATTTGTGTATAATTTAAAAATGATAATTGAACAATAAATTAAATGTTAGTGATGATTAAATGATAAAGTGACTAAAATTAATTAATAAACTTTAAAAAATATATGAAAATGTGGGGGTTGTGGATAATGATTGAGAGCAATATAAATGAAAACACACTTCTAACAAAAGACCAAAATCAAAAGACCAAAATATTTTGACGGCTACCAGTTTCGTTTAGACCGAAACGGTCATATTTAAATGCGGGCTTATACGAATCGCTTCCATTTTGTCTTTTCCCTTTGCGTTTTCAAGATGCCTAATCGGTAACTATTAAAATAAATGTATTAATAAAATATTGTATTTTGTTGCTGCAAGACACTTAAAATTAAAATTTAAAGAAAATAATATAAAAAATATATTTATTCTTGGTGAACTTCGTTATTTCAAAATCGTGTATAAAAAAGTTGTGAAAAAAGATAATTGTTTATTATTTATTTGTAAATTGATAATAAAACAATAATAATAATAATTTGTTGTTAGTAATCAGTCATTAAATTATATTTTTATGCTTCTTCTTCTTATTTCCGCCGTCTCCTAAAGAAGATTGGCGATTCACACAGCCGTTCGAAAGAGTTGTATTGACGAACAGTTGAACCAACGACGAAAATTTTAAAGTAAAGTTTTGAGCTATTAATTTTGACGCCTTCCTATTGATCTTTTCCTCTGAGTTTTTCATTTCAAAATTAGCTGTAGAAGCTTATATTTAACATTTTGTATTGCATTTTTTAGTATTTCTGAAGTTTTATTATTTTTTTCCAAAACCTGCTTATTTGCTACATTGTCGGTCTAAAATACACTTAGCATTTTGAAGGTTTTCAAACATTTTTCGTTTCCAGGGTTTAGTGTTTATATGATTTGTTATCAAATATTTTTATGCTTAATGATGTTCAATAAACTTGTGTATTATAAAAAAATATAACTTTTATTTTTATTAAAACAAATAATAAAGGGCATATAAAATTTACATTTTCTATTTATTTTTTTTTTTTTGTAAACAATGATGGTCGTTCATTATGCGACATTAGGACCATCAGCGGTGCGGGCACGTGCGAGTTCGGCAGTGTTCGTCCGTCCGGCGTGTGTGGTGCGTGCGCGCGACAGTCGAGAGCCGTCGTCCGTTGTATGAGCGGCCGCGGCCGCCTTCACGCTCGTCCCTCGTCGTCTTCAACACCTTCGACGCCGCGACTGCCTCCGACGACGTCTCCGGCGTCCACCTTCGCGTCGCCGTCCACCTCGCTCTTCACAGAGATGAGTCACGCCGGATCGCACGCGCTGCCACTCAACAACGGTATTAATCCGATCGTTACCGTTCGATTCGTTCCGCGAAGAATCGGGAAACGCGTCGTCGTTTCAGCCTTGATATTTAATTGTGCAAATCTCCGATTCGATTAAAAAAAATCTAGTTCGAGCCCGCTTTAAATTACAACGTTCAGAGGTGAACTTCGCGATGTGACGCGATGACATAATTTTCAGCGACGCTTCCGTTCATTTTTATTTTTCAGAAAATTAACAATTTTACTAATAATAACCGTTCGTAATTTTTGTTATCGATTATACGAAAATGATGAAATCGAATATTCATATTAATTTTTTACGTTGATCGTTTTATAAAATTCATATTTTATGTCTTATTTTTAAAATACAATTATTTAATCAATAAATATGACTACATTCTATATTTCCATCTTGCAATTATTAAATTAAATAAATTCATAAACAATACAAAATTATTTAATATATATTTTAACAAAAATCCTATTTAGTTTTTGCACAAAATATACATTAAAAAAAATATATTTTCATACATATTCATATATTCACACGCACACATAATTTTAATAATATTTAAATACTACATACGTATATTCATGTGCGTATATGTGTATTTTTTTAAAATTCATTTAAAATTGGTATAATTTCATATATCTTTAAAATTAAATCGATTTGCATTATTTTATGAGCATATTGTGCGAGTTTATTTATGGATTACTGTGAAATTTAAACCGGAGGTCCATTTAATTTTTATCAATATGCATTTTTGTAAGTGTAAATTAACCGTATCCGGTTTTCCATATCGTGCAAATCATTTTATACATTGCACGCAAAATAATATGATTTATTTTTTGTGAATCATATGTAATAAAGTATTCAGAGTATATTTATATGACTATAGATTCGTGGACTAATTTGTGATTTGTGATCCATAAGTTTATTATCAAAGGGGATCACGAAACAAAATAAAAGATGAAAAACTCCCGCTATATACATTTTATCACCAACGGTACGATCTGGTTGTTGTTTTTCTTTTTATATATATATATTTTGAGTATATATTTTTCGATTGATTATATCAAGTGTATATCGGGGGTAAAGGTTAAATATATTTAATAAAATATTTTCTAGAATGTATTTATAAAATATATTTTATAAAATAATTTCTAGAATGTTTGAGAAAAGATATTTTTTCGAATTTTAATACGAAAGATACGTAAATTAAATTTTTATAATGTTTTTGTTATAAATTTTTTACTTTTATTATTTTTCCAATTGAATAACGCTTATAAAAATTCAAGTAATCGAATGAAAAATGGTCAAAAAATCGTTGAGTTTTTTCTTTAAGTTTAGAAATATATATAACAAAATTAATACATACATATATATATATATATATATATATATATATATATATATATATATATAATTTTATTTAAAAAAATGTTTTTATGATTGATTTGTATTGTCATTTAATACGTAATAATTATATTTATAAATGATTTTACTACGTCATTTAACTATTCAATATTAATTTTTAATATTTTACTTATCTATTCTAACCTTGTTTATTGGATATTTGTTTATCTGTTTGTTAGTTTTAAAAGATAAATATTTAAATATTTTCTAACTAACTCTTTACAATCAGAAAATAATCCTGAAGTTTAATATTTATTAATTCATTAAGAGACTGCGAATCTTGTAAATTTTACATATCATAAAAATTATTGTCAAACAGGGATTCCAATTCATTTCCTTGATATATATATTAATTTAGTGTGTCTTTGTTTTCTTTAATTGAACATCATAAAATAAATATTGTTTTTGAAAGACTTTAATAGCTTTACGCCTTGTTTTTAATTTTTTGTATAGAAATATCTGACCTTCAGTACTCATGATAATAAACATAATTAAACATCTTACATAATTAATAAACATCAGAATCATCGTGTAATTTATTAAAAGTTTTATACGAATAATATGTTTTTTTTTATTTTACAGATGATTATGAAATAATAGGAGAAGCACATTGGCAAATATTAGAAAATGCTCAGCAAGGAACCGATGAAATTGTACTTAAAGTATATGGTTACCGTAATAGTTGTATTAGAAAAGTTTCATTTCACCTAATCAGTATACTTTTATTCTTTATTCCATATTTTGTTGTTAGTTATTATCCTAAATATGAAATGTTAAAGTATACTAAATGCAGTTTGAAATCTGCTGAGATTGTTTTCGGTAAGTTTATTGTGTTGATTTTAATTTAATATTTCATAGTATAATTTATTATATTCGTTTCCTGTTATTTTTAGTACTATCTAGTGATGGTAGTTGTAAGAAAGAATATGTTCAAGAGACTGATGTTAGTTTACCAAATTTTTGTGATAAGAATGTTAGATATTTTTTATATCAATTAACTAGATATATATGGTTGAAAGACTCTGTGTCGTTTATAAACGTTCAAAGTCTTAACGAAAAGGCAACAGTTGCTCAGCTCATGGAGAGCACGATTGGAATAAACAAGAAACAACAGAATGAACTGTCAGTGAAAATATTTATAAAATGTCATACGTTCTTAATTTTTTTTTTTCATATTTTTGATTTTCAATTTGAAATTGCAGAATTAAACTATATGGTCACAATGGAATTGATGTCGAAGTGAAGAGTTATTGGTCGCTTTTTGTTACTGAAGTGTTCAATCCATTCTATTTATTTCAAATTTTCTCCATAATTTTATGGTCACTAGATGAATATTATCATTATGCGGCATGTATATTTATACTCTCATGTGGCTCAATTATTTCTTCTTTGTATCAAACTAAAAAGGTAATAGTTTTACAACTATAATAATTATTATTTAAATTTTCATATACAATATTTGTCAAAAATTCAATTTTTAGATTAGCGTTGCACTTCATGAATTAGTTGAAAGTTCCAATTGTCATTCGGTAACGGTTCAACGACCAGGTCATCAGGAATGTCTAATAGAAGCTCGCAGTCTTGTGCCTGGGGATGTTTTAGTACTTCCTCCTTCTGGATATAATATGCCTTGTGATGCTGTACTTTTAACTGGAACGTGTATAGTTAATGAAAGTATGTTGACTGGTGAAAGCGTTCCCGTGGTGAAATCTCCACCAAATATGAGCTCCGAACGTTATTCAACGTCAACTCATAAACGTCACACACTTTTTGCCGGTACTAGTGTTATACAAACCCGATTCTATGGTAACAATAAGGCAAGTTATATAATATTTGTTTTATTAGGGTTTATTTTGTATGTTTTATTCATAAGTTTGGTTTCTGAATTATATTTGCATTTTCACTGGTTTTTAAATATTTTTATTTTTGCTATATGAGATTTTATTTTTATAGGTGTTGGCAAAAGTTGTCCGAACCGGATTTTATACATCCAAAGGGGAATTAGTTAAAAGTATTTTATTTCCTAAGTCAATGACTTTTCAATTCTACAAGGATGCTGTGAAATTTGTTATATTTTTGTTTTTCATATCCGCTATTGGAATGGGATATTGTATTTGGTTGTATGTCGAAAGAGGTGTAAGTAGTTTTATTTTTGAAATCGGTATATTTTTATATTGTATTATTTGATTAAAATTAATTGTATTTTTTATACTTGCAGAGTAATTTGAAAACTATCATATTTCGTACATTAGATATAATTACTGTAGTTGTAGCGCCTGCACTTCCAGCTGCTATGACTGCTGGCACAGTTTACAGTCAAAGAAGACTAAAAATGCATAATATATTTTGTATTAGCCCATTACGTATTAATGTTTGTGGAAAATTGCAATTAATTTGTTTCGATAAGGTTATTTCGAATTATTTTTTTATAAGAATTTTAATATTATATTGTTATTTTATACTATTATATATTTTTATAGACCGGTACATTGACTGAAGATGGATTAGATTTATATGCAGTTTTACCGCATTATAATGAAATTTTTGGTGAGCCTGTTTTCAATGTATCCACACTCTCTGCTAAATCACCTATTATGCAAGCTCTTGCCTCGTGTCATTCCCTTACAAGTATTGACAATCAATTGACTGGAGATCCATTAGATCTGAAAATGTTTGAAGCTACTGGATGGGTTAGTATATATATTTTTTTTACATTATGCAGTCTTAGATCTTAATTTTGAACTATTTTATTATTGATATTTAGGTATTAGAAGAACCTGGACCTGAGACAACGCGTTATGATAGCCTTGCACCAACAGTGGTTAAACCAGCAAGCACAAGTGAAGCTTCTCTTTTGCGAGAAGATATAGATCCATTGACTTTAGATATACCATATGAAATTGGTCTTTTACGACGTTTTCATTTTTCATCTACTCAGCAAGCTATGGGTGTTATAGCACGAGTTCTCGGACAGCCACAGATGATATATTTTGTTAAAGGTGCTCCCGAGAAAGTAAATATATATATATATATTTTTTTTTAAATTTATTTTATAATTCTTTATATTTAATGATATAATGATTTTAATTTTAGATATCTGGAATGTGCAGTCAATCATCAATGCCAGAAAACTTTACATATATTTTGAACGATTATGCTTCACGAGGTTTTCGTGTTATAGGTTTGGCATATAAAAAACTTGATAGAAAAATGAAATGGATTGACGCTCAGCGAGTTAAAAGAGAACAATTAGAGTGTAATATGACATTTTTAGGTTTATTAATTATGCAAAATAGTTTAAAACCTCAGTCTGCTCCGATAATACATGATTTACATAATGCAAATATTCGTTTAGCGATGGTGACTGGTAAGTAACTTATTAAAATTTTAAAATATATCAAAAGCAACAATCAAATTATGAATTATTTTAATTTTAGGTGATAATATTATGACGGCTGTTTCTGTATCTCGTGATTGTGGTATGGTGCCTTCTGATGAAAAAATTATATTAATATCTCACAAAATGCCTGCTATAAATATTCCTGATAGCGGTGTTCGACCATCGATTCAGTTTGAAGTTGTCGGTGAACCAAGAGAATTACACCAAAATCATTCTCATATTTCACTTACAATTTCGTCAACTTTGGTCAATGAAAAATATTGTTTCGCTATAGATGGTAAAACTTGGAATGTTGTCAGACAATACTATCCAGATTTAATTCCACGTATCTTAACTAAAGGTAATCTTTCAATAATTCATGTTTATTATTATTGTTTTACACATTTTTTTTAAAATACTAATTTTATTTTAGGTACTGTATTTGGGCGATTTGGACCTGATCAGAAAACTCAATTAGTGTTAGCATTTCAACAATTAAACTATATTGTTGGAATGTGTGGTGATGGAGCTAATGATTGTGGTGCTTTAAAAGCTGCACATATTGGAATATCATTATCTCAAGCTGAAGCTTCGGGTAAAAATATAAATAAATCTACATTGTAATGTATAATTGACGTTGTGTGTATATTATTTTCCTTTCTAATTTCAAGTCGCTGCTCCATTTACATCAAGAATTCAGGATATTACATGTGTGAAGTATTTAGCACTCGAAGGAAGATGTGCCCTTAGTACTTCATTTGCTATATTTAAATATATGGCATTATATTCATTGATTCAATTTTTCTCTGTCCTGATTTTATACAATGTAATAAATTTATATTGTTTTGTATTTTATTTATCTAATTATTATATCATCAGAAATTTTAGATAATGATTTATATTTTTCAGAGGTATTCTATCCTTGGAAATATGCAGTTTTTGTATATAGATCTGATAGTAACAACATCTTTGGCATTATCTATGGGTCGCGCTGGTCCTGCAAAAGAACTGTGTGCTCGCTCACCACCTGTGTCTTTAGTTGGTCCAAGCAGTACTGTGCCATTGCTACTTCAAGTTGCAGCCTGTCTTCTTACTCAGTTAGCTGCTCTGTCAATTTTAGAATTCCAGCCTTGGTAGTTTATAGTTTTTATTTTTAATTAAATTATGATTAGCCTGACGTTAATATACATTTTTTTAATTTTTGTTTTTAAGGTTTACACCTATCGATGGTGGGCCCAATGTTGAAGAAATTTTGTCTTGGGAAAATACTGTTATATTTATTGTGAGTAGTTATCAATATGTGATACTGGCCTGTGTTTATTCTAAAGGACAACCATTCCGTGAAACTTTTTGTTCCAATGGTAAGTAGCTCTTTGTTTTTTTTTATTTTTTAAATTACTTGTTTTATAAAATATTTATTATAGCTTTTCTCTTTCTATTTTAGTTTACATGGTAATCACTCTACTTGTGTTAAGTGCATTTACTACTATCGTTTTTATGTCGCCTTGGGAAGCGTTATCGGAATTTTTTGAAGTAGAACCATGGGACTTTAAAAGTTACGAAAAGAATTATTTTCGTGTATATTTACTTTTGGTACCTGCTATTCATTTAATGATAGCCATTGCAATCGAGGTATGTTGATCACTGTCTTTTTCTTTTTTTTTTTTTTTAATAATAACTTTTTTATGTAAAGTAAATAAATATAAACAAGATTTTTAATGATTTATAAACATTTATAAATATCCATTGTATTTTATTTCAGGCTTGCTTGTCAGATTCAATTTGGTTCAAATCGTTTGTACATAAAATTATTCCGCAATCAATTAAGCGTAATAAATATTCGTACAAAACGGTAATGAAACAAATGGAAGGCAATCTATGGATGGAATCATTAAAATCGGAGAACGTAGTCTGCTGACAATTGTTGTTCATTTCATATTTTCTAAAACGTACTATCGTCGTATACAGTAGGAGTATTTTCATTAATATTCACTTCATTTGCTGACAACCGCTTCTTGTATCGAAAGTATTGCGCTTTATTTAATATTTTTACTTCCAATACATAGAGAAAAAAAACGGTGATATTTCGTTTAAGTCAAATAGTTCAATTCTATATAGTTGTGTAAGTCAATTTTATTACTTTGTTACACAATCAACCTATTTATTATATAAAAAAATGTATGTATTATAGTTAGTACTATTAGGTGGTATTTATATATAGTAGCGAAAAAAAAAGAGTAGGGCAAACGAAAGAAACTGTTAGAAAAAGATGTTTTCTGTGTTCATGTTGTAAATCAATTGATTGCGAGAATCAAATTATTTAGTTGACCAATTAATTTAGAGTTCACGTGCATATATTATGCAAAAATATGTTTGTTTTTTTTTTTGTTCCAAATTGTTCCACAAATTTTGAGAATATGAAAGTATTTCCAAATAAAAAAAACTAATATGAAAGTATTTCCAAATTGGCATAAGTAGTGCTCCCATATATATTATTCTATTTGTAATATAAGGTATATATATTAATAGAATTATCAGTTTTTAAATCATAATGAATGCTACAATAATAAAAAAAGAACTATTTTTTTTGTTGAAATTTAATGAACTTATAATAATTATTCCACATAATTCAATATGTTTCAAGTGAAGTTCCTTTTAAATTTTATATAAAGGTTTAATTACTATGGGAGCACATTTTTAATTTTGTAATGCAATTACAATTCTTTCATAAATCTGTATGCATAAATCAATTAATTATGCAGTTATGTTTCTCTTTTGTATGTTGATTAATTTATATATTATTTTAATTTTTCTATACAAAAAATGATAATTTATTTTAATTAAACTTTTATTATTTTTGTATGATTTATAGGGAAAATTGACATGAAATTTTTAAAGATGTTTTGATGCCGATAGGTTCTTAACCAGTTGAATATTTTACGAATTTTATTCTCAAATATTTTTTTAGTTTAAGATTATTGTTATGTGAAACATTACGTAACAGTTAATGTTTTAGTATTCCTATATTTTAGTGATTTTTTTACATATTCAAATATTCACGAAATTTCATTTTATTACTTTCTAGTCAATTACTATATTTGGTAGTTAATATATTTGGGATTTACATATTTTATTATTTTTTTTTACTGAGATTATGTTGCAAAAATTAGATTTATATTTACAATATTAAAAAAAACTACTTAAAATTGTCTTATAGTATTTGTTAAACGTTTCTAGGAAAATTTTCTATATAGGAACAAATAGAGGTTGAAAATGAATATATAATATATGGTAAAATAGTGTGATGCAATTGTGGGTTGATTATTTATTCTTTCTCATATTATGTATTAAATAAGTAAACTAGCTCGAGAAATTACTCCTCCTTACGATTACATTTGTTATTTTGCTCTTCACAAATAATAGTGGTTTCGATCAAAAGCTTCTTAGACTCTTATAATCTTTATCTGTTATACGCATTATAACTAGCATTTGATACAAAAACTCTTTATCTTTCTATGTAGCTATTTACATATAAGATCTTTTTTCCATATTAATTTATTAAGTAACCTGTTTTATCTATTGTACAATTAATATATTGCATGTTGTAATACGAAGAAAATAATAGATTTTCTCTATTTTAATGAAAATGATTGTATCGTTCAGTAAGGTTCAGGATACTTGATCTTATTGTTACACGTATAAGAGTATAATATTTTTCAAATTAATCTTTTTATAATATTTGCGCCAATTTTGCTGAATTTAATATCAATCATTTGAGTGAATACTAATATCAGTGTTACGTTAGACAGTTTTTTTTTTGTTATCAGTAAAATGTTGTTTTCGATGACACGAAGATCAATATTATTGTTACGTCCTCCATATGGGGTTCAGGGATAGAAAATGATATACCATATATATGACCTTAATCAACAGGGGGTTTATTACAGACAGGTATCACAAGAGTTGACAACAAAACACAAATACAAATTAATACACAAAACAAGTAGATGGTAAAATAATGGAATACAATCACAAACGAGTTATAGAAACTATTACCCTTATCATATCCCGTCTTATCTATCTTCTTTTTTTACATCTTTCTTAAAAAAGATTTTTCAAAGTGCGTATCTCGTAACTTAAATAAATGCCGATTACCTGCCATAATTATATTCAATTCTATTATATAGCTGCCCCCATATGGTCGTAAAACATTATTATTTTCTTAAATGAATTAGGGGTGATATAGTGGTGTATTTGACATATGTGAATGGAATTTTAAAAGACAGTACGTACTTATTTTTAGTGTATTATTACAGAATAGAAAATCTGACAAAAATAGTGTTAAAAGTATTAATATCCGTAATCACGATAAATACTATAGATAAAACTCTCATATTTCAGCCCACATTTTCAAAGGCGTCAGCTTTTTTATTTGAATATTTAAAATGTATCAATTGAAACTTAAAAAGTTTTTTTTTATATAGTCAAATATAATTATAAGCATAATAAAAGTATTTTATTTTGTAGATGATATGAGAAGCAAAATTAATATTATATTTAATATTAAATAGAACAATTTTTTTTGAAAAAGATAAAGGAGTTGGAAATGTATAGTAAATAATAGTGTTTAGATGGAATGTTAATAACGTTTAGTGCATATTTTTTGTATTTCATCAATTGTCTTCGAATATTTTGTAAAAATATTATTTATATAGAACTAGGATTAAATCCTCGGCAATTGCTCATTAAAAAGAATAAATAAATAAGAAAAAAATAAAAACATTAAGCCTTTTTATACTGAGAATGTTTTTTTATCTCGAAGAAGCATTTCGATCGGCGAAATAGAGTACGGCGTCAACACAAGAGAAAATGTTTCTCGTTATAATTTTTTTTTGCCTCGGTTTACAGTACAGATAGATAAATATATTCACGAACCTCAAACAGCCTTCGGATGAAACGTTCCTTTGGTGTAAACGAGACTTTGTTGAATGCACATTCCACGTGTGTGTATGTGTTACTTAATCGTTTATATATATATATATATATATATATATATATATATATATATATATATATGTAAATATATATATATGAACGCATGACGAAAACACCATGTGTGTTGTCATGCATGATAAGAAAAAAAACAATAATTATTGGCTTCGAAACTTAATTACAATGCGTTTATTTTTAACGTAATTTTTTTTCAAATTCAATAGAAATTTTATGGCCGCTTTAATATATATATATATATATATATATATATATATATATATATATATATATATATATATATATATATGAATTGATTATTTCAATTACGCCATCATCGTTTTATTTTTAATTAATTGATTATATTTTTTTTCTTGTTGATATTTTGTTTTTAGAATAATTATATTTTTCTTTTCTATAAAAATATACGTTTGTTATTTTTATTAATTTATCTCTTTCGCATTGTTAATATGTTTTTTTTTACTTTAGTAATGAAAGTAATCATTGTATAATTTAATCATATCAAATTAAGATGTAGTTTTTTGCAACTAATTATGATAAAACTATTCATATGTAATAATTTATTTAATGTTTAAATAAATCCCAATTCGAAAATGTTTCTGTATTTTGTTTTAAACTTATTTTTTTTACATAAATCTGTTAGTTACTCGTTGCGAAAAAAAGAAATTGTTTAATATATTGTAACTGGAATACAAAAAAACAATCGACGATGAATCAGGAACGGCTTCATAAAGAATACTGCATTACGCAATAAGTGGGGAGATTGTAGGCAGATTTAAAAGGCAGAGCCGGGAACGAAGTGGTAGACCAGTCCAGGTAGTTCATCAAGAGATACGACAGTCCTCAGACAGACGATGCTTGCTGCATCGTCTGTCTCATTCAGGTAAATCAGAAGAGGAACTTGGACAAACAAGGCAGTTAGAAGGTTTAATCTGAAGGGGAACTCTGTGCTTATAGCTTCGTGCAAGCTGTGCAATAAGAAAATAAACTGGGCTTAGTAAAAAGGTTGTAGAATTTGTATTACATTATAAGTGATGACTATAATAAATTCCATGTCAATTGAAGCCATTCTAAAGTTGTATTATTTTCTCCATATCCCTAATTTAACGATTGCACCGTTCAAGACTACACGTTCCCGCTCGACAACCCGTTACAGCCGCTCCAGGTTGTCACGTTACAATATTATATCTGATTTAATACACATTTACGATGGTGCCAGAGGAGTTTCATAAGTGCAAATACAAATAACGAAATGATAATCATTTATTACAAGAAAATTACAATACACGTCATTTTCTCTGTCAATAAATTATCTATGAGCATTCGAAAGATTCGCCGTGTGACGACCTGAGAGTGCATCAGGTCGTTTCCGCACTGTTTGAGTTTAAACTGTAATCACTATTTTGATCTGAACACTGGATTATCGAGCAAACGGAAAAATTGCTACACAATAGTTTTTCACTACAATTTTTAAATAAATGATCATATTTTATCACAAAAATATTTGACGTCGTCCATGCGAACACACTGTGACTTCCACGTTCCTCAAAAACGTCTATACCTGATATTGGATATTCCACACGCAATAAATGCGACGATATTGGCGATAATTTGTCAAGTATTAAAAGATCCTCTACATTTTTCAATAAATATATAGATATCTGAAACGTAGAAAGAATTCTCAATATTAAAAATATTCATAGTTAAATTCTTTATATGATCTACTAGGTGCAGATATTAAGGTTATGCAAAGTAAATAAGGTTTTATTGAAGTATACCTAAATGAAATTTATCTTTCAAAATTACAGAAATATTTTAGAAAGCTTTCATTAAGATATTTTTTGATATTTTTCTAATGTTGAAATAAAAGTTAATGACAGAAATGGATAAAATGATTTTAAAGCAAAAATATAAAAGAAAGGTGTTTTAATTAGATAATTAAAATATCTATTGTAAATACAAAGATATTCTAGACGATAAAAGGTTTATAAGCAATGTCTAACGAAAGACGAAAATTTTTAAATATTACAGTATTGTTATATATATATATATATATATATATATATATATATATATATATATATATATATATATATATATATATATATATATATATATATATATATATATATATATATATGGTATATATAATTGTGATAAAAAATAATAATTTACCAGTCCAAAATATGTTCCAAGAATTAATATATTGCCATGTAGTAAAATACACGTAACATATAATCCTGTATATGTTATTTCTTTATTGTCTGCCAGAGAAATATGGAAGTTTGAATAATCTGAACAATATACAAAAAAAAACATATGTATTAAAAACAATAAACTATAATTGTAAAATTATATGTTATCATAAACTAGCAATACGCTTTAAAACATAGTTGTTATTACTGTGTATTAAAAACAAGTTTTATATTTAAGTAATTTTTCAATTATGGCATTATTCATGCAATGTTGCGATTCACTTAATATCAAACTCAATGCGTACCACAATAAAAAAATATGTTTCCTCTAAATAAATAAAATTTTCTGTACAACGTTGAATTGTAAGGCCATTTGACATCTCGCACTTTGATGAGACGATTGCGTTCATATGTTAGAATTTTTCCGGAATTTGTGAGCAGATATATTTTATTTCTATGACAGTCTAGTGCTATTATCATATCGGAGTTGTACCATTTCACCAGCAGTGCCTTCTTTTTGAAAGAATTTTGGTTTAAATTATACATGCATAGCTCTTGTCTTAAAGTAATATAATAACAAATATCTCCAATCACTCTGTAATATGATGAGAAAAAAAATACACAAAATTATTTGTTATTCTATGGTAAATAATTTTATAAATAAAATATTGCAATAAATAAATCGGATATAAAACAATTGTTTTAATATACACATTTACTTGTCTCATGAAAATTCGTCACGCTTTGCACGTAATTTACATGTAAGAAATATAAGAAATGTGACGTAATTGGTTTTGCTGTAAATTATAATTATATATAAAAATATATATTATTACGCAATTTACAATTTAACTACTTTGGTATATTATTTAACACGTTTGTGCAGGGGCCGCCCGATGAAACAATCTAGTGTGGGCCACTGGAGTACACGCCGGCGTGAACGTGTTAAAAATACTTTTTCTTATTGATAAATATAAAAATATTAAATGATAAAAATTACAAATGAATTATATTATTATATATTTTATAGCATACCTGAATAAATAAACGTTGTCGATGGATACGGCTTCTTGAGATGCGTCAGTATCGTAAGACAAACCAGGTTTAAGAAAAAGCGTATGATTATCAGAATGTATCATTCTGACAAATTTGTTTTCAAAATAACAGAAATCTATAATGAAAACAAATAATGTATAATAAAACACAATGAAATTAAAATCGTCGATACATTTTAACAATAGGTTAATTTCGCCAATTATATAAAACGATCACAACAAATTCAATAGCAAATTTTTAAGTTTCAATAATTATTAGAAAAAAAATTCAATTTATCTATTATTTATACATAGTATCAATCGTTATAATAAAAATTTTGAATATTTGTACATATTTTACTAGAATTATAAGTTAATAAATATTTTTAATATAGTTTACTTCCATAAAAAAATATTTTTTTAATTTATTATATTACATATATAATATAAAAAACATACATTGTCCAGTTATCTCTTCAGTGGGTTTAAATGTTTCTATGTTGAATAATTTAACGGAATTTCTTAAAGTAACATTCAAAGAACCTTCTGAAAAATAAAAAAAATACTGTCACACTATAATCATAATAAAATTAAATTAAGCGTGAATGCGTATAATGTTCACCTTTAGAGACATTTAAAGTGATTATTTCTCTTTCTATATTTGAAAAATTCTGTAATAATTTAACCGTAACCCATGCGGAGCTAATTTTTGTCCAAAGACATATGTTCATATATATATCGGACCATGAAAGATTTCCTCTTTCATAAATATTTGCCCAAGCATCAGGATACTCCATTACACAATATCTTTTCCAAAGAGCCATCTCCTAGAAAAAAAAAATATACAAAAATCAAATATTTTCATCATTAGAAAGTATTTTTGGTTCGATATTATTATTTTTGACAGATGTTAAACAAGAATTTGTATCGAATAATGAACGACTCGCGAAAAAACCAATAGAAAATTCAACATATATAATAATATATTATGAATTTTGAACGGTAAACATTCTTTCTATAAAATGTACTTCTTCATTATATAAAAGATATGATAAAAAAGAATGAAAATATTTTAAATATATGTTTCTGTTCTCACGATTGGCGTGTTCATAAAATGTCCTATAAATTATGACACTTTACGCTGTGAGAAATATTGCAATTCCACAACAAATTTTTTTATTTTCACATGCAAACAGACGATAAACATCACACACATAATTCCTCGTTTATTATTCGTAACAATAAATGAAGCGATTTGAATTGGAATAGTAATATAATGACGCAGTACATATATTTGTATGTTATATGTAATATTTATAACGTATTAACATCTATTGATATTTTTTTTTTTCATTCAAAATAAATCGAATTTTGAGAGTCAACGATGTATACGATGTAATGTGATAAAATATAATAATTTTATATCATTTTGAACGGATTGATGTATATCCTTTGTTTACTAATTAATTCTTCGTCGAAGAGTCAAGTGTTTCAATTTTGAATATCGTATGTAAAATTTTATTTTTAATATGTAAATAATATTCAATATATATTTTTATTTATTTATTATTATTTGTAAGCTAATAGCGTACCTTGTGAAGCCTGTCGACGATGAGCTTCCAAGTTCTGCAGACCAGACGACATCTGTGAACGGTTCTAATATCCGCCCGTCTGAGAATCAGTTCGATCACTTCGGGCGGAAGACGGACGTGAAGGGGGACGGGAGGCGTTGGGACTCCGCCCCCGGACGCCTCGTCCGAAGACATCGCCCCCTTTCACACTGCAGAACACCGCACGCGAACACGCACACTGACAGACACTGTTGCCAACATGAACTCTCAACGAACAAATTTTTTTTCAGCGCCATTTTTAATTATTGTTTTTTTTCACATTCAAACAAAAAAA
Organism: Leptonema lineaticorne; assembly: GCA_024500535.1. Lineage (NCBI taxonomy): Eukaryota > Metazoa > Arthropoda > Insecta > Trichoptera > Hydropsychidae > Leptonema > Leptonema lineaticorne. Next base: position 1,005,759 of record JANIJI010000017.1, on the reverse strand, counting down.
ATTCAAATAATATTTTTTTATAATAGTAAACGAATTATTTTTCTGATTTATTTGAATTGCGAACAATAAAATTTCATTCTAGAAAGAAAAAGAGTAAACGCAAGAGGACGCTCCTTTTAAAGAGGATACCATTTTTTGGAATCTTCTTCATTTTAAAATATTTTGTGTATTTCTAAAAAAAAATACACTCTTATTATTTTTGTGCTACAAAATATACATTTAAATTGTCGGATTAAAAATGAAGCTCAATGTATTGGACGCTCTAGCCAGCCGTTTAGTGCACCATGTTAACTGCATGAAAGACGAGCAAATAAGCTCGCTTGTTTTATTAAGTGCGATACAACAGTTTTGGTAATAAAATTACATGTAACAGCCACACGGTAAATTTTATTTCTTTTTGAAATATAACATAATACTGATTAAAATATGTATTATATATGTGTCGATATTTTCATAAATTCAAATAATTAGATTTTACCTACTTCGAAATATATTGCATATATCATATAGAAATCAATCACGATTATGATAAATATTTTTTATCAATGTATAAAATAATTGCATTATACAATTTTTGATGTAAATAAAAATATGTACTCGAAAAAAAGAGACAAGAGAAAAGGATTAAATTAAAAACAAACTTGTTATTTAATTTTTTTATTATTATTATCTAAAAACATTTCAATTTCTGCATAAACTTAAGGTCTAAGAGGAATTCCGGAGACTTCACTTATCCAATTTAAGAAACTAGTTACTCGAGCGTATCCCGATGGAATGCCCGCGGAGCAGCTGATGCTGCTTACAAAGCTGACGACACCGATTTGCGTGTTTACTCCTTCAGAATCTTTAAGGAACAATGCACCGCCGCTATCGCCCTATAATAATTATCATAAATCAACATTGTGATGTCGTCTTCAAAAATAATAAAGTATTAATAATTACATAGCATGTTCCTTGAATTGGAAGCGTGTTTCCAGAGCAACAGAGTGTTGAATCAATAATTAAAGATGGAATATAATAATCTCTACATCTTGCATTGGTTATGACTCTTAATTCGACATAGTTCAATGTTGTAGATATAGACCCAGCTATTCAAATATTTTGTATTTTTATAATAAAATATATAAAGTTAAAAATTAAACTAAAAAAATATATATACTTACTGTCTGTGGTGGAACCCCAACCGCTAACTAAAGCAAGTTGACCATCATATAACTGTCCAGCATCACTCAATCTAGGAAGTTGAATTACTTTTATGGTATCTGGTAATATTAATGTTTATAAGTACATAGATTTTAAAAATTACATTTGATATTGTCTATTGTAAGAAAATAGATTTGTAATATACTTGTTTCTTGAATTTCAGAAGGAAGAGTTATCACTCCCACATCGTTATACAGCTGATCGGGATTAAATTGAGGATGTATGACGAACTGTCTTGATTCTACGACAGTGCCAGTTGCTAAATTATTTGTTCCCATGCGAACATAAACTACTGCTCTCCTATAAATTATAAAGAAAATTTAAACGATTTTCTAAATATTGAATCTTTCAAAAAAAAATATTACTATTTATTTGTTCACTATAATAAATGTTAAATAATATATTTTTACCCAGATAAACAATGAGCAGCCGTTAAAATGTGTCTGGTTGAAATGATTGATCCGCCACATGTCGTTTGGCTTCCTGAAGCGGTCTCGAGACGTAGGTGAACTTGATGCGGGAATTGGCCATTCGCAGCCGGATATCCCAAAATGATTCTTCCAACTGAATAGTAATATATTTTTAACTACCACAAAAAAGTATATACAAAAAATCAAATAAAAAGCGAAAAAAAAAACAATCTTACACGCAGTTGAACTTAAGTTTTCCAGAATTTGAACATTAGAATTGAGATTTCCCTTTAAAAATAAACGAAGGATTTCATTAAAATATTATTTTTATTAAATATATAAATATTTACATTTGTATAATATTTACCTTAACAAGAAGAGCGCAAAGAAGTAAACCAAATAGTTTAACGATCGCCATGTTGGAATTATGCAATCATCAAGAAATAATCTCAATATATACCAAAGATGTATCTTGATAAATATTATTATCTAAAAAAGCAATATTTTCTATATTGTTTTCAGATTTATTTTCGATTAAATCTTAATATAATATTTGTACAGTACACGTGAATACAGATAATACATATTTACCTAATAATTTTGCAATATCTAAAAATTTTAAATTCTAATCAGTGACGTGACTAAGGCGTGTAATAAATTTATTATATATGTTTTTAAGAACATCTTGAGAGATTGTTATATATATATATATATATATATATATATATATATATATATATATATATATATATTTGAGTTTTGCATTGGTATATTTTTCATGTAATCAAATCTTCAACTATATGCTCTAACGTTAAAATTACTCGGAATTATAAGAATTTTAATTTTTACTGATAAAAGTGGGAGCTTTTTTATAATATTACAAGTTTATTTTCTGATAAAGATAATTAAGACAATAGTTGAAAATAATAAAAATATAAGTAATAGACATGACAACTTTAATACATTGTAAATATTAAGGATATTTACAATGTATTATATATATATATATATATATATATATATATATATATATATATATATATATATATATATATATATATATATACCATATATATATAAGTATAAAAATGTTCAATTATAGTACAATGATTACTAGCGGCTTTTTAAACCTCGCATTTTTTAAAATTAATATTTAAGAATTAAAAGAAAACATAACTCCAAATATAAATCTTTACGTGGTTTTCCTTTAATTAATTATAATTTTGAAACATTAAAATTTATTATATATTAAGATTAAAAAAATAGATAACAGTTATTCATCTCCAGACTAATCAAAATTTTGAGAGATCATTGAAATTTGATATAAAGAGGAGACTATTGATAAATTTTAATTGTCAGCGCTATTATAGATATTGGAAACAATTGTATAATAGTTTCAAGAAATCTTTGACTTTTCATATGGAGATTGAAAAGATTGATTTTGCCTTTTTTAGCTAATCAACTGATGTTGAAGATTTAATAAATGTCGATTAATTGAATATAGTATATATATATATATATATATATATATATATATATATATATATTGTTTATGGTCATGATTTCTATTTTTATGTTTTTTAGATGAATCTGCAGGTTCCGATATTAAACAAAAATTTCTGAATTGATTTTTACAAATAACTGCTTTTATTCAGCTTTTGAATATTTTGTTTTTGTAAAGAAAATTATGGACAATAGTTTATTTTTTGCACACTTTTGCGAAAATTTTATGGTTATTAAATTAATTAAAAAAATATTTAAAAATGTATTTTTATTATATAAAAAGTAGTATTTGTACTTATGATTCAAAAAAAGTACATAGTTTGAATATATATTTTTTTTAAATTAATATAATTTTAATGATTTTTATGAAAAAATAATAAATTACAATTATAAAGATTAATATTTTTTGATTAGGAAAGCATTATCTATAATATATATATCAAGAAAAACTCTTAAGAAATTTTAATGATTTATGAATTTAATTTTACATTTTTTTTATAATATTATTTAAATTACATATAATTTATTATAATATAAATAAATATATGTGATAATACTATACGATATTGTTAAATATATATATATATATATATATATATATATATATATATATATATATATATATATATATATATATATATTAAAAATAAAATGCAAGATTAATTTTCTGAAGAAAGTTTTATTGAAAGGAACTAAATATTTTACATGGAATTCTTAAGGTCTGATTGGAATTCCAGTATTTTGGTTGATCCAGTCCAAGAAGTATACAGTACGTACGTATCCAGATGGACCACCAGATGAGCAACCAGCACCGCTGACAAAACTGACAACACCGATTTGTGTGCGATCTCCATCGGAATCGTCGGTTATCAATGGACCACCACTGTCACCCTATAAATAAAGAAAATTCCTTAAGCAAAACTGTAAAATTATTATCATCATATTTTTTTTTCATATTAAATAAAAATTCTTACACTGCATGTGCTTTGAGCAGGAGAATTAATTCCAACACAGCAAATGGTAGAATCGATTATTACTTGTGTTCCATAATAACCGGCGCAAGTTGGATTGGAAATTACGTTAAGATTTACAAAGTTCAATGTTTGGGAGATTGGACCAGCTGCAATATTGTTAAAATACTTTATGAATGAAATAATGTACAAATATTAAATTGTTGATTAGAAATATTTTGTTACGTATTAAAAATAATAATAATACATCTGAATATTTGCCTTTCCAAAACTATTAACTCAAGTAATATATTGTAAGATCAAAATGCAAAGTATTTAAAAAGATCATGAGGCAGTAATAATACTTACAGTTTGAAGTATAGCCCCAACCGCTTACAGTTACAGTTCTGCCATCATGAGTAATTCCCATTTCTGATTGTCTTGGCAATCTGATAGGTCTGACAGTGTCTAAAATCAAATATTATGAAACATTATAACATATATACACATGTGCGCATTTGTTTAAATATATAATTTTTAAATAACCTGATACTTCAACGTCATATGGTAAAGTGATCAAACCAAGATCGTTATTCAATGTTTGCGAACTGTATTGAGGATGGGTCATGAAATTTCTGGATTCGATAACTGTTCCAGAAGACAAACTAGTTGTGCCGACTCTCACATAAACGACATTCATGCTATAAAACAGATAAAAAAAATCTTAATAAAATATTTATATGATCAAATGTTATACGATCTAAAAGAAGTTTTAGTTACATATTATCTAAAGGATATTTAAGACTATTTTTTGAAATATAAGATGATTAAAAAATCATTTACCCAACTAAACAGTGAGCTGCTGTCAAAACGTGTCTTGTAGAAATCAAGGATCCACCGCACAATGCTGCTACTGTAGCAGATTCCATACGCAGATGTACCTGATGAGGGAATTGTCCATTTCCTGCTGGTGATCCTTCAATAATTTTGCCAACTGAAAAATTTAAAAATATTTTATTTTGGAAATATCATGAATAAATTTCGTTCGCATATCCAAATTACTCACAACCGGCGGCATCTAGTTTCTCTTGAATTTGAATGCCAGGGAAAAGTTCTCCCTGAAATTAAAAGCATTTTTATTTTTAATATCAATTACAGAATATAGTTATGAATGAATAAATCGACAGTGAAATTACCTGAACGAGGAGGACACAGAGTAACAAACCCAAAAGTTTGAAGAGCGCCATTTTGATTGAAAAATCGTTACTATTTACACATTATATATATGAAATGAAATCTTGTTTATCTGTAGTTTAAAATAACTCAAAATATTATAATAATTATTTGATCGTTATCTATACTTGTTATTTAATATAGAATATATTTTTAATTTATATCTCATGAGTGATTGTATGGAATATCCAAGAGCATTGTTTAATTTCTTAATCTTTAAAGCAAATTATAAGATCAATATCATTTTTTTTAGTAGAATTAAATTATTTAACAATGATGAAATAACAATATGTTTTTAAAAAGATTATTGTGAATTTTGTAACAACATCCACGGTCCAAATAAAAGATAATAATTTAATTTTCTAAATTTAAAATTGTTTATTATCACGATTTGATCGGGATTTCATTAATATGATTGATCTGATTTTATTTATACGATTTTAGTTTATAATCAAATCAGGAAATTAGAAAACAATATTAATCAAACTAAAGATTTAATTTACAAGGTTGGTTTCAGGATCTATCATGTGAAAATTTTAAATAAAGAATGGATTAATGCATGAATAGGATTCGATATAGAATATGAAATACTAATAAAAATCTTTTCTATCAAAACATAAATTCAATAGTATATTTTTTTTGTTATATTTCATTATAAATCAAGTGATTTATAATGTTATAAGGAATAAAATATTACAATAATTTGAATACATTATGAAAGAATATATTTCTGATTAAATATTTGATAATAAAATATTTTTTATGGTCTCATTGTAAGTCCGGTGATTTCATTTATCCAATCTAAGAAATGTCCAGTGCGTACATATCCTGATGGATGTCCTGAATCACAGCCCCTAGCACTCACAAAGCTTACAACTCCAATTTGTGTAATTTCTCCATCAGAATCGTTTATGATCAAAGGACCCCCGCTATCACCCTTAAAATATAGTGGATAATAAGTAAAAATGAAATTAATTATTTTTATTTCAATATTACGATTATTTGACATTACACTGCATGTGCTTTGAGACGGTGCCTCTAATCCAACACAACAAATTGTTGATGCAATTATTATTAGTGGAGTGTAATCTCTGGAGCATTCCGAATTAGATATGACTTTTAGATTTACATAATTTAAATCTTCTGATACAGGACCGTCTGAAATAGACTACTATTAAAATATATATGAAAATTTTAGATATACGGTTATAAAAAAAATGTGGCATACCATTTGTAGTATAACCCCAACCACTGACTGTTGCGATTTTTTCTTCATGCGTTTCATCAATATCACTTTTTCTCGGCAATCTTATAGGTTTTACAAGATCTAAATTTATAGCCAAATTTACTGACGTGAACTTGTTAGATTTAAATTTATTATATTTGAAAAAACATACCGGTTACTTCTACCGGAGAAGGTAAAGTAATCAATCCCAGATCATTATATAATGTAAGCGGATTGTATCTTGAATGAATTGTGAAATTCCTCGATTCAACAACTATTCCAGAAGATAAGTCTGTTGTTCCTATACGAACATAAACTACCTCTCTCCTGGAATAAATATTTTTATTCTTTGTCATTTGTTAAATGTCATTAGTTGTTAATAAATGATTTTTATATCGATAAATTATAATTTGATTATATTCAAATTATTACCCAAATAAACAATGGGCAGCTGTAAGTACATGGCTGGTTGATATAAGGGAACCACCGCATAATGCACCCGATCCTGATGATGTAAACAAAATAAGATTTACTTGATGTGGAAACTGACCAGAGGACGCCGGCAATCCATCTATAATTCTACCAACTGAAAGGGTTTATTAATTGTTTTGATGTACAAATTTATTTATATCTTGAATTGAATTATTTATAATGAAAACTTACAATTATTTTTATTTAAATTTTCTTGAATTTGTATTCGAGGATGTAAACCACCCTAAAATCGTTCAAAAAATTATAAGTAAATATAAAATAAAGACAATAATAAAAAAATATATACCTCTACAAATATAATACTGAGGATAAATATAAAAAAATTAAAAAGAGCCATTGTGATATAACAATTGATTTAGATTAATTTTCAATATATATATATATTCTTTAAAAAAAAATGATAATGGTTATCTACATTTAAAATTAGATTCTTTACGATAAAATAGGTTTTTTACGATCAATTATGTCTAAAAGTTATAATTATAATATCGATTAACAAAAATAGTAATAAAACATCCAATTTAATTAGCCATTATTTTGAAATGTTTGTGTATGATTAATAAAAATACAAAGTTAATGTATTTTTTTTTCTAGCAAAAATTGAAAAACAAATTTACTTATTAAAAATGATATTTTATCGGTAGTTGCCAGAACTTAATAAATTTCTTTTAAATGTTTTTTAATAGTTTGATTCAATTTTTTTCTATAAAGTTCTAATATTATGGATGTGAGAAATTCATACATAATTATATGAATTATAAAAACTTATTATAAATTTATTCTTAAATAATAAATAACAAGCTTGCTTTATTCAGGAGAAAAATACAAGAAGTTGTAATCTTAATCAAGATGAACTGTATTTGTTAGTGTTTTTCGTGATTATTTTTGAAAAAAAAAATTTATATATGAATAAAAATAAAATTTAGTTCTTGTTAATATAGATATATTATATTTTATATTAAAAATAAAGGAATAAATTTAATAATAATTTTATAAATTTTAAATTATGATATGTATGTAATGAATTAAAAAAAATATATAGGTAATAAAAGAAAAAATTTTTTATATCTCTTTTATTAAAAAAATAAAGAAATTTTTAATAACAATTATTATTGTTTCCACAAATTAGGGTCTGATTGGGATACCGGTGACTTGGTTAATCCAGCTCAAGAAGTGTCCGGTTCTGCCATAACCAGAAGCTCTGCCTGATGAGCATCCAAGACTGGAGCCGAAGCTTACAACACCGATTTGAGTCACGATTCCATCAGAGTCGGGAACTATCAATGGACCGCCACTATCTCCCTAATGTACAAGTGAAATTAGTATATATATATTAATATAATTTCAAAATATTTACAAATTTAAATAAAGAAAGTCATACAGAGCATGTGCTTTGAGCTGGACTTTGAATTCCAACACAGCAGATGGTTGATGCGATGATAATTTGGGAATTGTAATCTTGAGTACATCTTGCATTTGTGACTACGGTCAAATTGACGTAGTTCAATGTTTGAGAGATGCTTCCAGCTATAATATAATATTACATTAAGTTAATGTACTAATTATTAAATATGTAAATATTGATAAAAATCTTACAGTCAGCTGTAAGACCCCATCCACTGACTGTGGCAACTCTTCCGGCAAAGGTTTCACTGACTTCACTTTGTCTTGGCAATCTGATTACTCTGACAGTATCTGATTAATTGTGAATAATGAGTAGTTAGTCTCGAGAACACATATTTAAGAATTAATAATTTAAAAAAAAACTTACTGGATTCTGTAACAGCAGATGGAAGAGTGATAATACCGACATCATTATGTAATAAGTTGGAGTTGTATTGAGGATGAACGACCAAATTGTTTGATGTAATAACAGTTCCTGAGGAAAGACTGGTAGTACCAATACGTACTTCGGCGGTGGCTCGTCTGCGTTAAAATTCATCGAATATTACTTACTTCTCTTTTCAAATTAATTATGAGTGTAATTAATTATAATATTTATTTACCCTTGCAAGCAATGAGCAGCTGTCAATACGTGTCTAGTAGAAATCAATGATCCACCGCAATACGCTCCAGATCCGGAAGAAGTTCGGACGAGAAGATGGACTTGATGAGGGAATTGACCAGTGGCTGCTGGCCATCCTTGAATTATTCTGCTGGCTATGAAATTAACAATAGATATTGTGATATAGGATAGTTAAATTAATATATTTTCAGTTTTATATAAGTTACTTACAATCATCGAGTCTCAAATTTTCCGGAGTGTTGATCAATTGGTGATAGAAATCACCCTACAATTATAAATAAAAAAATGGAATTATAAATTTGATTTATTGTTACGAATTTTATATGTAATTAAATTTATACCTTGACGAGGAGAGCGCACAAGAGCAAACCGAACACTTTGAAAGATGCCATTTTGAACACCAATTTTCGGAAATCTTGTAAATTTATATTCCCAATGCTGATTGAGATAAATATTTATCGAAATTAAGAAATCCCACAGATTTTGATAAAAAATACAATTGTCATTCAAATCGCTTATCATTTTTCAATAAAATAGATTTTTTTAATTATTTTGCGTCTGCAACTGATATTATTATTTTTTAATTCTTTTCAAATAGAAAAAAAAAACAATAAAATTACTGATTCACGTGTAAATATAATTTAAAAAAAAATCATTGATTAACGGAAAAACCTAATTTCTTTAGATTACGTTAATATTTTGAATGAATATGAGAGTATTTTTTAATAATGTTGCTAAAAATTGACATACAGTATAAGAAATTTTTGAAAACGAAGAAAAATTAATTCTAAATGCATAACATGAGAAAAATAAAAAAAACATATCAACAGGATATATTAAAAATATACATATATATATATATATTTATAAGAAGTTTGTGAAATATACGTTATTTATAATATAAATATAAAATACTAAAGAGAATTAAATTTCAATCAATAATTAAATTTTTGAGCAACTGATAAGATTTATCTTGTATTGATTTTGGTATAAATTCAGAAATTTTCCTTCAATCAGTGCTCAAAATGGCTGCTCTCAAAGTATTCTGTTTGCTCCTGTGCGCTCTCCTCGTCAAGGTATTTATTTTTAACATTTCAGTTGAATTGCATAATATTTTTTGAAAAAAATATATTTAATAGCAATGTTAATTTAAAATTTCAGGGTGAATTCCGTCACCACTTGATCGACACCCCGGAAAACTCTAGACTCGCAGAGTGTAAGATAAATTTAACACGATTTTCATTAGGATATTAAGATCGCGTGTAACTGACAATTATGAATATTAATTATTTCAGTTCACAGAATCATTCAGGGATCCCCGGCAACATCCGGTCAATTCCCTTATCAAGTCCATCTTCTCGTCCGAACTTCTTCCGGATCTGGAGCGTATTGCGGTGGATCTTTGATTTCCACTAGACACGTATTGACCGCTGCTCATTGCTTGCAAGGGTAAATAGTTTATTATAATTGATTACATTCACAATTAGTTTTAACAGAGAAGTAAGTAATATTCGACGAATTTTAACGCAGACGAGCCACCGCTGAAGTACGTATCGGTACTACAAGTCTTTCATCTGGAACCGTTATCACATCAAACAATTTGGTCGTCCATCCTCAATACAACTCCAACTTGCTCCACAACGATCTCGGTATCATCACTCTCCCATCCGCAGTTACAGAATCCAGTAAGTAAATATTAAAATGGAAAATCGAGCATTTAATCTGAGAGGATGACAACTAATCGGCTTTGCGACTTTTATTCATCTAGGCACTGTTGGAGTAATCAGATTGCCCAGACAGAGCGAGCTCAGCGAAACCCATGCCGGAAAAGTTGCTAGAGTCAGTGGATGGGGTCTTACATCAAACAGTACGTCATTTGCTCTTTGACAATCATCGCGTTTTACTATATATCGATATCTTGACGATTTTAACGAGATATTATTTTTCAGCTGGAAGCATCTCCCAAACATTGAACTGGGTTGATTTGAACGTCATCACAAACGCCAGATGTACTCAAGATTACAATTCCCAAATTATCATCGCCTCAACCATCTGCTGTCTCGGAATCCAAAGCTCCGCTCAAAGCACATGCTCTGTATGACCGTTTCCATAATTAAAATAATAATTTGTTGTAGCGTTCTAAATTTTAATTTCATTCGATTTATTAGGGTGACAGCGGCGGTCCATTGACAGTCACCGATTCCGATGGTGTCAGAACTCAAGTCGGTGTTGTGAGCTTCGTTTCAAGTCTTGGATGTTCATCGGGCAGAGCTTCCGGATATGTCAGAACCGGACATTTCTTGAGCTGGATCAACCAAGTTACCGGAATCGCAATCAGACCTTAAATTGTCGGAATGCTGATAAGAGACGTGTTCGACTGTTAAATTTTACAATAAAAAATCTGTACAAATAATCATAGTTTTATTTTACGAGTTCGAAAGAATTTTTATGTCCAGTTTTGTAATTATATAGTAAATTGTCAAAATAGTATTTTGTATTATTTGTTATTACTTTGCAATTTGATTTGCATTGGTCTTCTTTTCTCGATGGTTGTATTTAATCAGTTAATTCAGATTACTGTAAATTGCTACTCTTTATTTGCTAATTAAATTTATCTGAAATTTCATATGATCTGCGCAAAAGTTGATTTATACAACTATTCGTTTAATGAACTATAAATTACTATAGTTAAATTTTAAGAAAAAATAGAGAATATATCAATAATGAGTTGCAGTTTTTTTTGTCTAAAATATTTATAACCTTCACCACTTATACTATGAGTTTATCATATGAATATATTATTATAAATTAACATCTTTAATTTTTAGAATTGAGATTGAAAAATATTTAAAAACAAATTTTGTATGTCATAGAATTGTGTTTTCAATTCTATATTAAATTAGTACACATTATTTTCTATGAAGAGTGAAATTGTTATGTTAAATACTTATTATTGAAACATTTAATTATAAATATTTAAAAAACTTTCGTCTATCTATAATAATTATATATTTTTTATATTTGTTGTACATAAATATGTGATTTTAAATCTTCATATTTTTTTTAATACAAATAGATCGCAAATGATTGCTCAAATTTAATAAACGATATTAATCAAGGACAGTCTACAATTAAAAACGATAAACAATTTGAATTCTATTGAATTTTATCAAAAATTGACAGGATTGCTTGTTTTTGATAACCTTTTATCTGTAGATTTTTATAATATAAATTTGGAAGATTTCTGAACAATTGTTGTTCAAGATGGCATCCTTCAAAGTGTTCGGTTTGCTCTTGTGTGCTCTTCTCGTAAAGGTAATAAATATTTTTGTTTAAAATAATAAAATGAACTATTTAATTTTATTAATTGTACATTATATTTAATGATTTTTTTAACTAATGTATATCTAACACTATAGGGAGACTTTCGTCATTCATCAATAGATACTCCAGAAAAATTGAGACTTGATGATTGTAAGTAAATTCCAGAAACAAAACTGAATAATTTAATTTAAGTGTTCTAAATTATTTATAATTATTATTAATACTTATAGCCAGCAGAATAATCCAAGGTTGGCCGGCGGCCACTGGCCAATTTCCTCACCAAGTCCATCTTATTATCCGAACATCATCCGGATCTGGAGCATCTTGTGGTGGATCATTGATTTCCACTAGACACGTATTGACCGCCGCTCATTGCTTGCAAGGGTAAATAATTCAATTAATTAAAATCACATATAATTTAAATGAATGAGTAAATAAATATTAAATGATATATTTACAGACGAGTCACCGCCGAAGTACGTATCGGTACTACCAGTCTTTCCTCAGGAACTGTTATTACATCAAACAATTTGGTCATCCATCCTCAATACAGCTCCCTTTTACTCCATAATGATATTGGTATTATCACTCTTCCAACTGCCGTTACAGAATCCAGTAAGTTTTTTTTCAATTATTATTTCTTAAATATTTATTTTCAAGACTAATTAATTACTCATTATTCACAATTAATTAGATACTGTCAGAGTAATCAGATTGCCAAGACAAAGCGAAGTCAGTGAAACTCACGCCGGAAGAGTTGCCACAGTCAGTGGATGGGGACTTACAGCTGATTGTAAGATTTTTTATCACTATTTACATATTTAATAATTAGTTCATTATTTTAATATGATATTATTTTGTAGCTGGAAGCATCTCCCAAACATTGAACTACGTCAATTTGACAGTGGTGACGAATACCAGATGTGCTCAAGACTACGGTACTCTTATTGTTATTGCTTCAACCATTTGCTGCGTTGGAATTCAAAGCCCAGCTCAAAGCACATGCTCTGTATGATTATTACAAAGTAATTTTATTACTAAATATCATAACACATAATAATTACACTTGTAATATTAGGGTGACAGCGGCGGTCCATTGATAGTTACTGATTCTGATGGAATTGTGACTCAAATTGGTGTCGTAAGCTTTGGCTCTAGTCGAGGATGTTCCTCCGGTGCAGCTTCTGGTTATGGTAGAACTGGACATTTCTTAAGCTGGATTAATCAAGTTACTGGAATTCCAATCAGACCATAATTTTTATAAAGATATAAATTTAAAACTGATATGTTTCTAATAAAGATGAAATAACATAAACGCTTAATTATATTGAGTTTCAATTTATAATATATGATACAATCAAAGTTATAACACCGAATTATCTCTAAATAAAATTTGTCATATATTTAGATAAATTGGGATATTTTTTTGTAAAGTCGAAAACGAATTTATTTAAAATTGTTAAACTTAACGTTTACCCTGAATATTACAAAGTGTTCTAAGTAGTGAAGTACATTATAGTCTTGATAGAGACATAAAAAGATGAATTTATACAAAAAAAATAGAACATTTATTTAACTAATCCAAGATTTTAAGTTGCTATATTTTTATATTTTTATTAAGTTTAAAATTACATAAACAGCTATCAAATCCGTTTTTTTTTGATCTCATAAAATATGATTACAAGCAACCAGCTTATTGGAAAATAAGACCATTTAATTAGATAATGTTTTTAGCAATAATAAAATTTTAAACGACTTTTTGTCATCTTTTAATATATTTATATTTATTTTACACCTCTTTTCGAGTCATTAAGAAATCCATTATTATTAAATAATTTCGTGATGAGACAGAAAGTTCATTTACAAAATGGTTCAAAAGAAGTTGTGCTATAGATATATTATTGAATTATTTTTGGCATTCGAACATATCAATACTCTTTAAGTTAATTTAAGAAAAAATAATACAAAATTATAACGCAAAAGGTTAATAATTTATAGATAAGAAATCAAAAATTTATTTTGAATTCATAATATTTTAACGACTTAAAACGAAATTACAAAACTGGACATAAAAATTCTTTCGAACTCGTAAAATAAAACTATGATTATTTGTACAGATTTTTTATTGTAAAATTTAACAGTCGAACACGTCTCTTATCAGCATTCCGACAATTTAAGGTCTGATTGCGATTCCGGTAACTTGGTTGATCCAGCTCAAGAAATGTCCGGTTCTGACATATCCGGAAGCTCTGCCCGATGAACATCCAAGACTTGAAACGAAGCTCACAACACCGACTTGAGTTCTGACACCATCGGAATCGGTGACTGTCAATGGACCGCCGCTGTCACCCTAATAAATCGAATGAAATTAAAATTTAGAACGCTACAACAAATTATTATTTTAATTATGGAAACGGTCATACAGAGCATGTGCTTTGAGCGGAGCTTTGGATTCCGAGACAGCAGATGGTTGAGGCGATGATAATTTGGGAATTGTAATCTTGAGTACATCTGGCGTTTGTGATGACGTTCAAATCAACCCAGTTCAATGTTTGGGAGATGCTTCCAGCTGAAAAATAATATCTCGTTAAAATCGTCAAGATATCGATATATAGTAAAACGCGATGATTGTCAAAGAGCAAATGACGTACTGTTTGATGTAAGACCCCATCCACTGACTCTAGCAACTTTTCCGGCATGGGTTTCGCTGAGCTCGCTCTGTCTGGGCAATCTGATTACTCCAACAGTGCCTAGATGAATAAAAGTCGCAAAGCCGATTAGTTGTCATCCTCTCAGATTAAATGCTCGATTTTCCATTTTAATATTTACTTACTGGATTCTGTAACTGCGGATGGGAGAGTGATGATACCGAGATCGTTGTGGAGCAAGTTGGAGTTGTATTGAGGATGGACGACCAAATTGTTTGATGTGATAACGGTTCCAGATGAAAGACTTGTAGTACCGATACGTACTTCGGCGGTGGCTCGTCTGCGTTAAAATTCGTCGAATATTACTTACTTCTCTGTTAAAACTAATTGTGAATGTAATCAATTATAATAAACTATTTACCCTTGCAAGCAATGAGCAGCGGTCAATACGTGTCTAGTGGAAATCAAAGATCCACCGCAATACGCTCCAGATCCGGAAGAAGTTCGGACGAGAAGATGGACTTGATAAGGGAATTGACCGGATGTTGCCGGGGATCCCTGAATGATTCTGTGAACTGAAATAATTAATATTCATAATTGTCAGTTACACGCGATCTTAATATCCTAATGAAAATCGTGTTAAATTTATCTTACACTCTGCGAGTCTAGAGTTTTCCGGGGTGTCGATCAAGTGGTGACGGAATTCACCCTGAAATTTTAAATTAACATTGCTATTAAATATATTTTTTTCAAAAAATATTATGCAATTCAACTGAAATGTTAAAAATAAATACCTTGACGAGGAGAGCGCACAGGAGCAAACAGAATACTTTGAGAGCAGCCATTTTGAGCACTGATTAGAGGAAATTTTCGTTATTTATACTCAAATGTATAATCTAGATAATATTTATCTACTACTAATAAATTTGTTAACTTTGATAAAATAAGATCAATTTTTTCGTTCCAAAAAATTTAATTGATTAGCATTTTACATGTGTTTGTAATGCAAGTGTTTAAAAAAGTATTTAATCGCCTTATATTATTATAGGAAACATTTTTATTAATAAAATATAATAAAGATATGGTAAATATTTCAATAATATATATTATTTATGAAGATTTGGTAATAGGCTAGCGGTTTGATTTCGTAAAAAATATTATAGTTTTTATATTTGATGGTCTAATGATACTAATTACAGTTTAAATTTTGAATTTTGTGGAGAATAAATAAAAATAAATAATCTTGATATTGGAAACTTGTATTATATTAATATTTTTTTTATTATAATAGTAAACAAAACAATATTATCGGTTTTATTTTGGATTGATTATTGGTTGTTGAATATCAGTGTTTTGTGGAAAAACCAACACTTTAATTATTACATTGTTTTATGTACAAATAATTAAGATAAAAATCAATAATTATAAAACCACATATATTATCGGCTGATTTTGATAAAATAGATTAATAACGATTTTCAAAAATTTTCAACTCTTATCAACAGACTAACGAATTACTTTGGATTTATGCGATATAAACAATTCAAGATTCATTAATTTATATAATGCAACTAATTTCATTTATCGCAAGATTTTTATTTTTATCTTATTTGTGTATATTTTTTTTGTTGCTATGAGTATTTCAAGTATTTTTCTGATTGATGTTACGTAATTCAATATTTATTACCTTTAGTGGTAATGAACTATATACATTTTTTATAATATGCTCATAAATCTCAATTAAAGATATATCTTGTGTGTTATAAATCAGATATTTAATAATATTTCATATCGTTTAATGGTTTGTTAATATCAGGTAAAATAAAAGTTGGATAAATATTGATGAGGATTAAAAATTTATTCACAAATTAAATTTGAATTTAGATGTTAAAATCTCTGTGATATATATTTTTTTATATTATTGAATATCTTCAAAAGGAGAAAACTGAGAAATCAAAGATAAATGACGTTAGAAAATAGTTTTATTGAACTGAAAAAGAAATATTTTGTGTAAATATAATATATTTAGATCTAAACTATTTAGATGAAATGCTAACTCTCAAAAAAAGAGACGACGTTTAAGATGAAGAAGATGATAATGGATGTTTTGTGTCATTTTTTTTATCTAATTATATTCATAATTGAAAATACAATATTAAATTAAGATTTAAATCTGAAATTTCCAAAAATCTAATGATAACATTATTACATATACATTTATTATGTACTAAATATAGATGCTATAATATGACGTTAATTGTATAAAAATAAAGATATAATCATTTTTTTATTATTATTGATCATCGTTAAAAACAGCAAAATACAAAAACCATTAAGCCGAATAATTAATTGAATTGAATAATTGAAAATAATCAATTAATATATTATTGACTCATCTTCAAACTGGAGCATTTAATGACTGTTGAATATACTTGGATAGTATTATGGTAATAGTTGATTGAAAAGGTTGACTTGTTTTTGATTTTGAGAGATGAACAAGAACAATATAAAAAATAAGGTTTAAAGTTAGAGGGATGAAAGAAAATAAAAAATGAAATAATTCTAACAGAAATAATGTTGAAAAGAGGATCTGAAAGTATTACAAAATATTGGAGTAGTTTAATAAGGTATCAAAATGTGAATTTCAAGGTCAACTATGGTCACACTACTATCATTACAACTGTCACAAGGCAGCATTGTTTTTCGAAGGTTTTCATCCCAAAATAATAACTATTATTATATTATTAAAAATGTCAAATCAAAAACCAATGCCAAAGATTAATATTATTTTTATATAATAGATAATTAAATTATTTCAGATGACAGATATACTTGCTCGTGATTTATGTCAAAGAAATAATATTCTAATTTTTAAACTTTATATTATTTACTAGTTAGTGGTTAACTTTTTATTGGGAGATAGAAAATGTTTTAAACCAGAAGTAATTATGTTTACATTTATTTTTTTTTTTCAAGAATATACTATTAATAAAAAGATTCATAATTTTTAATTCGAAATTTACTGGTTTTTAATGATATTAAGTAATGATTAAAAATAATGAAAGATAAGCCTCAAATTAGAATACAATGCATTGATATATCAATTAAAAAAAATAAGATAACTATTTTTTTTTTGCGTTCAGACGATGAGAAAATTGAATGAGATAATAATTTTTAGGCACGTGATATTATAGATTATAGCATTATAATAGATATATTATGTATGAATCTATGGAAAGTTTTATGAGGGTCGCAATAGAAATGAATAAAATATATATTCAGCGAAAATAAATTATGAAATTGGTTCAATATCAGATTATTGAATATTTCAAATGGACAAAAAAATTGTTTCAAGATCAGTATGTATTTTGAGTGTGATTTGAAATTTGGAGTGAATATTAATTCAAGGTTTGGCGAAGGACTTAAGAAATATTAGATGGAAAAAATATGACTTTTAGTTTTATACAAAATTGATAAAAAATATTTTTGAATACATTCATGAAATTTATTTGAAACAAAAGTTGAATAAAAGGAAAAATTTTTGATCAAATTATTATTTATAATTATTATTTTTATTAATTCTGTTATTGCAATTTATTTTCTTAAATCGTAAAATATAAGTCATCAATTGAATATTGAAATATATATTAATTAAATAAGCGATTTAATTATCAATGTCTTTCGAAATTGACTATTATCTACAGTTTAGAATTGATATGTTATAATCTCATTTTTGAAATTTTTTAAATTTAAAAAGTTCCCTCTTTTTAAATATTAACAATTCTCTTAAGTATATTTTATACATACTATATGTAATATATACCTTTTTAAAATTATTAAATGATTTAGCATTATCTATAAAATTTTAATAATTTTAGATATCGAAATAATTAATATTATTTTCAATAATAACAGAGATGTCGCATATTTTTTTTAGTATTAAAGAATTATTTATTTTATTATAAATATTTTAATTAATTTATAATTTACAGAGATTTAATAATTATTTTTTTTATTACATTGTTGCATATTTAGTTTTATTTTTTTTAATTTGTTTTATGCTTTTCTACAGTTGATAATTTATAACAGACGTGTTAAACTTACAACATATTGCGGGCTATATGCGTTTTGTGTATTAAATTGTGGGCCGCAGTTTTCATTTTTATTCTCAAGTCGCGGGTCACAAGTTTATTAAACTACATACACTTTATTAAACTACAAACAAATAAAAATAAAACAAAATTTACTTTATTAATTTTATGTGCGTTATCAAAAACAATGTATCTCTGCGGGCAGCAATTTTATATTTGACATACCTGATATATACGGTGACCATTATTATTGTATCTAGAAACAGGACAAAGAGCAAAAAAAAATAATACTTATTAACACGAGATCGGTTATTACAAAATAACGGCCATATAATACGATCTATTATACGGTAAAACACGTTGTGTTATACCGATTATTTTCGAACTTTATAATTATACATTTATAATATATTTTTATGTTTAAAAATTAAATTTATATTTCATTGAATAACAGTATATTTATGCTTAAAAACAAAACCGGACAGCGTCTTAAAAAACTGTACTGTCCTGCCAAAAACAGTACGAATGGTCACCGTACTGATATATAACAATGATATATCAATTTATGATTTATTTCTAGAATTAAATAGATATAGTTAAATAAAATTGATGAATTTGATATATATATATATATATATATATATATATATATATATATATATATATATATATATATATATATATATATATATATGATTAAATATATATTTTAGAATAAATTCGATCTAAAAAGCTTCTTGATCGTCGTCGATTTTTGCATATTTGTCTCTCCTTGTCGTAGGTTGTTGACCGTCGGTCGGCTCATATATATATATATATATATATATATATATATATATATATATATATACTTTGAAAGTGTTGCCATCTCGTTCTTCGAAACCCGCGCCTGTGTGCGTCTGTCTCCATACATCGGAACGTCGTTCCGGTGTTGCCAAATGGTAAAATGGCGGCGTGTTGCCCTGTCGACTTTTCGACGAACCGTTGTTTATACGTCGATCGGCATCCGTTGACCGCGGACGATCCGATCCGATTCGGTTTCGTTGGAACCGTTTTCTTTTCTTTTCGAATCACATCGATAATACTAATACTAATAATAATAATAATAAAAAGATAGAAAAGATTTTAGATAGACTGTCGATAGAAGTTTTTCGAGTTTTTGCTTCGAAACGTGTTGCCAATATGGCTTTCAATCTGTTGCGTTATGGTTCACGCGCGTCTCTCCTCGCCGCCATGGAGAAGAATGCTGCCGTTGGCATTGTCAATATTTCTTCTGCACAAATAACATTTAAGGTAAGACAAATTATCTTCTCATTTTATTTGTTTATTCTTTTTTTTTTTTGTTAAATATAAATCAAAATCTGACAACTTTCAAAGTTTTTACAATAGCTAAAAATAACGTGTAATGTCTACCCTCCTAACTGTTATTTTTAATAATACCAAAATTTATATATATAATGCTTATTTTAGTAGTTTGTGCATAATAATGATTTTGTTAAATATTATTTATTATAATTTATGAAATTTGAAGATCTTTTATTACATATAGTCGTTTTTATGTTAACACATTTTATTAGTAAATTGTGCAATTTTAAATCTTGATATCTAAATAGAAATTTATGAATGTGGTTTTTGTACAAGCATTATTATAAATATTTTTTTTAATTTATAAAGGTAAAAATTAGTAGAAATTTCAGTATATTAGTATAATAATTATAATAAGAATTAAGTTTGTGTTAAAATAAAGATAGAATAATTTAGCATTTTAGCATAGTTTCATTAAAAAAAAGTGTTGGAAATAAAACTTATTAATTGGGATGATATAAAAATCATCTTTATGTCAGAAATTTGTTTTAAAACCCTTAAGAAGTTAAATAATTTTCATCAAATAAGTCGAATATTGCTAATTGATATCTTTGAAAAAAAAAATACATATGTCAATTCTTCTTCATTATGTTTTATAAAAATTTCTAATTAAACAACAGTATTTAAAGCTTTTATTAGATTGTATATAAACATAGAATTTTCCTTGTAGACTATTTACAAATCTGAAACATATGATTAAAACTAGTAAATAAACAAAAAGCGACGTGACTATCAACATATAGCGTTCAGTTACAAGGTTCATTTGTATCCAATTTACTCAATTGTGTTGTAAGACTTTTGATATCATGATTTAATTTGTAGAATTTCAGGATACGACTGTTATTTTTTTTTATTAAAAAAAATCAAATTTTGGAAACAAGTGGTTTCCGTGTAGAAGTTTGAAGTGATTAAATTTTTGTCATATTATTTTGATTTTCTCTATTATAAAATATCGTGCAATAGTTATATTTGTAAACAAATATATTCAATGTCGTCGTTTTTGACTTTCGAAAGACCTCGAGACTGGCGAAATCAGTGCTTTGGCAAAAAAAATGGCGCTTGTGTTTAGTTAGAAAGTGTGTATTTTAAAATTTTGCAATATTTTATCAAGTATTTTTTTTAAATATGTTTCAGTGTATTGATTAATGACACAATTTTTAATTTGTTTCCTGTTATATTTTTTACTTTGAATATTTCAATATATCAACCCTTTTATAGTCATTTTTAAAATTTTTTGAATGTGTTCAACTTTTGAGAAATTCTCTTATGAAGAGAATTTTGAGAGATTTTTTTTGCTCTTTTCATTTTGAAGGATAAATCTTTTAGTACAAACTAATGTTTAAATATTTAATATTAATTAATCTAACGAGTATCAGCTTAAATATTTTTTTATTTTAATTTTAGTATTATATATATTGTTGTTTTATACAAATAAAATTATTGTGCTTTGAACTTCCTTATCACATTTATTTTAATTAACCGAATATAATATATAAAAATATATATTGAAAAATAATAATTGTTTTACTATAACAATATTTATTGTAATAATTAGCATGTAGCACAATTGAAATTTTGAATAAATAATATTTTGAGAAGACGTCGAGTTTATGAATATTCTATAAATTTTGTACGGGAATTGTTTTCAAATGCCTTTTCGTTTTGAAGAAAAAATATTGCAGGAGTTCACTTATGAATAATTGATATAATTTTATTATTATTCAAGTAGCATATCTATTTATCATACATTACCTATTCATTTTTGGTAATCGTGATTTATCAAAATGGCCGATTTTTAATCATGTAAATTTATTTATTTTAAACCTTTCCAATAAATGATCTAATTCACGTTATTAAATATCCTAATTGCGATTTGTGTCAGGGTAGTAAATATCATAATTATTTTTTATGCGCAAAGTTCTAATTTTTGTTTCTAATATAACACTGTGATCAAAAAGTAAGGTAAATTTATTTATAATATGTAAATTCTTTATTTTATTTTTCTTTTATAACTTTTAAGACTTTCTTCGATTCGATTTTTATCTCCTCAATCGTGTCAAAACGGTGTCTCCACATTAGCCTTTTGAGTTTGCTGAATAGCCAGAAGTTGCACGGAGCCAAATCAGGCGAATACGGTTGCGAATAGATAGGACTCGAGTTTTTGTCAAAAAAGTCACGAAGAACCAATGCAGTATGATATGGTGCATTATCGTGATGAAGGAACCAAGAGTTGTAAAAACACATGTAACTTAGAGATAATTAAACTTTTTCACAAACAGACGCTTGGCAATGTTATAGACAGTCCTACCAACCCAGGAAAAAAAATACAATTTACCTGCCTTCCTAATGCCCGGGAGTTTTAAATGACAAATTCACCTTACTTTTTGATCAAAATTGCTAAATTCGTAGTTTGTTTATAAAATTATAATTAATTCAGTCAAAATGAAAAACAAAAGTTATTTTTAATATGTTTATGTTTATAAAATTAGTACTTATTTGTTATCTTACAGTCTGATAGTTATTTATATATTTTTTAATTATTATTTATATTTTTTTAGACGATTGATTATATGTTTTTAATATGAAATTAGATTTGTTTATAATTTTATTTATCTACATATATATTGTTAAAAGCAACCTATGAAGTGTTCACTTTAAAATTTCGACAAGACCAACATTATATAATATAATCAACAACTGGTATTTCAATTAACACTTAGTATGTCATCACTTAAATTTATCATATTTCACGATTATTTTTATTTCATAATGTCAAAAAATGTGATAAACGACTATAGATGCGAGTAAATTTTAATATTTCAAACGAAATATAAATTTTAAAATATGGTCAAAGAAATATCCACATTCATATTTATGACATAAACTATAAACATTAGATTGAAATAATAATATTATTATTTTTTCAATATTTTGATAGATTCAATGAAAACAAAATAATGCAGGTGTTTACTGTACATTTAAACCGTACACATGTTTTTATTCTTTACTAAAACCCGGCTATAAATAGTAACTTAACTCAATACTTATGGTAATCTACATTTGTAAAGTTCAAATGTAACGTTATACTGGTTAAAAAAATATTATAGTATAAACATAACGTAAACTAGTTTTAAAATCAACTAGCAACTGATATACAAATGTGTCTATTTTATTGTAAATATCATCAGTTGACAATCAAGTTGTCCATCGTTATTTTATTACCAGTTTGATTTTTAATAACTTATTTTGCAGTTTTTTTTTCATTTATAGTTTTTGTAGAAGAGTTCTATTTGTCAGTGTTTGTATATATTTTTGGTTTATCGAACATTTTATAATAATTTTTATATTATATTTATCAAATTCAATACAATTTTATATTTGGCAATTGCTTTTTTTATCACATCCGTACATTTTTACGAATAAAAAAAATTACCATATCATTTTTTTTGTAGCGTTGATAAATTCTCACCATTATTGTTTTACTCAATTTTTATTAGTCGCCATTTTTAGTGTTATATTATTTATTTTATGCTAAATGCTAAAAATATTATAATTCAGTTACAGCAATATCAAAAAAGTGTTATTATATAAAGAATTCGCTCAATTTTTATAAATATTTTAATTATAAAATAAAATATAATATTAGACGATATTTTTTTTTAATTACGAATATTTTAGAATATGCTAATTATTTTAGACATTTTGAGATTATATATTTATATTATATATGGTTAACAGAGTTCAATGGTTTCAAATTTTATTGTATTGTATAGTTTTTGTTATCTACATGTCCTCAATATATATAATTTTTTATGAAGTGCATGAACATACACACATGAATAATTTAATAAATGTTTTAATATATATAAATTTTTATTAAATAGAAAAAAAAATTTATATATATACAGGTGGTTTGAATGATGTCATTCTTTTGTATATTGAATTTTTATAAGTGGTTTGCACATCTGAATATAAATGTTAAAAACGGTATTTTTGTCAGAAAAATTTTGCGAAGTTTTATAATAATAATTATTATTAAAATTATTTTATAAAAACTAACGACTTATTTTTTGGTAACTAAAATTAATTTGTATATTGAAATTTATTATTAGAATGTATTTTATTATAATTATAAGAAATTATATAAGAAATTGACAAGTTGTATTTTATTCTTAATTTATATTAAATTGACACATGGCAAAGTAATAATCAAAAGACATGTTCAACATTTTTGTGTAACAACTGAGATAAATATGATAATTATGACCGCAAGTTGCGGGTCATTTGTTCATTCGGATGATATTACAGAGTTATCAGAATTTATTTTCAGATATGAATTTTTTAATGCGCGTCAAATTTGTTCAAAATAATAATAAATCGAATATACATTGCTGAATTTTGACATGTTTTTTTTTAATGAATTTTATGCTGGTATAAAAAAAATTAGGGTTATCTGGTTTGCATGTGGTCGATAACTTTAACAGGTTATTAAAATATTTTTTCTGTTTTATCTTGTTAGAAATATATATATATATATATATATATATATATATATATATATATATATATATATATATATATATATATATATATATTAGACGTTTATGTTTGTGAACTTGTCGATTTATTAGTATAGACTTTGTTTGTTGTTATTTATAAATTGTAGTAATCGGGATTGAACATTATATTGAATGCAGGTAAATAAATTATTGTATTAATAGAACTAGAAGAATATTGAAGAGTAATAGAATATTATTTCTATGACGTAGAAAATTATTTAGTGTACTCTTGATGTCTATAATAATTGACTCCAGGTAGACTTGCATTCTTCTAGGTCGGCAACCTTTTGAGTCCAAAATGTCAAAAATTACAATTTACAAAATTTCAAAGTTTTCAAAAGAGTCACAAAAATTTTTCTTATCAACAATATATAGTACTTGCATTAATAGAGCTTTTTAATAAATAATTATTTATTCACAACAAATTAGATAATATATATATATGGTATTATTAGATAATCACTTATTATTTATCTAAAAAAATAAAATAATTAAACATTTATATACAACACTAATTTGTACATTGATAATAAATAATTGAGCAAACAAATTCAATGGGAGTGATGGCTTTGCACGGTTATTCAAATAAGAAAATGAAACTAAAGAGCCGCAGCTTCACATCCAAAGAGCCGCAGGTTGCTTATCCTTGTTCTATGTGAACAATTTAGGATTTGAACTGCAATACATTAAAATTGTACATGTATATTTTGTCTTTATATCAATTTTCACTTGAAACACTCATCTTCTAGAAATGAATTTATATGTGAAAATTAAAGTTATTTAGAAAAGGCATAAAGTTTTTTAGATTAAGGTTCAATGGATTGCATTTAGTTGTCACGAGAATTGTACATGAATATTTTTAGTATTTATAATTATAAATATACTAGTTGCATTTGCAAAGGGAATATTTGATACGTCTGATTAATATTATCTTTAATTGATTTCTTTTTCGCTTCATTATGTTAATTGATTCGATGCAAATAATTTGCATCCTTATAAATATGCAAATGTTTTTCCATCAGGTCGTATCTTCATCGTGCATGAGACGATTGCATGTTTTTTTCAGCCGTGTGTTTAATTTGAGTTCCACGTTTTTCGATTATTGTGTGTTTATATAGGACACAATGTCAAATTTTTGGTGAAACGATGCTTGTATTCACATGTAATCTACTCAATATAGATAATTTTAAATATAAACAAGACGTGGAAGTTCGCCTTTTTTTTTTGAAAAGTTTTCCATTGTTCATATATATTTTTTCATATATTTTTTCTGGTGTTTCGTGATTATTTTATTACCTTATTCAAATGCTACATGGAAATCAAATGTCGAACCAGAGAAGAGCAGAATCGATCGACAGATCAAAGAATACTTTTGTTTATCTGGGTAATTTGCATATATTATCTGTTATTGAGTTGTGTGATCTTTCAATATTGCAGAGTTATAAAACTGAATCAGTATTTATTCTGATAGCAGAATTTCTCTTTTTATTCAGATTTTTTTTTAAAATATATGATATGTATTTTTTTGATATTATAGAAAGAAAAATAACAAATAATTTTATTAATAACATGAAATACTGACTTTTGGTTATTGAAAAGAATACAACGATATTTATTAAAAAAGATAATAATTTTATTAATATTATTTTATTGACGGAATTGAGTGAAAAAATATTTCAATAATTTATTTTAAACTTTTTGAGGATCTGTAAGGTGTTTTTTTTTCAAGGATAAAAGTTTTTAGTTAGACTACTTTTTAAATCTACTACTTCTTAAATGATAATCTTTTGTTTGAGTGAAAAAATAAAATTAATCGGAGACTTCAATTTTTTTAATATTAAAAACCATATTCTTCAAATATTTTTCTATTATCTTCAAAAAACTTCAACGATTGTTTTAGATTTACGTGTTTTATTTCTCAGTGAATTTGTCATCGAATTTTAAATTATAAATTTTAAAGTGAAATTTTAACGTCCTTGATTTTGCAAACAAGGAATAAATATTTATAAGAAGTATGTAAATTGAAACAAAAAAACGTTGCTTTAAGGTCAGATTGATAGAGATCACGATATTCTCAATACAATATAAGTCATGCTATATTATTACAATGATAATTTAGATGTTTAATAAAATGTTGTACATTGCAAGTTCTGATAAATTATAAATTACATTCGTGTCGAAGATCAGAAACAGTGTACAAGAAGGTCGCCGAATAATTGATCCAGTTTATAAACGCAGGATGCTGAAATATTGTCCTTGTTTATCCACTGGTTATCAAGTTCTTTTTGAATTCGCAAAACTCTAATTTATCATAAATTGATTGATGTAAGGGCAACATGTTTATATGAGACGAGTTGTCCTTCACGACTGCAAGTTAAGTTTCTCCCCTTTTCAGCAGTTAATTGTAGTAAGTTAATGTATTCAGTTTATATATTTAAGTTATTTTAATGAAAGTATCACGAGAAATGGAAATGCTCAATGTGACCTTTTTTTTTGTTATAAAAGTAAACGAGTTATGTTGTTTTTGTTATTTCAGCAGTAAGTAGGCGTGTGGTAAATAGTCATATGTAATTTATGGTTCTTTTTTTATGCTAAAACAAATTATCAAAAGCAACGATTATAATTATTATTTTTTTAAGTATGTATAAATTTATCAGGATATGTTTTCTTTCTTCCTAGTTGTTCTCCTTTCTGAAGGTTATTCGAAAAATAGTGCAGATGCTTTAAAAGTCTATACATTGTTTGACATTAATGGGTCAGGATTTTTTTTTTTTGTAGAAATGTAATTAAAAGGATTAATTTATTTTCCAATTATATTTATGGAATTTTGAACTTTTGATTTGTTATGATGAATTATTTTATAATCAGTGTAAAAATTGGTAGCCGGGTATCTTTCATACTATCTATATTTTTGGGAATACTTTTTTCTTTTGTAAACTATAATTTTTATCCTTTTGTAAACTATCGTTAGTTTAGAAATTTTTATAACTATCTAGTTTCATTCTTTTTAATATTTTTTTATAAGATGATAACTTGTATATTATAGTTTCCTATTGTATTATACTCGAATATCTGTTTTCATATGTAATAATTATGTAATAGAAAATAATAAAATGATTAATGATATTAATTAGGTTTAAAAAATAAAATTTTATTCTGAAAATGTCTTACTCAATATAATTAATGTAATATTTATATGCAGAAAGATTTGGGAATCACTTTCACTATTGTA
This sequence comes from Leptonema lineaticorne, assembly GCA_024500535.1. Classification (NCBI taxonomy): domain Eukaryota; kingdom Metazoa; phylum Arthropoda; class Insecta; order Trichoptera; family Hydropsychidae; genus Leptonema; species Leptonema lineaticorne. Next base: position 977,498 of record JANIJI010000017.1, on the reverse strand, counting down.
TTATTGACTTCAAACTCATGAAAATGATTGCTTTCAGGAATGAGGAAAACAACTAGGAAGAATTGAATATACTATAATATTATTTATCACACTTATATTTTATTCCATTTTTTTGTATCTCATGGCATTCAATGAACCTCGTGTACTTTCACTATCGTTACGTAGCAATAATATTTATTACGCAATATTTTATATACGCGTATGGCTTATTTTAATACGCAGTCTTTAAATGCTTTTAATTTTTTTTCAATCGTGCTAAATCCATTGTTTGTAAAATTTATTTACTTTTTTTTGGCTAGAACAAAACTGGTTTACCGATCGCAACAGACATTAGTAAACAAGGAAACCTTGAAAGGATACTCGCGTTCGAATAGAATGTTAATTTTGCACATGTTTAGATTTATAAATAATTTTTGTTACTCTAAACCTTCCTACATTGTTTTATAATAATGTGCCATTGCATATTTTAACCGGTAAAAATATTTCGAATCTGTAATAATTTCTTTGGATTAAGGCTACTTTGTGAGGTCTCACGGTCAAATTATCCATATATTCAAGGTTATTTTACTTTGTAATGTTTTTTCTTTTAAACAATAAAATCACAAATTTTATTGTTTAAAATGTCTGAAAAATATATAATGGTAAAGATAAATTTTTGTTTATATGAAAAATTTACTTCGTGTGATTATTAGTTTATTACGCTTTTGTTGTTGATTCGAATGTAAGTAAAGCTTTATATCTATGGATCAGTATTTCATAAAAAAAAATAATTTAAATCATTTACTAAGTAGATCATTTATATTTTTTTGTTCTAAAAAAATGTTTTTGACACCTGAATGAAGGTTATATTTTTTAGATTAATTTTTTTATTTGATGTAGACTATAAATATATATTTATATGATTAAAATTCCAATTTTTATTTACATAATATTCAAATTGATAGAAATGATAAAAATATTCACCGGTATTATATAAAAATATATTTGAAGGTTGATAGTTGAATTGTGATTTAACCTTGTGAAAAAAAAAAATTAGCATCGCAAACTTAAAAAGAGTCTCGGACCCTTTTCTAGACCATTGACTTAGTTATCAGGTTATTAATGTTTTGTTTTGATACGGCAGCCAAAATTATACATTCTTGAGATTATAACGCATGTTCATGTTGCAATATTACAGGTAGTCATTATCCGTTTACATATCTCTTATCTGTCACAATTAAACGGTTAACTGGAACCGTTGATTTTTTGACGCTGTCTCTTTGGACAGCTTTCAAATTTATGACTTGAGCTCATTAAGTCATTTTGTGATAGGTTCTGATACGTGTGCTATAGTGCGTATGCTCATCGTACGTGAGAACAGGCATTTTTCACCACTGATACTACAAGAGTCTATTGCTCAACACGTGGTCAACGACCCACAGTAACAAATTACACATTTTTTTATATTTTACTCATATATTTTCCATTATGGTTAATGTAGTTCAAGGCTCACCACGATAATTGTCCACGCCGTAAACAATGCGTCGTGCAAAACAAACAAACAAACGTCTGACACATGTCCCTTTATAATTACATTCATCAACCAGTGAGTCTCGATTCTGGTGCATCGAACTCGATGCGCCTTTTTTTTACGCGTCTGCCTTATTTTTGTGGCTATCCGACAGCGATAAATTGCTATTTATGGATACGACAATGAGACACAAATCCAAGCTCTGGAGACGATGATGTGCTCTCGTCGCACTTTGCTTTGTGTCACGGTCAACAAGCGTGTTCTACTGCACGTACTCTCAATATACGATAGCAGTGGTTTTATTTTTTAATAACTTAATTAATAATTTATAAAATATTTCATAACGATAGTTGTTTACAACTTTATCTCGTTGTTTAACTAATTTTCAAAATCTATAGTGTTTTGATTTCAATCCTTATCTTTTTGTAATGAAATCTATATATTTTTATTTTCGTATCTTGAAATCAAACTGACTGAATTTTTACTATATCTATATAAATTAATGTGTGTCTGTCCTGTAACTAGATAGATTCAAAAAATCGTACATCTAATCATTAATAAATTACGTTTGAAAAAATAATAAATTATAAATTATCAAAACTGCCTTTTGGTTCAGATTTTTAATTAAATGCTTATAAACACAGCAACGAGTGAACGGGTACAACTATTTTTTTATATAATAGACATAAGTTTATTTAATGATTATATTTACATTCTATATTTGACATTTATATATAATATAAATAATCAGGTTACAAATGATATGATTCAGTATTGCTGACAATGTATTTTTAAGTCATGTTATATAAAATATTCATTATATTATTGTAGTTATTTATTTTTTAGCATTATGTATTATATATTTTTTTAAAAAATGAAGATTTATTATGAAATCATGACGATTCATAGCTGCATTCGGAGGTCACAATTAAATAAATATTTATTGGTGTAGGAAATTGTTAATATTAAAATTTCTATGAGGTCGTATTTTGAAAGATAAATTAATACTTATGAGCAGTTTTCCATATCCGTTTTGAATAATTATCATAGTTTTATGATTTTTATATAGTAGTAAAGTTTTCATTTTTTTGAACTGATTTATCCTTTAAATGTTTAGTGCTAATCTGTGATCACGAAATGAATGTTAGTTATATAGTTTGTTAATTATTGTTTTTCATATTTAATATTCGCAATCAGAATGGTGTAAAACAACAAACGGATTCCCAAACACAATGTAAATATTATTTTTGGTTTAAACAGGTGTATTGTCTTTAAATATTTTTTATTATTATCATTATCATCATCATCGTTGCATATTTTAGGCGTGATGATGTTTTTTGTTGTTTGCGACGTTCAAAAGTTTTGTAAATCCAAATTTGGTGTACGTGGCAATGTCAACGTATTGTTTATTTTTATATATAAATACATATATTTTTTTGAGACTTGTTTCCTTGAATTCAATGTTGGTAAATAAACAAGCGTGAGTCAGAATTTATCACAAATGCTTCTGCAGCTTTATTAATCTGTGCATCGATTTATTATTTTGTTGGCTATACGCGGTTTTGTTAACGTTTTTAATTAAAAATTACTGTATTATATTTAATATGAAGATAATTTTAAAATATGTGTATATGCTAATTAAAATGTTTAATATGAAATAATTTATGCACGAGGTAGATAATGTTATAGATCATAAATTTTGTGAAATATATTATGAATATTTAAAGTCCAACTATATATCTTTTTTTAAAAAAAATAAATTTATTGTAATTCAACATAAATAACTTTGCACTTACAGCAAGTATTTTTCATAATAAATATTTGTAAAAAAAAAATTCATCATATATATCTTTATTTGAAGCGCTTAAGTAGGATTAGAAACGATTTTAACATGATTAGTTTCTTAGTAGTAGCAGTCAAAACAAAATGATTCCATAACGTTTTAACGAATAATCGTAAATAAAAAAATATTAATCTAAACAATTAATTAGTACATAAACACGTTGATAATGCAATCGAACATATTATTTACGCACTCGTCTGATTATTTATTTATATATAAATATTGACGTTTATTTCGGTTTCGTTCATTGATACGATAAATTTAGCCGCGATGAATGATGATGGGTCAAGTGTTCAAAATCACACTTTCATCTCATGCACAGTTACATTTCGAACAATCAAATATCATCAGAGCTCGTTATTAGGAAGCACGGTTACATATAAAATCATAGTAAGCAACGTTATGAGACGATTTGTCAACGTTTATGAGTGTAAAGAGTAGATCTATTGATACCAGATGTTGTCTAAATATGATGCTGATGTCAGGAAATAGATGACGTTTTATGAAAATAAAGACATTTTAATAGCTATTATGATCGCTTTTTAATTTAATCATTTTATTGAAAAAGAAATGGTATTAATGGTTACAGTTTTAATAAATATCGTTATGGTTCATGATATAATCTATAAGAAGAGTACATTATTTGTTAAAAAAAATTGTGTTTATCACATATTAATTATTATATTACACAATTTCACAGGGTCTCAAAAATGACGAGATTTCATCAGCAAACTGGTATCGTCAGAGACCCAGTGCAATTGTAGAGAATAATGATGTAAGTGTTGTAAAATTGCACCGGGTAATCGATTTTTTTTATAATCATAAATTCGATATGATTTAATTGTTGTTTTTTTTTTAATTTTTATTTACAGAGAAATTATCCAACGTTCGTTCTTCCGTGTTCAGGTGGAAGTTGTCCGTTGGATCTGACACGTCTCTCCAGCTCCAACAAGAATAGAATCGCTTCTATGGTGCAAAATTCGATGACGAAAAGAAATTACAGTAAAAGTGCAGCAACCGAAAGGGAGCGAAATCAGAAGAACGACAGCGATTCTGATTCGGATTCAGATTCTGATACTGAACGTAAAGGTCTCGATAGGGTGAGTATTTTACTATTATTTTTGGACATCAAGCAAGGGATTTCTCATGATTACCATTCGGTTTACAGTCGGAATTTTGGAGACGTAAGATGCGCACTTTTCACGGTTTATTAGATCTGAATAAGGATGGAGTAATTTCTTATGATGATTATCAAATATTGGTGAAGAGATTTTCTGATCTTGGACATTTGGACAAGGAGCAGACTGAAGAATTCGCCAGCGTTGTTCGCGTATGTCATTTTATTTATTATTTTTTTTTAGATGAAATCTTATAAAAGTTTTAGTTATTTCAAATATATTTTTTGCAATTTTTACAGAAAACGTGGGAAGAACAGTTAGGAGAAGTATCTCCATATAACTTAGTTACCGTTGAACAGTATTTAGCAGATATGGATCATGTGCTCAACGATAAACAATTGAAGAAAAGAGTACACAATTTTCTGCCATATATATTTAAGGCAAGTCACAAAATATACAAATGTCATAATTTTAATATTAGTTTATTATTAATTTAAAATATGAAAAATATTCAGGCTGTAGATAAAGACAAGTCAGGATTCATTTCGGTGAATGAATTCAAACTATTTTTCAAGTGCCTTGGATTGAGCGAGGAAGTGGCTGCAATTTCGTTCAGCCTTATTGATAAAAATGGGGTAAATTTTTATTCACATAAAATTAATGATGAACTTTATATATATATATATATATATATATATATATATATATATATATATATATATATATATATATATATATATAAATATATATAAATATATATTGTTTTTTAAATGCGTTGTTTTTTTTAGGATGGAAAATTGTCCACTAAAGAATTCGTCAAATTGGGCAAAGATTTCTTTTTCTCAGAGGATGAGAGTAGAGTTTCCAAAATGTTTTGGGGACCTCTCATCGATCACTAATATTATTTCATACTGAAATGCGCTAATATTAATAACATAATAATTATTATATATAAATATATGTGTGCTTGGATTCTTTTTTTATGGCAACTAATGTGTCAAAATCAAGAAGGTTGTTGTTGAACCATATTAGTTTATATTAAGATTTATTTTTCCCTTGGTGTTTTTTTTTAATTTACAGTACATACTGAATTTTGTATATTATTAATCGTCTAAGTCATTAATTTAATATGATACATACAAGCTTTTTTGATATATTTTATTAATATTCGCTTTAACCCTTACAAACCATAGTAGTGAAAGGGTTAATTTACATATTATTTTCATTTCAACATTATAATAAATTTCTCTCGATTAATACCTTTTATATTTTGTATAATGTATAATAAAATTTATGTACATTGAAGACAGTTTTCATATATTTTTTTAAAGATCTCTTTCTCTATATTTTTTTTCTTAGAAGGTGTGTGAATTTATTATTATCCTAAATTATGAATGATAAGATGGTTTACATTCCATTTTATTGTATTTCTCTTAAATAACTATAGATAGTTTTAAGTGAAATCGAAATATTACGTATTTTTATATATTAGTATAACAGTTTGTGATTATATTGCTTTGTAATGAAAAGAACGTTTTAAGTTTTTAATAAAATAAAAAAAAATACATATAGATTCCTGTTTTTTTCAATCTTTATTTTCATAAATGGGTATTAAAAATAGTATCAAAAAATTTTACGAACACTAAAACAAAGTTAAAGGAATACTTATTAATTTTAAGGTTTCTTTTTATTTTTCTAAGCCAACTTCTAACTTCATATTATTAACTTTCTGTACCAAATTTTTAATTTGATCATTTCTGAAAAATAAGATAAGTTTTTTTTTAAAGAAAATTACAATAAAAATTAAAATACATTATTAAATAAAAATCAAGACATACTGTTGTGCTAGAATATTTTTAATAATTTCGGCGAGATGCTTTCCTAAAAATATTTCCTCTTTCTTTCGCGAAATATCCCAGTCGTTCATCTAAATAAATATTATTAAATATGTGATAAATAAAGATAGTTTTTATAACAATTATTAACGTTTAAAAAAATATACTTGATTCTTTTGTATGTCCATTTTTTGTTTTATTTTATTAAATTCCGAAACTAATTTGGGCACTTTTTTATAATATTCTTCCACTTGAATGTCCATTTCTTTTTCAGCTTCAGATGGAATAGATTGCTTTTTACGAAGTGCTCGCAAAACAGTTTTACATCTATTGTTATTATTATAAGAAAATTTATTATAATCGATAATTTAATATATGTATTGTTTTTATTAAACTTTGGCGGTCACCTTTCGTTCAGATCTTTTTGATTTTTTTGCGCCAATTCGCATTTTTCTTTCAGACGTTTTGATTCAGCATCAATGAGTTCGTTGTTGTTTTGCCATATTTCGATTTCTTGAAATTGTACACGCTTTTTAAGCTTCATCGTTCTTACCTTTTTCTCCATTTCTTTGCGAACTCTGTGTATTTTAGTAAAATAATCTTCTCTAAAAATGTGTGTCGCATGACTCAATAACTATAAACATGAAAAATTATATATATATATATATATATATATATATATATATATATATATATATATATAAATATAATAATAATTGTAGAAAATATATTAAAATATAAAAAATATATAGAACTACCTCAAAACATTCTTGAGCATTCGGTTCACTAGTGTTGGACATTTTCAGTAAAGGTTGAGACATTTCATGTTTTAATAATTGATGTATTTGTTTATTGAATGGAACTTTATGCATCTGTAGTTGACATTATAATATATTAGAAAAATATATTTAATTAATTAATTAATGTAAAATAAATATACAACCTCATAATTTGGAGTTGTCAAACTGCTTTTATTTAAGAGGGACGTATCCGGCTTTACCAGATCTAAAGAATCGTTAAATAGCATATCGGCAGGTCCGCTAGAGTTCAACGGTTTTATTACAAGTCTTCCGTCGGCCAAGATCGATATCAGAGCATGATTGGAATATGTTAAACAAATACCGAGTGGCGGATTGACTATGTCCATTTTTGATGTTTTAGTGCATATAACATATTCAACCGTACTAGGAGAATTGAAAGTTGGAAGATATTCATTTATATTTTCTAAAATTGTAATAGTTAATATATATATATATATATATATATATATATATATATATATATAATCTGATGGAATTTAAGTTTTTATATAACACTGTGGTCAAAAAAAGTAAGGTGAAATTTTCATTATAAATCCCGGGCATTAAGGAAGGCAGGTAAATTGTATTTTTTTTCCTAGGTTGGTAGGATTGTTTATAAAATTTGCCAAGCGTCTGTTTGTCAAAAGGTTTAATTATCTCCGAGTTACACGTGTTTTTACAACTCTTCATACTTCATACTGCATTAGCTTTTCGTAACTTTTTGTCAAAAAATCGACTTGTATCATTCAGCAACCATCGTATTCTCCCGAATTGGCTCCGTGCGACTTCTGGCTATTCAGCAAACTCAAAAGGTCAACGTGGGAAGGTCTTTCTAACACGATTGAGGAGATAAAAATCGTATCGAAGGTCTTGAAGGCTATTCCGGTAAAAGACTATTCTGACTTTTTCAAGGACTGGAAAGAGCGTTTTATCGGACAGGGATTACTTTGAAGTGGATAAAATTGATTTGGAAGAATAAATAAAGAATTTAGATTTTATAAATAAATCCACCATACTTTTTGATCACAGTAGGATATAATAATAATATTACCATCATTTCCATTATAAAATTTTTGTAATTGATCAATGATTGGAACGTTGATAATGTGAACTCCGGTTTCATGATAGCAAAAGTAACGATTTTTGGTACCTTCATCCTAAAAGTATATAACAATTTATATATATTTATTATTCTACATAGAATTTTTAATAAATAAAAATTGTTTTTTATTATTATTATTATTATATAAGTAATAAATAAATTATTAATACAAACAGCAGCTAAATATATAGGACAAGTGTAGCTAGGATCGTCTTCGTTCAAAGTTAATCCAAGATCTAGTTCGATTGCTTCAATTACATATAAAGAATGTGTGGTTTCTGGTATTTTTGTGATATTGACACTATCATTGTGTATTTTGGAATTGATTGACGTCTAAAAATATATATATATATAATATTATATTAACTTTAAAATAAGAATAGTATTAATTAATTTAAAAATACGAATATATATTTTACATTGAAAGGGGAGTTATATGTTTTACATGAAGATTTTTTATAGTAAGGCGAACTGTTTGATAATGTATTTGATGTTCCCTAAAATATTAAAAAATAATATAAAACTACAAAATATAATTTATATTATAAATATTACAATAGGTTTTATTTATATTTTGAATATGAATGTTTATATAGAATATTCAAATATGTCTTACAAAACTATTCCAGGATTTGTTGGGATTGGTTGGTGTTTCCTAAAAATTAAGAAAAAAATTAAAGATAAAAAAATAAATAATATAATTATAATGTAAAAATTAATATAAAGTACTTTAGGGGCTTCCTTGTCCGGTAATATAATACAATGATATAGAGTTCCTCCGCAAGTTGCAATACACAAAAAATCTTCATTTAACATTAGAACAGAACACGATTCTAAACCGTAATTGTCATCAGCTGGTGGATACATAGATAGAGGACCTTCAATTTTTATTCTGCCAAAAAATATCATAATATCTCTAAAATGAAAGAATTTAGGAAAAAAAAACAATGACAAAATATTAAATGTGAGTATACTTCTCATTGCTTTTAGCTATGTTAATTAAGTATATATTTCCGTTTCCGGTGAGTAGAGCTGCTCGGTCGTCGTGACTTGTGGCGATGTCCACGGCCAGGTCTCCGAGGGCAGCCAGCAACGGTAAGCGTCCACATTTTGGACCGACTCGCCATACGTGCTTCAGAGGCTGATCTTCGTTTGACACGTCGTATAATTTCAACGTGTTGTCCGAGCCTAATATGAGCAGATGTGAATCGGTGCTCGAGTTCGGATGCCATTTTACACGGTATATTTCGCAATCGCTCATGTACAGACGTTCGTCCAGAATGCGACTCCTTAAATGAGAAGTGATTTGTTATGATAATTTTTATCAATAAATTGTTATCAAATTACAATATATGAAAAGTGAAAGTGTTTTTATGACAATTGTTATATTGTCATTTTTTAATCAGGTGAAACTACTGTTATCAATAGCATTGATAGCATTCGGTCATCTCCATCCATTCACAAATCACTTCCATTAAATAGTTTTACAGGAGCTGCTCTTTTGGGCAGCGTTGTTACTTGTTTTATATTTATTGAGATTTTTAGTGCTAATTTTACATAGCAGCTCCACGATTTTAAATATCAGTGCTTTTTTGAGTACACCTATCACTCGATTTACATTGAAAATAGATTCACGAAAAAACCGTGTAAAACGAAATAAACTCACATGTGCTCTATTTATTCACTTAAAAACTACATATTGGATTGATTATAGATTAGGAACAAAAGAAATATTTAACAAGTTTATTCATTGTCATCGCTTCAGTCTTTTTTTTCCCTAAGTTATTGCCATCGGTGTTGTTAAATAAATGAGACCCAAATTTTTTTAACGATATGTATATGCGGAATATACAACCGTATATATATATATATATATATATATATATATATATATATATATATATATATATATAAATATTTCTACAAGTTTTTCGAAATTCGATATTTTATAAACCGTGTAAATAGAGAGATAGGTATATTAGCTTAGTAGAATCACCCTTGAATGTCTCACGTGTGATTTTTTATACACGTTTATGTGAGAGTAATAAAATTCATATATACGCTATGAAATGAAAGAAGGTAGATAATGGCGATTAATTTCTATCCGTAGCGAAAAGCGAATGGCGTAAAAACCGATAAGGGAATTGTTACCGAACGCCCACCCATGGGGGAGGGAAATGGGTGCTGGGGGTCGGGCGTTAGCGGTCAGAGCCGACTTTAAATAAATTACAAAAGCTTTTACCATTTTAATTCCACGCACAATCTCACATTGACAAGAAAAATTAATGGAACAACCCGTGGTTATTTCGCCGTGGAGAATGCTATGGGGTGGCCGGCGATCATAATTCACCTCATCCGGACCGAAACCGAGTGCGGGGTCAAATTGGGAGTCGAACGACGAATAATTAATTTCACTTACGAATATTATTACTTTATACTATAATGGAACATTTAAGATTTTGTTTTATATGTATGTTATATTAAAACGATTTCTAATTTTTTTTAAAGTCTACTTAAAGTAATTTGGACGGCAAAACTTTTTTTTAACGAATCTGAAAATGGCCAAAATAATGTGAATTATTAATTAAAAATAAGAGAAAAAAAAATTGATTCTAGACGCAATAAAAGAAAATATCGATTTCATTTGTAAATATTTGTAAGTTGTATTATAATAACCCTTTCATTCGGAAGCCGAGGGGTAGGCGTTGTGTTTACCCTTTAACTCGACGATTTGAAAACGTGTTTTATCTGCAAAGCCATGCCACGAATTTAGTCGATGACAAATAAAATTTTAAATTTACGTGTCAAACGAAAATTTAGATTTTTCAAATAACAAAAATTAAAATAGCACAGCATCAATAAATTATTTATTTAAAATTTTATAGGCTCGAGTCGTTGACTCTTCACGAAAATTTTTAGTAATATTTTTGTTAAAATTGTTTATTTTACATTAATATAATACGTTGTATTGAACCCGAGCGCTCTGAACAGCTCAATGTAGGTAAGTAATAGTTGCCAATTATTTAATGCATTATACATGTAAATATTTGATAGTAAACATTCGGAAAACTTATAATCTGCCGAGGTGAAAGATGAGAACGACGAAATTTAAACACTAAAATCGTAACGTAGTCTTACATTGCTTTTAATTTTATTGCAAGACGTAAAGCAATAACGATACTTCATATTATACGATAGATGGTATCAAGCGTCATAAGTCTTTTATATGAATTGAGGAGTGGTCGTATTTGCTTTTCTCATCGCGAAGGGGTTAACGGTATAAATTACTAAATGGTAAGTCCCACGAGGGCGCGAGAGGCGAAGATCGGTGTTCAGTGTTTCGGTGGAAAACTTTTGCGCCTAGTAAAATCCTCACCTCGGAGCATTCGGGGACTTTTAACTGGATTTTTACGATCAGGTGTGTTTATTTAGACGTCCCAAGGTGAAGTGCGAGACTTGCGCCGCTTTACGACCCGAGAGCGGACCGCGACCCTCGAAAACCACCGTAAAATCTCAAGTAGTAACACGCCGGAATCAGGGCTTTTTCCACGTTTCTCAAGAGTATGGGGCGTAAACTATGAAATGCTAAGACGAAGACGTGACACCTTAACCTGTTAATGAGTCGCATAAAACTTTCAATACATATCGAGACGTCTTCGCGTGAAACGAATCGGGGGGATGTGGTATTTTCAAATTCCACCCTTTGGGGTAAAACGGCGTTAATGCAGAGAAAACGGGAAGGCGCGAATAATAAGCCTTGCAAAACTTTATATATACATTTTCCATTTATAATTCTATCGGAATCTCTTTAAGTTGTTTTCGAAAGTAACTCGCGTAGTTTGGAAATTAACGGACTTTGGTAATCAAAGGATTTCAACTTTATTTTGCATTCGAAAAAGAATACACAATATGAATAATAAAATTATTCGATTTAATTTTTGTAAATAAATTACAACATAACCAATAAAAGTAATTAAGGAAAAATATATTACATATATATATATGTATAAAACATTCTTAAAATTCAACATTGTATGCAATGATACGTGTCTTTCTTTATTGACATACGAAATATGTAAAGTTCTTAAGTTACTGCGGGGGTAGGGGGGGTAGAGATTTGAACGAGTGACTTGAAATATGCGCAAGAGAGTCAATTTTGTTGGTGAAAAGGGGAAAATTTGTCAGAGGACGTGAGATATAACATAACATATGATAGCGAGGTTAGGGGGGTACGTAATGGTGGGCAAGGGGTTATATTTTAGTTTAAAAGTAAGGTAACACGCGTCTATACTTGAGTTATTATATATTTTAGTTATTAAGTTATATGCATTACATATTATAGTCAATATAAATATTTTTCATAGTTCTGTAAATTTTATTTTTATTTTTAAATGCACTATTTTTCATATATTATTATTCAATAAGGATGAATACAAAATATGAATCCCCATATAATTGTAATTTTATTTTTTAAATATATATTTTAAACTGGCATTATACAAAGTAAAGACAACATATTGTTACATGATATGTAATAATAAACATTCCACTAATAAAAATCATCTATAAAAGCTGAATACGTGTTTTGCAAACTTCAAATTCGCTCCAAGATTTGGATGATTCAAATCTTACGAGAAGGGTTTCGATTTTGTGTCATTCGTCTAAATTATCTCTTTTATATATATTTTCATATATATATATATATATATATATATATATATATATATATATATATATATATATATATGTGTTACCGTAAACGCGCTAGATGTTTTCCACTTCGTTGCCGGTATCACACGTACGTGGGAGAGGAACTAACTGCCGGTTAACGTGCGAACTTTTACGAGCGAATTATTGCAACAGAAACGGCCGAAAGCACTCAACCCACTGATGGATCAGTACGTGTCTTGTCGGACGAAAGCTCGTTTGTTTTTGGTTGTGCAAAGCTCGTTCTATAACGTCGCATTGGCACATCCATACTTCAAGCGGCCGCCGCGTGTGTACGTATTTTATTGTGACACTGCATAATTCGCGCATCAATCTCGGCGGACGAATGTGTGGTTCGAGTTCGAGTAATTATGTATGTGATATTTTTTAGTTGATGCAAAAATAAGTGAAATTTAAAATTTAAATATGATAATAGCATATCTGTATTATATATATATATATATATATATATATATATATATATATATATATATATATATATATATATAAATATACAGAGAAAAAGTCGGAGAAGAATTAGAGGACCAGAGAATTTTATTGAAATTGACGCAAAAGCTCAGCATAATGCAATGGATTTGAACGTAGAGTGGAAATTAAACGTTGAATTATAAATCAGAATGGTTTTGCAGGGTCATTAATACGACTTGAGAACAGACTACATATTTCCAAGTATAGTAATATAATTCGAATGAAATGGATTAAAAATTCGCGTTGTCGTAGTTAACCTGTCCGTAGTAAAAATTATATATCAGTAGTAAAATAATTACATATATGTGAATATTACAATAACAATAAAGGTAAAAATGATAACAATCATGATGTAATGTGAATATTCTGTAGTAGATATTTCTGAAAATTGTTCTTCTAAATATGACGTAAAAAGTAATGTAAAAAGCAATTATTGCGAAGCCATTCTGAAATATTTATGATTATTTCAACTTTTCGTTTTCGTTTAAAGTTAATAGTAGTTTTGTGCTGATATCAATATGCAAGAGTCGGCGGTTCATTAGACGTTCCAGGAATTATTATCATAATTTTAACGGCGGCGAACCGAACGGCCAACGTGTATGGTCGACGATGGGGTTCGTAGTTTGGACAGTGGCAGGTTGGCAAACGACCTGAAAAAGAAGAAAATTTAAATCCGGTAGGAAATATGGCCGCTGAGCATTCATTATTCACAGGAAGAATCATGCACTTTCTCCCGACGGGCGGCCGGTGTCCTGCTGTCAAATATTCACGATTCCGGCCGGTTAGACCACCGGGAGGGATTTCGTCCTCTCTGGAGGCTGCTAAGTGTGCCCTCTTCGTCATGAGGGGATTCACCTTCCCTATATATATATATATATATATATATATATATATATATATATATATATATATAGATATCTCTCTTTTTCTGTTTCTCTTTCTGTCGCGATGAGACCAGATGTAGGGTGGGGTCTTACTATGCAAAAGAACCTTGCTTGGTTTCAAAAAACAGGATGCTGCGGTCTGCGGGATATTCATCATTGGCACGGAAACGACGACAATGTTCACAACATTCATGACGTGTATGCTGCGAAATTAATGTCAAAACTGTGCCATTCTTTCACGAATCCAGGCATACATGCATAGGAAACACAACACATTTTATATTTTTTTCATGATATGTAATGTACCTGTATTACTTTAAATTTAAACATAAAGTGACATTATCATGCAAAATTTTATATATATTATTTTTTGTTGTTATAATGATATATATATATATATATATATATATATATATATATATATATATATATATATATATATATTGTAGCATGTAGTTAGAATAAAATGTGAAATTCATTTTTCCAAATAAGGTAATCTGAATATAACGATTCTTTAAACTAACAAAAATAAACACCACACCATATAGATAGGAGAAAAACGAGAAAACCGACGAGGAAGGGCAGAAGGGGTGAAGTTTTGTCGAGAAGTACCACTGTCCAGGAAGGTGGAACGGAGGTGGTATTTCTAGTCCCGGTTGGAATTTTTAATAGGGAGTTTTAATTATTCGATGTGTGGTTCTCGGATGTAACCGGGTTATTTGCGTTAAATTTCACCACTATTAATTCGCGCAGGGGATTCGAATTATAAAATAACAATGAAATCGGAAACGAAGGGAAATGTCAGGAGGCCAAAAATAAATTGACTTTCCGGCGCCATAATTTACAGAAAATTATTGTTAACAGAAGAATAATACGTGTCTAATTTGGACCGTTAGTTATGAGAGCGATATTGTAATTTTAATAAAAATAATATTGCCTGAAGGGTACACGATAATAATAAGAATATTTATATATTTAATATCGCATTTTCTTTGTTAATACACAATAAAAACGTTTAAATAAATTTGTATATTCGGTTTTATTGTAGTTTGGATAACAGAAATACGATCGTCGAAAATTAAAATGAAAAATAATAAAACAATTGATGTAATAAAAAAATAATAGCAGATTGGAAAGCTAGGATTAATGAAAAAGGACGAAAAACAAAAACGTACGACCCTTGGGAAACACGAACAGAAGAATCGAGTGGAAACGGTTGTGTCATAGCATTTGTTCCTCATACCTTATGACCGTCGGTCGCCGCGACTGTTTTTCAAATATCATTAAAAAATAAAATAAGAACGCTGAAAATAGAAGAGGACGTGAATGTACAATGTTTGTCCTAGGGCTGTTTCATTCTAATTAGAAGAGTGGAAATCGTGCATCGGGAGAAAAGGGGAAGAAGGAAGGGGTCATAATGGCCGGGCCAAACGTTTTGATATTATAATTAATATCGTTAATAAATAGTATAATAAAATTATATATTATGTTAGTACATGGATATATCGAAAGCGAACGATAAGCTTCTAAGAAATTGAACGAGTTTATGTTGTGTCCACTAATTTCCATTAAGATCAAGCGTATAAAACATTTGATTAAGCGATGGGGATTGTTAACCGAACCCCATAGCCAATTTGGGATTAGGCGGTGAACGAAATCCTACGAAGGGATAATAACTAAACTGAGGCTCACGCTCCTGATAGAGAACAGAGGTGCAAAAACGGGATTTATATTAAAAAAAAAAAAGAATAAACGGATCAAATTATTCATAACTGATGATTGAAAGTCGACGAGCATGATAAAGAATATGTTGATGATTTTTGTTTTGTTGTATATTAATAATATAGAGTATAAATAAAATGGTTCACGATGGCTGAGTTAGCACGTCTTTGGATTTAAGTGACCACTTTATGTAGCGGTTTCCTTGGCACCTTTCTGAAAACCTTTAGGGGTTGTAGAGTATAAGGTTCGGGGGTAACTATGGGGTGTTTTTCCGTGCACACGCGCAGCCTACAATAAATCCGCATTAGCTATAGGAGAAGTTATTATCGGAGCAATACCTCAGATAGGAAACGACTTGATTGGATCCGGAAGTTCTTCAAAGTCGACCGAACGAGCGAGCAGTTCTGAGAAAAGTTAAATTAATGTCAAAACCCGCAAACACATAAACGAATGTCGGTCTTGAGGGTGCGGGGATGGAAATTTGCAAATTATAATGTAAACCCGAGCACATATATGCGTGAAAGAGAGGAACGTCCATTGTTTGTTAACCGGTGCTACGGATTTTATAAAAGTCGACATATATGTGAACTTTGTGAAATAGGTATGAATGTGTGTATGTGTGTGGACGAATTGCGAGTTTATTTCAACGTCAAGATTATTTTAAAGTATGTACGATATGAAAATGCCACAAAGGGTGTAACCGTTCTTTTAAAACGATTTAATAAGGTTAGGATTATTATTGAATAATATTATTTAAATATAAAATATATAATATAATTTATGTTATTTTATGAGAAATCTTAAATTTTAACTGATATTAATAATATGAGCTTTTTGTTTCTCTATAAGATTATTTTTGTGTGGTTTTTTATATTAAAATCTATTAACAAATTAGTAAATTACGGACTATTTTTGAGTTTTAGCGTGATAAAAAGGAAAATATTTTTAATAAATTCCTAACTCAATGTGAATTCAACAAAAAAAAAAAAATTGTAAAATAAACATGTATGAAACAACAGTAAATTAAATTCACATAGCAAACATATAAAAACACAAAAATAAGAAACGTTACATTACCTTGGGTTGGTTTTTAACATATGCGGAATTAAAATAAGTGCGTCTAGCTAAAGGCACCGGTAATATGTATGTCCGTCGGTCCAGACACAGGGTAAATATAGTTTTATTTGTTCAATACCGCAGGTACGGAGAGGGAAGGGAGGAGAGGGGGGGCAAAAATTTAAGTAGGGTTTTCTGGTGAGCATTAAGACAAACGTGCGGTTAAATCAATCCGAGACCGGTCGTAACAAACATTAATTAAAACGTTTGCTCGTGAATATTGGAAATTAGGAAATACTTGAACGTGCAAAGGGATAAAAATTCGCAGTCTGGTGCACGCGGAGTTCTGCGACTGGGGTGAGCATTTCACGGAGGCCGGTGAAGACGGGCGCCCCCGGACGAGGAGGAGGGTCGTGGCGAAGGTGGCCGCCGGCGGTGATGATGGTGGAGAAGGTGGTACTCGGTTTCGCGTAATATTAAGTATTAACCAAAGCGGCAAAACCCGAAACACCAGTAAGAGATTAAAGGCATTAACATCAACGAGTTATATAATGCGGCCCGGAGAAGTAGTGTCGACTTTATGGGCGCCTATGGGTAGAAATCGTATTCAGCCCTCGAAAATATATGTATTTTTTAATTATTACATGGGGGTAAAATATGATTTAGAACCTTATACACACACACACACACACACACACACACACACACACATATATATATATATATATATATATATATATATGTGTTCGTTCTTGTGCCGCAATTTGTTTTTGGATTTTTTTACGCGCACGTAATAAGGGTATTTTTTTCTGTTACCTCGAACGAGCTCAATTGTTCGAGTAATGTTTTATAATTTTATTTCCATAATAAAAAATATCCATATGGGTATATTTGATAAAAAAAACATATAAACACAAGTGCACTTTCACCTTTAAAAACATATAATATACAGTATTTTAACTTAAAAATTAATTAGCAAAAAATATAAAAGCGAGCAAAATCTGACTGATATTTTGAAAATTAACATGAAATAAGTGAGTTTTATTTTTTTTCTTTTGAAATTAAAATTATATAATCACTAGTGATAGGTGAAAAACTTTGATATAAAGTTGATATATGGTAAACAAAATGAAAATAATAATAATAAAAAAGAAAAAAAAATAATGTAGCAATAATTTATATTAATGGTTAATTTAGTATTCGCAATAAATAGTGTAGCGACTTAAAAGTTAAACTTATATTTGGCTCAAATATACGAAACAAATGCTTAACATGCGAGCCGCTCAGTGTTATCCCGAAATAAGTAGTGCATCGCATTATAAGAGAGGCAATAATTACCGGAGCCATATTTATACCGGAAACTTAAAGGAGCAGCCAGATAGCTCTTGGAGAGCGGTTACCGTAGGGTGAGAAGGTGTCGGTGTCGGAGCAGGAGCACCTTCCGGGAGTATGGAGACGATGGAGAAGGGAGGATCGGGTAACGGCGTTAACGGCGCGTGATGCTAATGGGGATGCTGACTTATGACGTCACAACAAGATAATATGTAGACGTGCTCTTAATGTCCACAACCATGATATTCGGAGAGCACATGTTACGATTAAAAACTCATATTAATTTTTATAAAAGGCAAAGGAAAAATTCGCATACAAACGAGCGACGCTTGCACCCGGAGAGGTGAAGGGGTGGCTGTCGAGTTGTGGAGTTACGCGACGATGGTTCTTTCCTCTTTTTCATCGATGGGCGTCTGGCAATCCGTACCCAACGACCGGGGTGGTCTTAGCTCCGGTTTTAACTCTGAACTCTCGCGAGCAGCATTTAAACAATATCATAATCCCGATAATTGCCCCAGGACCACCGTCGAAGCTCACCCTTCCGCCGGCCGCAAAAAAGGGTTAGACCTGGTAATCTTTAAGAAAGAAGACGACGTCGACGATTTGGCTCGGAAAGATATCGCATTTTACACGAATCGTTTGGTGGATTTCGTTTAATCCAATGGTATCGACAAAACAAATATACATGGTACATCATTTCGCGAATTATATTTAAAGATTACCATAAATGGGGAACTACAGAATTTTAATATAATGTAAAAATAACAAAATTACACAAATTCAAATATTTTTTACATATTGATATTACTAAAAACGTTTAAAATAAGTTGATATTTTTAAATAGGAATGCATGTAAATGGTTAAATCTATTATTGTATTTACGATTAACATCTTGATGCATTTTTTAAATAGTAGTAATGTATAAAAATAAGTAATTGATAAATACACAAAATGTATGCGCGTCTGAGACTCGTGCGATATATATCGTTTAGTGATGTGTGTATTATGAGATTAAGCAATTTAAAATATGCTTACAAGAATCGAAAAAATGAAAAAAAAAATAAGGCCATTGTCGAAAAGCGTCTAGATGTTTAAACCGTTGAACGTTGATATTTTTACAAGAGATAGTAGGGGAAAACGAGAGGAGATCTCGAAAATTGCGAAAATGCTTTTGGCTCTTGGATAATAATCCTGGCAAATTGAGATTATCGGTTGGGGCATTCGAAAGGGTAAATAAAATGCCGAGTGGTGCAAGAAGCTCATTGCGATCCAAATGTTTAACATTAGAATGCAAATACCTATATATACATATTATATTACATTGTATATGAGTTAGATTTAATGGTTATTAATTGTAATTGGCATATGGCTTATTATTACTTCCATATATTACACAAGTGAAAGTACGGCAATTTTATTTTTATAATATTTCTTTAATTTTTTTAAATAAATGAAAAATGTAGTGAATAGAAGATTTATGCGGTAAATATGGAGTATGTAGTATTATATGATAATATTGTACATATTAAGTAAAATTATTTAACGTTTATAAAAATAACATATAAGAAAAAAGTATTGAAAATTAGTGGTTTTAAGGGGCTGCGGCCTCATCGATTTATATTATTAGCATGTTCTTACTCGGTGTTACGACAAATATTCTTATGCTCTCTATCTCTCTCTTTTCTTCTTTGCGATTAATGAGGATGAGGATTAGAATAAGGACGATCGCGAAGTGGTGCGGCATCAGATGTCATCGCAGACTGGTGAGAGGGGAAAAACGTTGCGGGAGAACGGGTGAAACGGGGGGACGGGGGGACGGGACGGTGGGGGGACGTCGGCGGTAAGCAGAAACAAGCGAAAAGCGCGCAAATCTTTGAATTAATTTTACTGCCAAAATATGCAAATATCGCGTAATAATGTATACAAAAGAGCGGCGGTGAGGGGGTTAAAATAGCGGCGGCCGGGTGACGGGTGGTGGGTTAATTGTTGACCCGCAAGAGCGCCTAGGGTGAATCGTCTTCGCGAGAACTGTTAAGCCGAACGCGTTCAACTCCTAATCGTACACATTGAGATGAAGAAAAAAAAATATTTTATATACCGGTGGTACGATTTTTACTTTTAAAATTTATATAATATATACATTACCGGAATGATTATCAAGAATTTAACCAAAAGGATAATATTTCATTTAATATTACAATTAGATAAATGTTATTTTTATATAAATAAAATATCAATAATATAAATTATGATATCACCTCTATAATTAAATAACTATAGAGTGTATATAAATATGTTTTGTAAAATTGTAATTTAATTAATTTGGGGTACACTTTTCAAATGTGATTAATGAAACTTAACCACTTAGCAACGATAAAAACCGATTGCAATAAAATAAAATTATATATTAAACACATATTCACCCTAATCGTAATGTATCGTTCGTATCGGAGGGGTGGCAAAAGTCGGCCTTTCCACCTGCAGTCAGGCAGATTATTACAAGTAAGATAATAATGAGCGCGCGATGGCTGGCAATAATATTCACGTTGTAATAAGAATAAACTCTTGCGAGAGGCGCTAATCTCTCGCCGCCCCGTTTCGGCTGGGGGGGTACAACGGCGGCGGCGGCGGCGGTCGGGAGCTTTTGGGAGGGTAGGAAAGCCCTCGGCATTTTCCGCACTTTTTAAGTTGAAATTATTCGCGAGAGAGACGCCGAAATAGACGGGATGTTGCGCATTTGTTTCGCGTCGGCACCACCTACAGCGAAATGATGTTGATTAACAGACACGAGCAGCTAAGCACTTAAAGGGTCAAAACGTAAAAGAAAATGTTCCGAACGGGAGGACGAAACTGCCGGTGTAACCCGTTGTCTGCCGCGATGCCAACGAAGACGACGACCCGCTTGTCTCTTTTTTTATTAATTATAATTAAAACTTTTCGCAACGGACGAGGCTTAACTGCATCACCTTTTTATTTTCTTTTTTTTTTTCTTCTTCTTCTTCTTGTTGGTCTTCGACGAGATGGGATCGGAAGTCGTCAAATCAGATAAATCGTGCTCGAATATAGTCAAGTAATTTAAGTAAAGATTTTTTACAATTAAAGAATGTTAATTCTATATATTCGAATCATAATTATTATCAAATTTTAGCGGTTAAGCGATTAACCACCTTAATCGCTTAACATTTTTAGCGGATTAGCTCCAAGTGACTCAATAATATTCATAATTCGTTTTTGTACAAAACAAAGTTTATCTTTTAAGTTTTTTAAACAATTTAAGCTATTTGGTGATAAGTCGTTTAATTTAAGCCATTGAGCATTAATGATTTAATACTACTTACCACAAGGTTAAACTTCGAATGGTTAATATAAATAAAAGTTAACAATTAAAAAGTACCTGCAAAATACGGTATCACGTCCACCTTGAAATAACGATTGGTAACCAGATTGACGAGGTAGCCTCAAAACGCATATTCCATGAGGACCGCTGATAGCTACCCAAGTGGATATTATATTAACAGATATCGCAGTCACGGTGAAGTTGGTAGATTCGGTTCCCAATAATTTCTAAAAAAAAAAGAAAAATAAAAAAAACTGAAAATAAAATAAATTGAAACATCATATATTTCGAGTGTGGAAAAGCGAACGTTTTCGCATTACAATAGGCATCAAACGAACGTAGATGTGGAAGGGCCCACACCCAAATACTCGTCTACAATTAATCAAAAAGTTTTGGGGCCAATTCATGCATCAGCCACAACACTCCGGAAAAACTTTTATTAAAAAGAACAAAAGGCACTTTTCAAAGATAATTGATAATACAAAACGGGACCGAGTACGTACTGAAGAGTGGCCCGAAACATGGAGGGAATGTAAAAAAAATATACGGATGTGGACCGGCGGTTCTCAATATTTAAATTTTAATATTAAATATTTCAAAGCGTCAAATATATCGAAAGCACATCCATTTTTTTCAATATTATTTGATTAAATTATATTCTTAAGACATTCATTAGTTAGATTAATAAATATTCAAATGTGATTCTATTAACACATTTTTTGCGGGGTCGGATTTAACAGAAATTGTACAGATATATTGAATAGATTTCAGAAAATATTTAGATTTTAAAAAGTTAAAGTCTCATATTCAAAGATGACCGAGTGCAGTCTCCGCATTTCTGATGTCAGCATTACGTAGACTGTAATCACAGTATCGCGTAAAAGATGTGTTAATATAATAATTATGGAATAAAAATCGCCGCAAAGTTTGAGAAGTTTCCGGGCGTAAAAAAGAAAATCACCCCGTGGAAAAACAAAAGATGCAAGGGTGGGGGGGGGGACAAACGATGGAGGCCAATTTTCAATTATTCATTTCAATCTTTATTTCATCCATTATTATATTATTTCGTTTTCGGTTTGAGGATCTAATTGAAAAGCAATAAAAAAAATAATTTTAATTTCCGATTATATTTTAATAACAATTATTAAATAAACGATCGATGCAAAATATTAATAATATATTTTAATATTCGTGAAAATCATATTGAAATTTGTATAAATAAATAATAAATATTATAAATAAAAAGGGTAAATATATTAACATTTAAAGCTCGTTAATTATTACGTACGAGTATATGGTATATGCGAAAAAATATGGTATGAATATTTTTAAATATTGAATCATTAAATTTAATAAAAATTATATAATTTTGTAATAAATTTATAAAATATAGTCATTAATGTAATTAAATGTGAATATTTAAATAATCGTAAAGTCTAAATATTACAATACTTTGAAGTGTTATAGAACAATAGTATAATGAAAATAAAAGAATGTATATATATATATATATATATATATATATATATATATATATATATATATATTATATGAAAACAGTTATATGATGAAAGTAAGAGAATATTGTATCTTCCATGTACGAAATAATCACTTAAGATATGAATCTTTTCTGCTCTTACTCCGTTCAAGAGTGTGCGAAAAGAAAATTTCTGAAAAGATATTGCGACAGTGAATTATTGAGGTGATCCTCTTGATCTTGACGAACGTTTGCGCGGAAAACAACAGCCGAGTCAAAGACGAAAAGAAAGAAATAAAAAAAAAGAAAAAAAAACGAAGGAAAGTAAGAAAAGAAAAAAAACGGAAATAGCGCAAGAAAGAAAGCAGTTTTCGTTGGACATGACAGGCAGTGTCGATTGAACAAAACGAGAAAACAAAAGAACACGACAAAAACAAAAAAAAAAGTGAACGGAGATCCCGAGGGTGTGAGGAGCTTAAAAGGAAGGAGCTACCGGAACAAAAAAAAAAACACAACGAAAAAAAAAATGTCGTCGTAATATCAAGAGACGTCGATTTTAAAACGCCTAGATAAGAAAAGACTTCGTAGTGTATAATAATTAAAAGAAAAAAAAAAGTTATTAAAAATATACGCACAATAGGACGCGAACAGGTTAAATTATTTGATCGACGCGTATACATTAAGTTAAATTAATTTAATGCGAAATTTATATAAAAAAATAAGATCATAATCAATATAAATTTATAATGGCTCGATGGTTATATGCATGTTTATTGTTAATTAGGTAACATTTATATTATATTATTTTGAAAAATTAAATTTGAATTATTATAGTAAGAAAAATTTATTTAAATTTAATTATTTGAAAAGCAAATCAATGCTCTAAAATATTAATAAGTGTTTGAAATATGTTTGTTCAAAATTTAATTGTGAGATAGTAAAATTCTTTTATTCTTTGAAGATCATTTTAATATTATCAAAGTCGAACCAAAATATGGAATTCGTGCAATGTTGAAATAATCATTTATTTTATAAAACAAAACTTTATATGTAATAATAATATATTTGGATAATCGATTGTGTTGAAATAGATCCATTAAAAGCTGTTTCACGCCGTCTTCTCAATAAAGCTAGCGATCCATACGCCATTCAAAAGAGTTCTATTGACGATCGTTAGGCGTCTTCCCATCGATCTTTTTTTTTCAAAATTATTTGGAGAAGCCTTAGAAATCTAATAATCAAAAGTTAGTATATATCGAATCGTCTGGATTCAGCCGGGAGCTTCGGCGGCGCTGATTGTTCATTTCGCCCACCTTCGCCGTTTTCTTTTCTTCCATTTATTTAGAAAGTGTTTCGCGTTCAAATAAACAAAAAAAAAAAGGGAAAAAGGGAAAAAGTGAACAAATTGTACACATGAATAAACGTCACGCGCGTGCATATTTGTTTCGCAATGAATGATCCAAAAAAGGCGCGCGTCGCGGACTGTTTCGCTCCGTTGGCTGCTCACGTCGCCGGTTTAAAAAGTGAGCTTTAAAATCGCGGCGGCTGGTCTCGACGTGAGCTCCACAACCGAGCGGTTAAATTATTCAAAAAATTGCGTCGACAAGGCGCGCACATACACACATACACACACACACACACATACAACACTTGCAAATTACCGAGGGGTCGGTGGATAGGCGGGCGGAGGCCGACGGAAAAGGAATCCGCCCTTCCTCCGTGTGGTGCACGACACCTGTTTCTGTCTGTTGAGGCACGCGTCCAGGTAAGAGGCGATAAAGTGACGATTTCGGATGAAAATCGAAAAAAAAACGGATTTTTGTTATTAGGATGTTGGAAGGAGTTTATAAAGTTACTTTATGCATATTCCAAAAAAAATACTTTATTCATTTTTTTATAATTACAAAGTTAAGTATATTTCAGTATATATATATAATAAAAAAGCTATTTTAGTTTTTTGAAGTAATATCAAAAAATGACTTGGATCGCAACTCGAAATATATAACGATCTAAAATAAATCGAATTAAATTAGAATGAGTTTTAATTAGCACATTTCGTCAGAAAATTTTGAGCTTTTTCCATTTTATATACGTTAATTATCATTCAAGAATATGAAAAAAGTCATAATTGTTAAAGGACAAATATAAAAAAAAAACAAATCAATTTACACAAGTCATAATTATTTTAAAACGCTATGTCGATTTCACTATATTTTATATAAATATTATATGCCATTTACGATTATTTATATTAAGATTTTTTTTACAAATTTTAAAATACTGAAACACTAAACCATATCGTTTACTTAATTCATGAACTATTATTATCATATCAATTTATGAACGTTTATGAATCCACAAACGAAACATAATTTCTAGTCAACAAGTGTTTAAGAATTAACGTAGAGAAGGCGTACGATCTGTGACGAATAAATTCGTAATTGTGCATATAAATACAATTATAATACACAAATGAGATGCGCATTACGAGAATTAACAATAATTTATTCAATTATACAGAGCCAACGGGAACCGGGAGTGGACCGCGTCGCGGTAATATTTAACGGTTGCCGGGGCTCGGGCCTCGTTGTAAAGCTGGCACGATAGCGGGACAGTTTGAGAACTTCTCGTATATATTACGTGATATAACACGGGGAAGATATGTTAACTGCATAACGCCGGTCGAGGCCTATCCGAACAGAATACGAGATTCGGTATCCCCTATTTCAAATATATATATATATATATATATATATATATATATATATATATATATATATATTCAGGATGTGTTATCAGCGAGGATAAGCCGGATTTGGGATTATGCGAAATTAGCAAAAGATATTTTGCTCGATAGCGACTTTTGTCACTGGCGCCGATGAACTGATTTTTTAAATAAATTTTCGTTTTATTTTATAATCTAAAATGTATAATAACAATATTTTGACGTATCTTATACATATATTGTGAAGTAAGATGAAATTGTCATTTTAAACTTCAGGGTATTAAGGAAGGCAAGTAATTTGTATTCTTTTTCCTAATTTGGTAGAACTGTCTGTAACATTTGCCAAGCGTCTGTTTGTTAAAAGGTTGATTTCTTCATCATTATAATGCATCATGTCAATCTGCATTGGTTCTTCGCGACTTTTTAGCCAAAAACTTGATTCGTATCGATCCGAAATCACCGTATTCGTCTGATTTGGCTCCGTGCGACTATTGTGGCTATTCAGAAAACTCAAAAGGCCAATGCGAGGTTTTGACACGACTGAGGAGATAAAAACCGAATCCAAGAAGAACTTCTTTATTTATTCAGAAGAATAAATAAAGAATTTGCATTTTATAAACAAATTCACCTTATTTTTTTGATCACAGTGTTATATAAAATAGGAAACGATTAGTTAGAAGATCTTTTAATAATTGAAGTTTCAGAATGATATATATATATATATATATAAATATATATATATATTATTGTGGATATTAAAATTTGATCACGAATATGGTATATTATGATATTTGTGGTATCTTTGATATATTTATAATATTATATTTGATATATAGGAATGGTACCAATGGTTACAGTGTAAGTGATACTATATACCTAGATGTTTGTATTTGAATATGCACGTAAGGTAAAGGGTGAGAAGTAGGATGGTTCTCTAATAAGGGTGGGCGAGTGAGTTACGTGGGCGGCGTAGGGCGGTTATTTTTTTTCAACCCATGTAGGTGAGAGTGTGGTGAACAAGGAAGACGGGTGGCCTGGATGTGACACTTGTACAAAACACTGTGATTTTTCTCTCATAATAATTTCAGGCGTGCACCACGTCGTCATTGCACACACACACACACACACACATATATATATATATATATTTATGTATGTATACATATATCTAAACGTACACGTATACGTTTACGTTCAGAAGAATAAATAAATAAATAAATAAACAAATTACGGTGGAGACAGCTGTTGTGACCGACGACATTGCCGTAAGTCGTCGTTTGCCGAGGATATGCTCACGGCGTGAGACATGCACATATGAATATATACAGGCGACAGGGGAGGTAAAGTGTTGCTGAAATTTTTTGGTGAAGGGGGGAAACAATGGTGAAATAGATATATAAATATCGAAATAATACGATAAATATTATTAGTATATTTTTATTTTGAAAATTTAAGTTTATTTTAGTAACATACTGAATGAGAGGAATACTATTTAATAATTTAATTCATTTTTTTTTACGAAGAGTTACGATATAAATGTGTTAACATTTTACAATTGAACCTAGTTTGTCGCTGTTTGTTAAGGTAAAAGGGGTTAATTTTACGTAGCATTTCGCAAACCACTGTGTCAATATTAAAAATCGAATAAATTGAGAATGAAAAATACGATGTAATATTTTTTTTTATATAGACCAAATATTTATTAAATCGTATTACTACGCTTCCCCCCTTTAACCGATAGCGGGCGTCAGTCGTATTATTACGCTTTCCCCCCAGTAATGTGTTAATATTAATTAAAATTAGTATGTATTATATATATATATATATATATATATATATATATAATAAAAAAACAAATTGAAATTAGATTTGTATAATAGCGATAGAATCAACGTTATATGTAAGGGCGGTAGTTGTTCGTTACCAGCGCCATCTTTTGAGGGGTAGCGTATCATAATTCACGTTTGTACGCGTTTTGCATATTAGATTATTTTATATTAAAACAAAATAAGACGGTTGACGAATAAAATAAAACATGTAGAAAAAAAATGTCTCCCTGTTTACTTTACAATATTGCACGCGCGTGTTTCTTTTTTTTAACGAGCGATATTTATTCTCGTATTGCGAGCTCGGTGTAATTTAAAAAATTACACGTACGCTCGCTCGTAATCAGATAGTGCAATATTAAGCAGAGACCGAAATTAAATGTTCGGATGCCGTGGAAGAATAATTGAATACATTGCAATGTGGGGGTGGGTCCAGATGAGGCGGTCGGTTATCGTGTGATATACGATATGTAAAAAATTTCAAGTTCAAATTAAAAAAAAAATGGTACAATTTATTTTAAAATGCCCGACTAATAATTTTATGGAGCGTTTGTTAATATTGAAATTAATAAAATAAATGAACAATATGTTTTAATTTTAAAGAAAGATTCGTATAATACAGCGATTTTTAATATTTTAAGAATTACAGAACGATTTAAATTTTAAAAGATTTTTGCGAAACACTTGTATTGGGTCAGAGAATATAAATAATTCTTTTCAAGATTATGGTAATTATATTTCATTTAATAATACGTTTGAATTATAGTTTTTTTGATATATAAAAAGCTAATATTGTTACAATAAAGTTAAAAAAAAAGTTTACATATATTTTACCGAAAAACGATTAAGAAATGTTCACAAAACATATAATGAAAAGATAATAAAATATATAAAACAGTTAAAATTGTTTTTAGTATAAAAATGAAAGAAAAAAAATACAAATAGATATAAAATAATATCATACATATGATATAAAAATAAATGTTTTATTAATAAAATTAAAAAAATATTCATTTATGATATGCAAACATAGATGTCACCAAAAGCTCAACTTTTGATATTAGATTTTCTGTAAAATTTTATATGGAAAAATATTGCGACAAAATAATAAAAATATTAATTTAATTGAAAAACTATAATAAAAAAATAAAACATGAAAATTTTTATTTATAAACTAATAAATATGAACTATGTTTAGTTTTAATAATAAGTATTTTTAAATATTTATAAATATAATAATAATAATAATAATAATAGTGGAGCCAAATTGTGATGAATATGCAGATAGGTATTAAAATTGAAAACGCAAGCGTATTAACGATTACGAAAACGTTTTCTTTAAGCGTATATCGAAGGCGGTTTAAACTCAATTAGTAATAAAAATTAGCACACAACTGCTTGATTATGAGATTAGTTTTCGCTTTACGAGCGACAACGCGAAATAAATTCGCGCCAAGTGCTAAAATTTAAATTTTCAACGGGTCATCAAGAAACTTTCATGAACTCTGTATTAATGTTAGATTCATAGTGATGTCTAGCGCTTATTGCCCTTGTTAGTTTTCGTTTAAAGTATCTACGATTAAAAATATTATTTTTATTTGATTATTAATGATCGTGTTGTTACAATAAATAATATATACCATATATAACACTGTGATCAAAAAGTAAGGTGAATTCTTCCAAATCAATTTCACCCTCTTCAAAGTAATCCCCGTCCAATAAAACACACTTTTGTCAACGCTTTTTCCAGTCCCCGAAACAGTCGAAATAATCTTTTTCCGATATAGCCTTCAAGACCTTCTTCGATTTGGTTTTTATCTCCTCAATCGTGTCATACGGCGTCCCCGTATGACACGATTTTTGAGTTTGTCAAATAGCCAGAAGTCACACGGAGCTAAATTTAGCGAATACGGTGGTTGCGGAACGATATGAGTCGAATTTTTGGCAAAATGTCATATTGCAAACTAATGCAATATGACATGGTGTATTATCGCGATGAAGGAACCAAAAGTTGTAAAAACACGTGTAAATCGGAGATAATTAAACTTTTTGAAAAAAAACAAACGCTTGTCAAATGTTGTAGACAATCTTCCCAACCTATGAAAAAAATTACAATTTACCTGCCCTCCTAATGCCCGGGAGTTTTAAATGTCAAGTTCACCTTACTTTTTGATCACAGTAGTATAAATGGAAAATTTATTTAAAAATAAATGCGACAAAATTTCTAAAATTATATATAAAAAATCATCGATTTGTATAATATAGCAATTAAATATTACCAGTAATACAGATTAAACGGCAGTTTTTCTATTTTTTTTATACCTTGTGAGAATCTATAATATTTTTCATCTCTTCAAGAGGCTCTATTGGTTAGATATCAAATCAGAAACTTATATTAAAGTGGAATTATTCAGAAAGAAGTTTACAGTTTTATTATCCAAAGTATAGTCATTAAACGGTGATTTATCGGCCAAGTTGCCGCAGAACAGATTGGTTTTATTCTGCGGGAAAAACGCTTTTCGTATAATTGATGGAATAGCAGTGGAACAAAAAAAAAATAAAAAATAAAAAAAGTGTTCTGCATTTTATGCGCTGGGGTGACTACATATTTTTCCATTTCTCCGTCTTGTTATTATTACGATATTATTTCTGCAATAAACTAAAATAATAAAAAAAATATCCACTTATTTTCGAGCGACTCGAAATTAAGCGGCGCAGATATATAAATTAAAAATCGAAAAACATCAATTTCGGTAAGTCGCCCGTCTCTAATAATAACATCGCGAATAATTGCTTATTTGCCATGGGGGATATTCTTGGGGGGTGCTATGGGGATTTTTTTTCAATATTTCCACTGCGAGCGAAAAAATATGCGGGTAGATTGTGCAGTTATATGCATAATTACCTAAGATAGGCAATAAGCATTAAAACTTTATGAGATGGGGTCCGTTCGGTAACGATCTATAAATCAAATGAACCATTTCATTACCGACAAAAAAATATACAGACGATGGTTATTTTGAGGATCAGAGTAATAGTAAATCCGACACTTTCAAAATTAATACGAAAAATTATTTTTTTATATATGTAAATATTTTGATACAAATGATGATATGAGCAAGATCATGAGTTAAATCAAGTATGAAAGATTTGTGATATTATTAACAAAACATTTAAATAAAAATAGTACAGTATTTTAAATATTATAATAATAACTTTATATTATAAATAATCAAAATAAATCGATAACATTTTTAAAATAAAATATTTACAAAAATAATACAAGAATAACTGACAAAGCGTTCCCTTCATTCGTCAACTTATTACGTTTATTTTTTTTTCGGTAATAAGAGAAATATAATCGAAAGCGGAATATCGCCACCAATGAAATAGAGGTTAATCTTATTTTTATTGCTCGCAAACGGTCCGATACTGGCGGATAATGTCGCGCTCGACGGCGGAACCCGGCGGAAGTTCACCTATCTCTTTTTTTTTGGCTAGAGCCGCTTTTTCCGCCGCTTCGGTTCGAAATCGGTCATTAAACAAAAATTTTCCCTTAGTGAAAATTTTTCGCAATTACTTAGAAACGGCAGAAGCGTTCGTTCGCATCGTCCGCGTGGGGTGAAATAAGGGAGAGACGCTGCAGTAAAAATGATTTGTATTTTTATAAAGTTGCCTTTTATGCCGTTCAATTTTATCTCCATTACACGCTCGCTTATCTGCCTGTATGTATGTGTGTGTGTGTGTCATGATTTTTTCTCTCTTTGCTATATATAAAACCGGATGAGATGACCGTCCTATAAATGAGGCTGGGGTATTATCTATTCAAAATGCGCTATGAATCAATAGAAATGTTGGTTTTTGTAATAAAGTATCAGGAATAAAATGAAATATATAAATCATTTTTATAATATATATATATATATATATATATATATATATATATATGGGCTGTTTATTTTGAAAGTGACGTAAGTCCTATAGTGAGAGCTTCAAATGGATATAATTCAATTAAATTTTATGAGATTTCATTTTCTTCTTATTTTATTGCATAGCATTATTAATATAAGTTAAATTATCAATTTGTAACGAATTAGTTATAAATATAAAAAGCAGTGCCTATTTACATAAAGGAGCGTGAAATAGAATTCATTTTAACTTAGCCTATTAAAAAATGCGATTTTAAAAAGCCTAAAAAATATTGTCGGTGAATGAATAAATCAAATCGGTTTAAAATATCTTGGATGACATTTTTGAGAAAAGATACATATAAATTATTTTATAAAATGGCGAAAAACGAGGATGCATCATTTAAAACATCGGATCTACTACCAAAATGAGAAATACCAAAAAAACTTTAATAAATCAAGTTGATACTACTAAAAAATAACAAAACCAATCGTAAATCTAATATAAAAATAATTTAATAGAATTGTTTCATTATGTACCACTTTTACAGTATAATTAATATAATAATATTAATTTTAACGAAAAAAATATCTAAAAATGAATAAAAGTTGAATATTTTATTTAATTCGTAACTTAAAAATGTATATATTTAGTTTTATTTCAAAGTAAATTTACTTTTCCTTTGGACTAACGCTTTATTACAAACTGAAAATGTCATTTCGTTGATTTTGAAAATGGCGCAAGTCCAAACGAGCCATCAGAAATACATTATTTATTAAATAATGACAATTATATTGATTGGAATAATAATTTGAATTCTTTAGAAGCCCAAAAACATGATTCGATTGTGTCGTCTGTTACCCATATTTTTAAATTTAACCAATCGCAAACACCTTAACCTTCGATAAGTAGATTTGAATATAAATGGACTTATATATGGTATATGTGTTTGATTTTCAATCCATTATAAGTCGAATTACAAGCATAAAAAATATAATAATAATAATAATAATAATATAAAGCCGAAATTGAAAATTGCGAAACGGTTTTTCTATAAATATACGTTTTTTTTCTTCTCTCTCATCGCGTAAAATAAAATAAAATAAAATAAAAAAACGATTTTGTAAGCAACGTCGTCGTACGAAACAGTTTCCCATAATATTACGGATGCGGACGGGGGTTGAAAAAAGCGGTTAAGGTGTTAAACGGGGATGCGGCCGCAAAGGCGCTTGCGACATTACGCCGCTCGAAACGGGCGCTAAATATTATAATGGCCCGCTTTGACTTTTTAGATGGATTTTTTAATGCAATAATTTCAATAATTTATCGCTGGCGGGAAACGCTGCTCCGCGGGCAAAATTAAAATTAAGACGCGCAGGGAGCAGCCTTTGAGGGTAGGATATATCGTATTCACGCAATAATGGCGTTCAAAACGCGGAAAAAAAATCAGACAGCCTTTTGACATCGCCACTAAAATACGCGTACTACAAAAAAAAAGTAATTATTATGCTTTAAATTATATTTTCGACCATTTATTAATATATATATATATATATATATATATATATATATATATATATATATATATATATATATATATATATATAAACATATATTTATTTAAATACAAACATGCACGTTTAAAGCTATATATTTTTAATTAAATAAGTGAAAATTTAGAACTTAGCGCAAAAAAATATGAGACTACATATAAAATAACGATTTTTAAAACAAAAAATAAATAAATAGATGGCAAGACGGTAAACGACCCTAATATAATTAACAAGATTCTTGTCAAACGAGAATGTCTTCGAGACAAGAAGACATATTCCTTCGTTCGTGACCGACGAGTCTCCCCGCTCTCGTTTCATCGATGAATAATAACATTAAAAAAAAAAGTGGAAACGTCGTAAAAACAACCCTCGGAAGGTGGGCGAAGATCGGCCGCTGAAGGGAGGCGTAAAAAATTAAAAGCATTTCAATTAGGAAAGTGGAGGAGACGAAACGTTTCGAAGATCATCTCAACCATGAGACGTCGCGTACCCCGAAACTGTATAAGAACAAGAAGAGAAAGGCGATAAAATGAAATTGAATTGCTCGGTGTCGTTTTAATCTTCGACCGGGATCCCGAATGCAATAAGACGACGATGCAATCCAAGATTGCAACCGTTGTCGTATAAAGCTTCGGTTGCACAACAATCAAACGAGTTTAAAAATAATTTGAATTCTGATTGAATTCAATCCGCCGAAAGGAAGCTCGGAAAAAAGAAGAAGGCGAACAAAGTTCGACGGCGAAATGTGACAAACAATTTTCGAGAGACGGCAAAAAAAAGGAAACACGGTCGGGAAAAACAAAACTTCGATTTGACGTCGAATGAAAACGGGTTTCTATATTAGATATAACATAAAAAAAAATAATGAGAAAATGTTTTCGTTCAATAAGTTATAATATTTTTTGTGAGGCTTTACAAATAATTTTATACAAACTTATATAATATATTAATTTAGACAATAACGCAATATATATATATATATATATATATATATATATATATATATATATATATATATATATATATATATATATATATATATATATATATATTATCAATGTTTTTATATTGTGAACGATTAATCGTATATTTCATTAAGTCCGTCCCATTCCGCCTGAACCGCCCTTATTTCCTCCCTTATAAATTTAGAACGGTGGGTCCTCTGAGGCGAAACCGATCCGACGTTATTTTCGCGCGTTTTTTTACAGCCCCGCCGTGTCGGGGTGTCGGCAATTTCATGAAATTATCAATTATTAAACATCAACATGGAAATTACACCGTTGGGGTTTGAACCTGGCCCTCACACCTATATTTCGCACCTAAATGACATCCCTCTTATCGGCCAACAGATAATATCACGCAACGTTGGTTACCGATATCAGAATCAAAAATAATTTCAAACTTTTCAATTTACTCATATTGTATTAAAGTTTTAATATATTATATTTATGTACTCGTTGAAGGGATTACTAGAAATAGGAGTAAATGTGAATATTTTAATATTAAATCTAGTTTAGAAGCAATATTAGCAAATAAACATTTTGATTACTCATGTTCCTCTAGGTTTGAAATCATAATCGAGAGCATAATAAAAACGAGACGAGTGATTATACGAAATAATATGTTTCTGTGCGACGATTAGATTTTCTAAGAAAACGTCCCTCTTTCTCAAATTCTCGGAGCCTATTCACACGAAATATATAAAAGGCGTGTATGTACGGGCGAAATTGTGTGTTTGTTGTTTTGAAGGTAGCACGAGCTATCTTTAAAATGTCGAACGATTTAATCTCAAGTGTCTGTAATACAAAACCGAGATTAAATCACATGCGTAGCTTTCATTTATTCTCAGCGAGACGTTAAGTACCAGGGGGTGGTGAGTGAGCTGGATGATGCCGCCGAAGGATGAGGAACAAAAACATAAGAATGGGGGTGGAGCTGGTGACACGAGTACATGCTCAAATACGCGTGTATTCGCGAGCACATTCTTATACGCTTATATAGAAAAGCGAACGCTCATACAGGTATGAGAAGAAAGACAAGAGAAACGGATGGATGTACATAATTATGGGTGCGCGTACACTTGCGTGCACGCACACAGATTCACGCGCGAGGGATATCAGGGGAAAATATTCGCTCAATTAAATTGCAGCATCAATATGGGTAGGGAGTGACAAGGGGGTGGATGACAGAAGAACGCGGATATTGTAGGGTGGCCACGTCGAACGACGTAGATATGAAACGCCATCTAAAGTAATCATTTTGCGTATATACAATACAATCCATGCCATTGAATTCAGTAAAAGATACCTAGGATTCATTCTCTAATAAAAAAATATATCAGTATAAGTATAAAAGTATTAAAATTAATATAAATATAATAATATTTTATGTACTAAAGTAGATAATTCGTTTGATAATGTATATGAATATATTATAATTGTACAAAATATAAAAAATATTTTCTATATAAATTATTTAAAAATTTAATTTATTCAAATATTCTATAATTAAGGAACGAATAGACACCCTAAGATGCCGAAAGGTTTTCGTTCCATTCGAAGATGGAAGAGTGTGGGATATTCTTATGCTGATAAAAGATGGGTGAGCTGGTAGTGAGTGATAGATGGTGGGCGGTGGGCGGAATTATCGGTGGTACGAGGGTGACAATGTCGTCGCGACGAGCGAGCAAATCACGCGAGAATGTTAATTGATGAATTGTTTTTGAATAGGGGGCCGCGGATGAAGGTGTGGGCGGGCAAAAGCAGCGCGAAACGAGAGTCACGAATATTGCAATTACAGACTCGGTTTCGGAAGAATTCAAAGTAAACGTTCGCGATTCACAATCACCCTAATGCGCGTTTTAATAGTCATAATCGCAATTTATGTTCGAAACGGGGTGACGTTTTCGAATGAAAAATACGCCACTCGAAGCGGATGCGTGAATGCGTGTCGCAGTGGGAGGTGGTGGGCGGTTATATTTACAGTCATAATACGAAATTGATGGAGCAAAGGCGAGTGTCTATCGAGGTGTCATTTTGAAGATGTCATTGGTAATTTAAAATGTGAAGTGACGCGGCAGACACGAGTTACAATGGTGATCGCAATATGACTCCATGTCAATAATTTTGACATCGAAGATTATTTTTATTAACAATTTTGAATAAAAAATATATTTAAATTATTTTTGCAAAAATTGTAAAATATATTGAAACCATAATAATTAGTATTTTAGCTTCAGATTTGTTTTCGATATTTTTTTTTTGACATTGAGTCAGCAATTTTGTATGTGATCTTTAGATTTGCTCGCTATATTTTTAAAACTTTTGATCATAAAGTAAATTTTTATAGAAATATACAATATCACAGAAGTAAAAAATTAAAGATATACCTGTAAGGAAAACGCTCGTTATTATCGATCGCGCTTTTATTATCGGCGTTGATGGGCGAAGGTGGGTAAAGAAGTATCGTGGCGCGGGTACGCAGAAGACATCGGACCACCGCCTCTCAACATCGAAGAAAATGAAGAAGACGTTCGCATGAGGATGAGGATGATGGGGACGGGGACGGGGACTGGGTGAAAATCGCGGAGCGAAATGGCGGGTTGGGCGAGTCTTCTTTCAGCGAATAATGAAATGTGAAACGACTCGCACCCGGGGAGGAGACGACAAAATCATATATCGCGAGCAATTACTCACACACGCCGACATTACCCTTATTACAAAGGAACAATCCGAGCACGTCGAATTCTAAAAAGGGACCGGGGCGGTTTCGACTGACTAACGCCCGTTTGATCGCCTTCATAATTAACATCTCGAGTTTGCCGTATAAAAATCGCGCGTTCTCTTCGTTAACTTTGAAGAAACGGATACGAGGCGACATCAATACGCGTATTATTCCGAGAAATTTGTTCTCCCGCGTAATGACTCCAATTAGTACGAGGTAAATATGACGCCGATACACCTCCGAGACTATCTTTTAGCTGGGTGATAATAATAATAAGGCACTTTTGGTCCAATATAACGATAGAGGATGCTGAGATCATTTTATATTACAAAATTGTGTTCGCGAAATATTTTCTTAAACGTTGAAATAAATGCTTGGTTTTCAGTTTAACTTTCATAAAGAAAAAAAAATCAATTATTACTGTTTTTTTTTAATTTATATCAAGTAATATGTACTACGGCATATATAAAAGTTAGTTAATCAATAAAATAAATTAAAATAGAACTAATTTTACGCAACTTTTCTAAGAACAGAAGTAGATAAGGCAATACAATTTGACTTAATTATTGAGACACAATCGAGCTATCCAAATCAAAATTTAATTATCAGCTTTGGCGTGAATAATGCGCGAAATCGGCGCAAAATTTAAGATGGTTTGACGGGAAAGAGTACATGAGTTTATTTATCGCCTCTTTGTTCTCCGGCGGCGAAACGAGATCCGTTTGGAAAAGCGGAGACGGGGAAAAGATTCCGGATCAAATTTAATTTATCAACCGATGTCAAATAACCTCGCCCCCGTAAACAAAGATATGAATGCCGATATATAACATTATCCGCGCTCATCTTCCTATCACATCCACCCAATGCCTGCTCAAAAGAAATTGCCCAGGACTTCGGAAGCGATGGCGCCGAGAGCAAGGGGGACGCAACTGTGTATCGATCGAACGTTTGCCCGAATTTTGTTTCTTGTCAATCATGTACGAATTTTAATTAATTTCTATTATGTAACGAGTTGAAGTATTTTTGTATGCTCGCAAAGCGTTTTGAGCTGTGTTCGATAACACGAAAGAATTATGGGGTTTCATTTGAATTTGAATACGATAAAATGGATTACTAGTTAAGAATTTTGCACCATTTCATTACGATGAATACTAGAATTTATCAGCAAAAAATTGGAATTTATTCATTATTAGAATTCATAGAAGTGTTGAAGATTTTACAATGGGTAAAATAATGTGCAATTTAATTATTATTTTTTTATTCAATCGATAACAATGTAACAAGGTAAAAAGAGGAGTTGTTGAAATTGAAATGTTTTTGGGCACAGTCGTTTTATTAAATTTGGCGATGGGTGAAAATAGTATGGGGTTGCAAGCGTGCGCACAGGCAAGTACCCACATGCGTATGAGCATGACAGCGTTAGCGCCATCTGGATAAATACTTAAGGTGTAATTTCCTTAAAAGTAGTCATTGACGAGAGAACGCATATAGCGCGTGATGGGGAGGCAAGTGCAAAATTAAGAAAGGGTTAAATTTTCCGCATCTTATTTTCAACCCGCCTCCGCCCCCTCGACGAAACGTTTCCCTTCGCGACACTTTCGTATATCTTCGAAGATATGGCGGCAAAGGTGGTTCGGTGACTTCGGTGTGGGATATGTGAATTTACCGCACAGTGCAATAATGTCAATCAAAATATTTACTGCGTCGTAAAACATCCCCCCACGTGAGCAGTTATTACGTTTATTACGGACGCAAAAGCCCCCAGGCACGAAGATGACAATCGATGTCTTTAAATATGAATGAAATTCAGATAAAAATAGCTAGGCGGTCGTGATGAATTAATTCATAATTAAAATTACGAGCTTGCGATGAAAATTTCAACCGGAGTGAGTGATATATGCCAGATAGAAATTTTAGGTCACCAAAGTGGTTTCAGATACGAAGTTCACAAATTTAATATGTCAAATTCACCAATAAATTAAAATAAAGATAACTTAGAACATATAATGGTTACAACAATTAAGAAATTATTTTTACAATACAGTTTTGACAATAAAAAATATAAAATAGTTCGAGTTGAATATATTAAAATAATTAAAGTAATGAAATTAGTTTTGAATAAATAAATGAAAATATTTTCAGTTCAAAAAATAAATTATATTTAAAATGAGAACTTAAAAATGAAATTTAATTAGCAAAATTAAAAATATTTATAAATAAGAAATAAATAAAAATACGACTTAACAAAGCAGTAAAATTTGATGTGTAGTTAAAACATGAAATATCGATTATATCAAATTTCACAATGATTTTACAAAAAAAAAAAAATTAAATTCGTTTCCTTTCAAATTACCAACGGACCAGAGCTTCAGTCGAAGGGGGATAATTGGTATACGACACGCAACCTGTGGATCCATCATAGTCAATTGTTGGATGGGTGTATGTAATAAATTTGATACTCGAATACCGGGGCAATGCAATCGGCTGTCGAGAACCTCACGTGCTGATATTGACCGATCACCTTTCCTTTTAAACAAATTGTTGTATGGTAATTTTACCGATACGCCCGACACGACATAATCTAATTATGAATGCGTATTACTTTTTTTTTCTAGTCGGGCTTAATTACGGTGGTTCAATTAATTAATTTCCAAAATCGGTTTTCGGATTAAATCGGCACTAGTTCGGGCGAATGGAAATGCGGGATATCGAGATTAGATCATTCGTAATGAAGAATCTAGATTAATCTTCGACGACACGACCGATGCCTCTGGGGGAGGAAGACGGCTGAACGAAAATTGAAAACCGATGAGACGACAACGCCTCGGGGACCTATCATCTGTCTATAATAAATAGATGCATGGACCGGTACGTCTATTACCAACGAAATTAACCCAAAGATGCTTATCCTACCCTCCGTCAACAGCTGCCGAAAATCGAAGGTTACTACTCCTATATGGGCAAAATGGAACGGGAACGTTACTTATTGCACCCCTACCTCTTCCTTTAGACTCCTTTATCCATTACAAATATCTAAACGCCTCCGGAGTAAAGATGTTTCTAACGGAGTAACGAGGAGAGCGATGTACTGGATCCCATCAGTTAAGAGACAAATATTGGAAGCGAACACGATTATCCATCAGTCCTCATTAAAGCTACCATTGTCGATTGAAATACGAGGGGGGGTAAGAATACAATGCAAGATTAATTATTCTGCATAAACACAAAAAAAACCATTTGGGGAATATTAATTTGAAATAATAGATTAATGTATAAAGTTAGTGATGTGCTGAGCTATTTTTAAGGATACTATTATTGAATTATTTCGTGATTAATAATGTTTTTTGTGTTACTTCTAATGAGAATTAAAATATTTTTCTAAAAATATAAATATTGAATAGTTAGAAAAGTTGTATAATAATAATGATACTCAATCCAAAAATGGGAATTCTAATGCATCAGTGGATTGAAAATTTTAAGATCATTTCGGTATATAAATTAAAATAATTAGTATTACTGTAGATAAGATATGAATTATATGAATCAAAGATATTCAACAATAATATAATATAGTTGTTTAGTACACATGAAACTGTTCAATATTCTACGAATTCTTTGATGCGTCTTCTTTATGAAGGATAATCGGATATCGATGCAGGGGGAGGTTGTAGATCGGTCGAAAGGGAAAGTGGCCGTTATGATGATGGCGATACTCCGTGGGGATGTTTATTTGACCATAAAATAAGGGTTAGACCATAATAGGGGTCGAGGTTCGAGCAGTTCTGGTAAACGGATTGATAAGCCCTATTACAGGTAATCTCTGTGGGCTACTAGTGGATATTGATCGTGGGAAAGTGCGGGAAAGGACCATGCGATCGGTCAGGACAAATCCTTCAGTATAAGCTTCCAAAAGTTTGATAAAATACAATATACCCCGTCCCACCCCATTGCCACGTGTAATCCTGTATAAAAACTTGTACTTATAAAGACGGAACTTTAACGTGAACGAGATTAATATAATTTAAACACTGGGATTTAATTAAATCGTTAGCGTCTTTTTTTCTGTTAGTCCTCTTTATAAGAATAATTTGAGACAGTCAAATGGAGTGAAACAGTGGAATTGAGCAATTTTATTTACATTATCATTAATTAACAGCAACTGTAATTCAAGCTGTAAATTGCGTATAATGTCAAACGCAAGAATAATAAAAGAGAACAAGAAACCTTACGAGATAAACAACTGAGACAGTTATAAGTCGAATCGAGGGGAGGTTAGGTGCGAACACTGGAGGGTGGTATATAATTGAAATTACAACACAACAATTAATATTTACCGCAATAAAGTTTTTTTTTAAGGAGATTATATAAAACAAAAGTCAATCGACTCGTTTTAAATTTTAAATAATAAAAATGATAATAATTATTAATTATTGAAATACAGTTTGCAGTAAGCACGATTTGATAATTTATCGATAACTTATTATTTTTGAACAGGTACATTTTCAGTGTGTACATTAGTAAAAATTGATAGGGGTGTGAGGGGTGCTGTATACTGTTTTTATTATAGTTCGTTCCGATACGTCGACATAACACTCGGGGTTGTGCGTTGGAAAAAGAGCAAAATGACACACTTCGATAATGGCGGTCGTCTAAAAATGGGTAGGTCGATTCGAAGCGACCGCATCTTTGCAAAATCAACCCTTTTTACTAGAAAGCGTTGGGCTAAGTGGAGAAATGGCGGCATGTGACAAAACAGCCCCGCAAGCCGGGGTGATCATTGAGCCGTATCACGAAAAACAGGAGCCCGGCAAAAACCCCAATTAAAATATTAATTACCCCGCGATGACTGCAAACAGGGAGACATTGATGGGGCGTCGGTGACGATGGCGGTTAACTGAAGCGACGCCGCGTGCTAAATGTTAAAAGTGAACGCGTTAATCGAATGGAAACTGAACCGCCCACTCACGACATGTCGCATAAATAAACGCACATAAACACACCTGGTGTATGGAATATATTAATATTCAAGTTGTATTTTAAAAAGGAAACATCGATATTGCGAATCATCGCGGGGTGCGGTCGCTCTTTTAAATATTTAAATTCATTTTTGAACGTTAAATTTCAAGGGTTTAATGGTGTTATTAAAATATAACAACACTCGAGATAAAATTATATGTTATATTAAAATAGAATAATAAAGTAAAATAGCACTAATTTATATATAATACAAATTAATGCTTTTCATATTTTTAAACATGAAAGACAATTTTTCTATGAAAACAATGTTAAAAGTTCAATCGATATTTTTATCAGTGTTTTAAATAAATTGATTAAAAAAAATGAAAATAAAATACTTCAGAATAAATATTAATTAAATGAAAATCTTTAATGTCGAGTCAGAAGAGATTTAGACGAATTATTATAATTGTTAAAAAGAAAACTAGTTAAAAAAATAAACAATTCATAAACAGATTTCCACTGAGTTTTATCTGCCATCACATCACATTTTCACTATGAGAAAAAAAATGTGACATGTTTCACATTGTATCGAGCAATGAAAGCTATTAGCAGTTAAATTTATTAGCTTTCGCGAATGTGTAATTAAGCTCGTAACTAAATTATAGGATGACGGTCGGTCATTAAGCGTAATGTTCAACCATCAATGGCAGTAGAATTAACGAATTGAAAATGGTTGTTCGTCATTAGTTCCTCGTTTTTCAAATGCCTCGACGTCGTCCACCATCGATGGATGTCCAAAGTTTACAACCATAACGAACATATGCATATTTACATTCAACTATCGCGGGTTTTTTTCCCTGTACTAATACGTGACTCGTAAATGCGCCATTAATTAAGATGATAAGATTGAAACGTCAAACATGACGGTAGAGTTCAATTCCACGTCAGCCCTCAAGGGAGTGGCCCCTTTTG
The DNA here is from genome assembly GCA_024500535.1 of Leptonema lineaticorne. Taxonomy (NCBI): domain Eukaryota; kingdom Metazoa; phylum Arthropoda; class Insecta; order Trichoptera; family Hydropsychidae; genus Leptonema; species Leptonema lineaticorne. Next base: position 934,619 of record JANIJI010000017.1, on the reverse strand, counting down.
CCCGTTCGAGTACTATCGCTATAACGAATATACGCGTATAATTTATTAACGATCAACGACTCGTTTACACGTTCCGAGTAATTAGTAATACTATATTTTGACATTAAAAAGTCGTTTCGATAGGGAAAAAATGTCTTGGGTATCGCTTAGATATAATGTGGATCGATGGGTGTGCTTCGGATTATTACACAAAAAAAAAATGTAACGAATGATAAAAACGAAGCCGAAATAAATGTAATCAAATTAATTAATTAATTAATTCAAAACAAACGTATCATTTAATGAATTCGGAAAATCGAATTTCAATACCGTCTTACGTAATTTGAATTCTAAAGACACCGACCGCTTATGAATATGTTATATATGGACGTATTCGGGTGACATGTATGGGCTAATGATTAATTTCCATAATGCCATTATCAGTAATAATGGTGGCTTCGTAACGCCTTCACTGGCGATGAATGACCGCGCCCTCTATTAATTTCACTACCCTTGCTTAAGGGCAAATATTCACTTCCACCTCTTTTCAACAACGGACATCGTCCAAGTAAATTGAATGACTGCTTTGCAATGGAAAATTTCAAATCCTATCTATAGGGTATTCTAGACTTGTAAATGATATACAGTTGAAACCATGATAGATATTCTAAATTTGGTGAAAAATTATATTTATTGATCAAAAGCGAATTTTGATATAGGTCATGTTTTTATTGTATTTTCAATATAATATTATTATAAAATGACGGAAAACTTTGATATGTTATATATATTTATATGAATAGCAAAATAAACTTGAAAAATAATGAAATTTAACAATTCATTCAACTTTTATATTGCCATGAAATGAAAAATATAATTCATCGAATTTAAGCGCATTAAACTAAAATATGAAAAAAAATATATAATACGTGGAAAATGATAAAGGTGGGAGAGAAAACAGAGCTTGGAAAAACAAATAAAAAAAATATATAAATATATAGGAAGCAACATCCACGTATTCAATAAAACTCGCGGAGCCCACGTTGCATACACTATAACGCGACATTGTTTTTTCTCATCCCTTTTTTTCGGTTTTTCCTTTATTTTTCGACGTTTTTGGCCGACGGTACATTTTCACGACAGGCGAAAATCACGAACGAGCGAGAGGAAAGGGGAGAGAGAGAGAGAGAGAGACGCGCGCGGCACAATGCCGTCTGTCCCCGAACTAACCCCGGCGACTATTGCTGGCAATAAATAATTCTTCTTTTATTAAAGTCGCCGAGAGATAAATGATTATGGACTGTCCGTAGGTGAGTAGACAGTAGAGGTACTCAAACATAAATACAAACGAACATACGAACCATACTAGCCACACTAGTTGTCCTACGGACCAAACTATATACGAGGTGGGATTGGATCGTGCTTTATGGTGCGAGAGTTTACGCGACTATGCGCCAAACGTTACCTTTCTTTTTTTCCAAACTGGGGATAAATGAATAATCGATTAATATATGTTCCTACCGAGGGTTAAAACTATGTATAAAAAAATGTAGTTGAAGCTAACAACAATAAGTATAAATTTTTAAGAATTGTATAGCATTTTATATTAATAAATTAATACTGATTTTTTGTTAATTAGTTAGATGAAGGATTGATGAACATCGAAACAATTCAGTCGTTTGATATATGTGACACATTTCCTAAGGACGTTTCTTTTTTCATGGCAATATAAAAGTCGTCAAGAAAGCGAGGAGTATGGGAGGTTAGCTTTTTGCCAGATGAAGGTCGGCACACAGTATATCGATGAGAGGCTGGGTTTTTTGGACAAGAGGGCGAATTGTACTAAAGGGATGATGCTAGGGTTTCGGCGAGTACGAGCCTTCTGTATTATTTATTTAGTTCACATGCTACGGTACCATTTCTCTATACACCAGTGGCTTTTATTAGACCCATACCAGGGACAATACGATAAATTGCTACCTCGATAATTTGATGGGATGAAATTTTTATCTGAACCGCAGAATGCGTGAAATGAAAAATAGACGCGAAATAAATAAAGAAAGAAATAAGAGTCTCGAGTAGTTATTAATATTTTCTATTCATGTTAAATTGCATAGTGAATATGTTCTTGACACGAATCTGTTTTTAATACATATCTTTGAAACTGTTAAGCGTACTTTTATAATAATTCTAAAATTTAAATTTATTTAAAAGTTAGTATGGAAACATAAGATAAGTTTGACAGATTAGTAAAAAAATATAGTTTAGTTGGTAAACTTATTTGTATAAAGTTTTAAAAATATAATATAATTATCTCGCGTCGAACGTTGTTCATGTAGTAATGTTAAATTATTTGATAAAAAAAATATTTAAATGTTGAAGGTAGAGTTTAGAAAGTAATAAATTTATAATTTATATTCTAAAATACTTATATGATTACAATTATTTAGGTATAATAAAATAATAAAAAAAATATGTATGATTATGGAATATTTCTATTTGAGAAAAAAAATAAGGGGTGGATAATTCCATTGCATTAATAACAAAAGAATGTCCCTTGGATCAAATATACTCCTATACAATATAAGCCATGTGTTGCTCCACTGCATTCCTAGTATATGAATTCCATAAGAGTCTGATCGATTATTATTAGTGTGGGACCATATATTAAATTTCTACGGTACGACACGAACAAAAACAAATAAATATAAAGGTACATACATACATATATATATATATATATATATATAAAGAGAGAAAGAGACGCATTCGACTAAGGTATGTTCACTAAGTGATTCAATTTAAAAATCAGTGAAAAATTCACGGCATCAGGTACCGTTCTATATACGCTGGAACAAATCTGCCCACTTCTCTCACACTGGTACGGCCACGTCCCACGTGAAATATGATTATATAGAAATAAATGACGCAATTTCAGAAATGTACGTCTGTTGGTGCTCGAGGGGGCCACGGGACCCCCCAGGGGGGGGGAGGTGAGGGATCCCACGGGCTGAAGGGCGAGGGGGAGGTGAACGATGTCGGGGGCCCCCGTGGATCCATCTCAGATCAACACCCCGCACGTGTGAAATGGCCTCGGTTCGTACGTGTGTACGGGGCCCGATTCCGCGCCTCATCCGAGGGCCTTCTTCCACCTAGTCCACCCTGGTGTTTTGGATATAATGGTCGACACGAGTTAAAGTAGGCCACGTTGACACGGTTCACCGTGCAAAATTTCGAAAAAATGAACATCATACGTCAAACACGCTTCAGAGCGCCGAACAAACCTGCACAATTTTATTTACATGCACAGTAGGGGGTGCAACGGAGAGCTTCCGGGTGTGTCGTTATTAATTTCCGTGAACAATTTCTGATTTAGATTTTTTTCAGCAATTTCACAGTTAATTTTCATATACTTGATATATATAATTCGCATTTAAAAATTAATCACATATTTAAAATTAAAGAGGAATTTTAAACTATATAAATATCGAAACGTAATTAATATTTAATAATTAAACTTAACAATATTAAAATATCATAGAACTTATAATAACTAGTCAATATATTTTTATAAGATTATTTTCAAAATATTACTTTTTTAATTATTTTATTTAGTAATACTTAGATCAAAACTGTTCTTTTCATTAGTGAAAAATAAAAAAAGATAAATTAAGTCAATTCAGTTCTATAATTTAATATTAAGTATAATAATTATTATTATTATCAATCAAAAAGATTTAGAGCTTAAAATGTAAATAACAATAAAAATATGATTGATTGCTTGCTGTATTACAATTTGATTATGATACATATTATCGAAGTCAAATTTTCACGTATTTTTTAGACTTCAATTATATTTGTAATAAAATTTTTAAAAACGACAAAACGGAACTAACTTTTCTTATATCTTTTTTTTTTGTGTGCAGATTTGTACCTAAAGAGAAAACCACTGAATTTTTGAGTGCGCTCGTATGTGATGCGAAAAATAATACCGAGTAAATCAAGCGAAGGAAAAAATCGTTAGATCCACGTATATAGTAATAAGGAGCAGAGGCTCGCTGTCAAATATTAATTCCGTTAAAAATGGCCCCCGGTCACAATGGAGCTAAAGAAATTTATCAACCATAAATAACGGAAAGAGAGACCGTCATCAAAATCCTCACCGAGGGAAAATATCGTAAACCAGGGGTAATCTAATCAGAAAATTTTAGAGCGTGACGCCATTTCGCCTTTTTTCCTATTTCGAACAATAGTGAATTAAAATGAAAGAATTTTCTTTCAAAAAATTCCAGAAATATACGTACATTGACGAAACGGATGCACCTATGGAATATAAAATGTATATTGCCGGTGTATACGATTGTGATGGTGAGTTTTCGTATAAGGATACATTTTGTTCAGCACGTGATAAATATTTCAAATTATGCTTTCAGCGCTTTCTTTTTTTAGGACAATGAAAGGTTCTGGACATCTGGTGGTTGGGTATATTCGAGAATTAGAGACAGTGTTAGATGGTGGGGTTGCAGGGGCGAAGCTGTTCAGACGTATATAGGCTGACGACTAGAGATCTGACGGCAGGGGGTGGAAAAAGATACCAAATGACCACTTGTGTGGTGTGGGCCTGTGGGTGGTAATGGTGGTATAATAGGATGAAGTCGGTCCGAGCATGGAGACAAAAGCGAATCCAACGTAATAAACTAGGATTGATGAAAAAGCGCTAAGCCACATATAGTGGACGGCATTTGAAACAGTGCTGTCCAAATGTTTGTATCGGCTCATCGAAAGGTCAATACATTAAGATTAGAATATAATAAAAAATATTAAATAAAGATTTCATAACTGATATTTAATTTAGATAAATTACTGATTAAAATGATCAATTATAGTAATAGTTCAAATTTATGTAATAGAATAGATCTAAAATAAATTGGAAAATATTAAAAAAGTTTTTTTTAAGCCGTTTCAAACATTAAACACTGAAAATAATCTAAAAATTATAAATAAAAAAAAATTAAAGATTATCGTATTAGTAATAATTTGTGTTTTTTCATTAAGAAATTGATAATCCAAATTATACAAAATTAATTTACTACTCTTGAAACCAATAAGATATGTGATACGACAAAAAGATTGAGAAGTTCAGTAACAATAAATCCTTTTACTTTAATATAAAGCTATTGCCATTGCTATTGAAGCTGAATTGGTCCGGTTTTTCTTCGACTTCCGTACTGACGGTGTCCTGCGGAGATTATGAAAAATGAGCACATATCTTTCAGGATCCGAAGACCAGATTACAGCAATCAACGAAGCTCGAATGGACTTTCATTTCCTCGGATTCTAACGGATATTCATTGAAAGGATTTTTATTGCTTAACGTAACACAAGTGAGTGCGGTCGAATGAAGACAATTATTACACGACAATGTAATGACAATATTACATTTTTTTACGAAGTAACTAATGATACTGAAACTGGTACACGAAATATATACGGTTTTTATAGATTTATTATAAATATATAAGTAATCGAACTAATTGAAAAAAATGCGGGAACGTATGAAAGAAGGTTCGCAAACTTGGCTTATTGTCTTTAGTGTAAACATTTGTTTTGTGGGGGGGCCGAACAATGGCGAAGAATCAAACAGGAAAGTGCTTCAATTGAAGCACCGGTTTCAACAAAGCCGTCGCTACACAATTCACAAAGGAAATAAATTAAAAATGCTTTGATCGCAACCTTACACGACTTTAATATTGAAAGAAAAGCGATAGAAATAAGAGGGAGGCGGGCTACATCTTAACGATCAAGGATACACCGCGAACAGAGCTTGGCTTCGGGGCAAAACGACCGACAATAAAGCAAGAGCTATCTATAATTGAAGAGTCGCGAACGGGGATAAAAAAAAATGGAAAGAATTGAACCGAAAAAATCGGAAATATAAGTATTGTATTCGGGCACGAATAATACCATAGCCGAAAAAAAATGCGATCTCATTTTTTCCCCGTTGCGATTATAAAAATAAAATCATTAAAAATTGTAAATATTAACTGAAAATGTTTTAATTATTAGACCTTTCTTGTTTAAAATTTTCGTAAGTTCTACTTACATATGTTAAGACAATAATGCGTAAATTAAGCCTTCAAACTTAAATTAAATTAAATTCAAAATTAAAAGTTATTGTATATAAATAAACGAAATTGTTACGAAGTGGAAAATTTTCGGTTTTTGAACTTGATTTTTTTTTAAATTTGACAATAGATCAAAATAATCATTGTTTTAGTTGTACTATTATTATACGTGTTGAAGTGTGATATATTTCAACAGCATTTTTTTAACGTTATTGTATGGATTCATTTGTGAAAAAAGGGTAGGCGATATATTTTCACGTGGACATGCAGGATATCACATAATTTTCAAAAACCATTATCTGAAGAGAATTACATTAATATGTCACATTGACGCGATCTACCCAGCAAGGGGATCGTGTTCACCAGATCTTTGATCCATTGTTCCTTTTGGACGTGAATTGTTTCGCCGGGTAATAAATAATATACAATGGCGTGATGGGATTTAAAAAGAGGATCCTGCGACCACTTTATCGTCTTTTGTTTGATCCCGCACGCCGGAGGAGGGTCATTGTCGCCAGGACAGGCACAGAAAAATGGCCCACGGACACTTAGGAAATGTCAAACGATTGTTGGACACGGAATACTCGCTTTCGGATAGCAAATTACATCGGGGGACGATAATAAACTATTGTTATATTCGCTGTAGTGATGGTCGTCACCGACGTATTTTCGGAAAATGGAATTTTGCTAGCGGAGGAAAAAGCAATCTCTTCAAGTGTTGAAGCAGTCTAAAAAGTGGGGTTATAGAATTAACAAGAAAACGATTATACAAGGAACGATAATTGTAATTGTAGTTTATTGACAAGAAATGAAATGATGTTAAGTTCAACAGCATTGGAGTTGCTTAAGTTATTAAGAAACTAAAATAGTTGTTCTGCTTGATTTATTTAGACAACAATCCACGAATTAATACGTAAAACTTTGAGATAAATATTTCTAAGAATGATGAATTCATAGATTCACCATATGGTTATAGTTGGCAGTATTTGTGATTGTGAGAGTTGTTTCCATCGCCATTTTCTCGTGTGGGTTAGAATTTTACTATTATATATAAGGAGTAAAGCAATCGAAATGCCTTGTTAACTGTTTTCGTGATTAGGGTTACGGGGAAAAAGGGCAGTAACACTTAGGAATTTTATGATTATTGTTTAGCGTCGTGTGATCACCTTTGTTCCGAAGTGGTTAGTAGCACTGTGCCATAGGGACTTATAATAGTAATTTACATCAGAAAAGTGTGTAACCTGCGTAACGAACACACACACATATATATGAATATATTGCGGGATAAAAAGAAAGAATTTACCGAAAAATTTCCAAAGCCCGTAACGGAAGGGGAGAATTTAACGAATTGAATCACGCGACTGTTGCCAGCGTCATTATGTCGTTGGCGTAATTTGACGTCGATTATCGACATACTCATCGTCGACGTTGGATTTCTTGGTTTTGCACACATAAAAATCCAATTAAACACTTGTTTCATCCACGTGAGAGGGAGGAGTGCTCTCGACTCCGGGTGCTCGAGTGTAGCTGCAAAACCGAGATCGTTTAACATCGATCTACCCACTACCTATGCTGCGGTAATTATGCTCGTGAAATATGGCTGAACAGGTTTGGTAGTTCAGCGGGTTTGAAGGAGTTCAGCGTTCATATTTTTTCATAATTGTATATAATTATGCTTTAATTAAATCGAAACGAGTGTGATATATAAACGCACGATATTAATTTTATCGATGGTTACTATAATTCATTCACGCGAAAAGTTTTAATTTTCATGTATTATAAAACAATCGCGAATTTGACCGTAAATTGAAAATATAACTTTAGTTATATTTTCAATTACTCATCATTTAACATGTTAATATTGATATTTTGTCAATAAATCACAAGTCAATAGCAATATTTCATCTCTTTTATAACAGTAATAATTTTGAATCCAACTTTCGATATTATTAATTTATCAAAATCATTAAATTAAAATTTTTCTTTTTAGATAACAATTTTTTTCTAATAATCGTAGTAAAATATCGATTTAAATAAATTGAATATTAAATAATTTCAAAATGATAGAATCGTAGTAAGTCCAAACTGTCGGTCACCGGAAACAAATAACAGACACGTACAGTGACAAGGTGTTTAATTAAAATAATTAATTGACAATTTTAGAGCACGTGAAGGGACAGGGGAGAGAAGGCATTTCGGATCCTAAGGATAAATTATTCCCAATCAGTGAAGAACAAACAAAGGTGGGTGAGTGAAGGAGCCTCGGTGACCGCAGACATTGTTGGCAGCCCAAGACGGAAATCTCTTAGTGGGAAAAGCCGCAATCGACTGCAGGAAAGCCGCAAGACCCGATCGAATCCATCGGAAAACCGGCCGCAAACCGTCCCCGATTAACCGCACACCATACTCATGGGGGATGGAATAGAACTGGCCCTAACTAAATTATACACAAGGCACACCTATACGAATAAAGATTTTCTCTTATACGGAACCCATCTAAGGTAAAGTTTAAATAGATTTCACACGTCATGATAAATTATGCAATGGAACAAATTTATACTTTATATGTTACAATGGTAATAATTTATTATATACAAATATATAAATTATGTAATGATAAAAATTTTTCTTCATGAAACAACATATGAAAGGTTAGAATACGAATTATAATATATGAATAATTAAAGAATATAAAAGTTAAATTTATATTTTTAAGTAATACATTTTTATTGTGCAGAATAATATTTAATACTAAATATTGTCGAAACTTAAAAACAAAAAGAAAATATAAGTATCATAGGTGTAACGTATATTCAAAGAGGAGGGATCTTAGTTTAGAAGTAGGCACTATGGTGATTATTAAAGGGAGAGAACCGATACAAGGTGAGGCGAACGCGGAGGCGTTGGTTGTTAACGACCAGCCGTAAAGGCATAAACACCTCCGAACATGTGTACTCTTGGGCCGAGTTTCAGGGCCGACAGTTCCGGCCTTTCAGGGCTTTTCTCGCAACTATCCACCCACAATGGCCCGAGCAAGGGCCGAGGGTTTGAGCCGCAGCGTCACATTCATCAGTGGACGTGGGATGTGGGGTACGGCGGATGGTGGTAGTCATGTGCCCTTAGCGTCAGAACCTCCGACTTATGTACCTTCTTTTGTTAGTCGGTAATGGATAGCGAAACACCTACCCTTCTTCGACACTTATATAACGTGCACGAATTGTTCGGGTAATTTGCAAGTATTCGCACATCTGAATAAAGTGCGAGAGGGTTAACAATAGCAGTGCAAATAATTATAAAACGAACGAAAGAACACTCAAAAATCACCGTTTAGAAATATTATGAATTATAAATCAGCAGTAAGACTATTATTTTAAAGTTCAGATGTTCATGCGAGTTACCAACGTTACGTTAAACTTCAGATTTTAATTTTTACTAAAAACATCAGACATTATAGTGCACGTTAAAATGTGCTTTGTTATTTAAGTTGATAATTATAGTGATATACATGTATATAAATAAATTTTTATTGGTACTGAAAAATAAATTATTAAAAATATTACATAAAATGTTTAAATACGCAAAATGTGGTAATTTTAAATGTTGAAAATTATATGTAAAATTAATTTAAGAAAAGCAGAAACGCGTCACCTTTGCCGGGTGGTCACGATTTTTAGTCATTAGCACGAATAACTGAACACATATTTGGAAAGTGCGTTGCGAAGTGGAGGTTTTCCCCGAGGTGTATGCTAGTGGTAATATTCGAAGAAGCTGTTTTGGAAACAAACATTACACGCGCACATTTTCAATCGTATAATTAAGACGGGCAGAAGACGGCCGCTTAAGGGATGATGCGAAGCGAAAGGCGGCAGGCAAGGGGCAAGCGGGAGAGATAGGAAATGTTAAGGTTTGAGGGCTGAAGGTTGGCGAGCAGAAGGGCATTTTCGCACTACAAAACAGCGAGAACAATAAAGTGGGCGTAGAATACGGAGGGTTTGTTTTACAGCCGGCTTTTGCCCATTGCGAGAACGTAAGTCACCTCCGGATATGGCTCACGTGAGATGGGTATACCACTTTCGCTAAACTAACACTAAATTTTACGGATTAACGTACGTGAATGTAAGGTGGTGTTTGAACATGCTAACGCATTAAACGTGATTAATATGGAATTTCTGAGGATGCTGGTGGAAAAAGTTATATTAAAAGATCGACAATGCATAGTCAGCACCCGCGGTCGAAAGCTTATACCTATATGTGAGGTTAAAAGTTATAGACATCAAAAGTTTTAAAGCCATATATTTAAAACGTTGAAAAACATTTAAAAATTACAGATAATTGTAATGAGAAAGTTAAAATTGATAAAAATTTTATCAATAAAAAAATTATATATATATATAAATACATAGTCTTTCTATTATTTATATAGTCTATCGTTATAATTAATTCTGTTTGAAAAAAAAGAGAGTTATATTATATTAAATTAAATTTTAGAGTCCGGGATTTTATTAAATATAATAGTTCTTCGAATCTCGTGTCCTACTCAACGTTTCAACTATAAATATGTACACATTGATAGAATTTGAAATTTGCATCCTCCGGTTGGAAATGAACTGCATTTCAATTTCCTTGAAGAAATTTAATTATAAGATTGCAGAAAGCAAAAAAAGTGTAATTTGAAATGTCACTTTCAGGTCAAAATGGTAAACGGTTGAAATGTCGACAGCTGAGAGCCGAGAAACAGACGGCGCGTTCTGGATTCATTTTATTCAATTAATTATACTGGAGATGAAGTCAGTCTTTGTTGCACTTAATCGAAATTTTCTATTACACACACACACACACACACACATATATACAATCAGATTTTTATATGGAATAACTGAATAATTACTAAACAATAAATTATTAATATGCACTACGATATATCAAATTTTAAATATACATTATGAAAAATGTAATAATAAATATTATTATGTAAATATTACTAAATTATTAAAAAAAATACATTTACACAGTTATATCAAATATATTTTATTAATCGATTTCAGACTTTTTGAAATAAATAATTAATATAAGTTATAAGAAGTAACAAATTCTCGATATTACTTTGGAATTATTACAAAATACTAAACAAGACATACGGAAATAATTTAAATATAAAAAGTTTTCGAAAAAATGAAATACACAATGAACAATGATAAATATATAGAATATTACAAAACATATACAAGCAATGTAAATATAAAATACATTACAACTATTATTAAATGGGATGTAAATAATACACAAGGGACGTTAACTTTTAAATTAATGAATACTGATTATAAAGAATTGTACAATTGTAATAAATATTGATATGTAAGTAATATGTCTGAATATATTTAACGCACTATAACGTACAATGGTAAAATAATGAAAAACATATGATGAAATTGATAATACTTCCAATAGTAAGCTGAGAAATGACATTTGTCAGTTTGAGGTTATGTTATGATAACGTTAAAAATCATATTAAATGGTGACAGTTGTATCTATTGATACTCTATTACAAAATCAAAGCATAAAATTTTAATAAAATGCTACAATTCAATATGATAAAAAAATGTTACCTGATAATTAATGTTTTCGTCGATTTCTAAAGACTTGATGTTCAAAGTAAGGAGACAAGTGTCAGGTGCGTGCCACAAATATAAGATATCATCACGACAATCGACTATGTTTTGAGTTTTAGTAGTTTCTTCCGACAAACTTTCTTTAAAAGCATTGAAAACCTTGTGTTTTTCCAATGTAAACAACACATCGCGAACCGCCATTGTTAACCTTAAAGTTTGACGTTTGCTACGCAAACGCAGATCATACTCTTGGTCCTAGTATCGTGTTTTACGGCCATAATTATTAATATTAGAATCAAAATAAAAGCAATGTGCAAATGTATAATTTTTATTTATCGTAATTATTATAACACAAAATAAGTCATATAAAAAAATTTCAATTTATTTTAATAATTCTAATAAAAAAATTGTTTAATAAATTATCCAATCACTTTATTAATTTTTGATATTTACACTAATTTGTAATCCATCAAAGCATTTTTTTTTTGAAATAAGAATTTTATTTGTACATATTATTATTATTATTTTGATGAACGGATAAGTAAAATTTAATATGGTTATAATTATAAAACATCACTGGAAACACTATTAAGATTTAATAAAGAATTATTTTTTAAGGACACCAAAATTTATATAAAAATAAAATATTTTTATAAGAAATATGCCATATAAATAATGTATTTGTAAAGAATTTTTTGTCAAATTATCATTTTTTTATTGTTTCTTTTACTTAACAATAAAAAAATATAAACAAATGACAAAATCGATATTTATCAGAAAAAATGAAAAATATTTCTAAAATCAATTATTTTTTTTATTATTTATTATTATGTAATTAGTAATTTTCATATGATAATAAATATAAATAAAAATTCATAGTACAAGTATAGTTAAAAAAATATATTTCGACGCGGTTAAATTTTAGAATATATGATGATAAAGTATATATACTTGTATTTTATTAATCTGCACTTATATATTTTTACGTTATCCATAGTAAAGTGAACGATCATGGTGGTTGCCACCTCCAAGATACATTTTCTCAGCGCAATGACACAACCGCCGGCGAAGAACAGGCTATCGCACTTCGCAGGGACTCCCTTATAATAAAATCGCTATCTTTTAATTAGATTATGTAAATTTTATATCCACGATATTATAGGCGGGGTGGGCGGTGGGCGGTCGGTGTATCCCTATAAATTTATTAATCATTTCGGACGAATCCGACGTTTGAGTTACTCACCGCGCGTATAAGCAATCAAGCGTGATAAATGGTAACGATATAAGTGTTTACAATATTTATTATTATTATTAATAACATTATTATTTATATAAAAAAACCGATTAATAGAATTAATATCTATTTTTTTTAAATATTTATTGTAAATTTTCTCATTTATGATTATTTTTATCTATATGTAAAATAATTTAATAAAATAAATATTTTATATTTTTTTAATGTATATCATATAACGACATAAAAATAATTAAAATTCGTAATTACTTGATTATAAAATATATATATTTATTTATGATGCGTTTGTCGAGTCCGTATTATAGCAGCATATTACAATATTTTAACAATATTGTAATTACGATATTACTAAAATATAATATTATTGTTAATTTAGCAAGGAATTTTTGTTTAAATTTAAGGAAAAAAATACATTTAAGAATTACGCCACAAAAAATTCTCATATATGGTTATTATATCATTGATTTTTTTTATTATATATGATGATAAAAATATTTTTGTTAATATATTAAAACTTGAAAAGATGATCAAGACTTAAATATAATTACTTAGGCATTGTTTTATTATTTTGTTTTTAAATATAAATATAATATGGACAGATTTAAATATGTCCCAAAAGTGTTAAAAAATCTAGTATAAAACGTATAAAGAAATTATTTCAGCTTCCTTTGCATAACGACTGAAATATATTTTACAGTGGCGATGTGCCGTGTTTTCAGCACTACGGTATATTAAAATGAAATAAAACGAAGAAATGGTGAAGAAGAAGAAGAAGAAGTGGAATTAATAAGTGCGATAGTCGTACTTCTCTGATGTATGCTCGGGGGTGTTCTTTGTCAATCTTTATTATATCAAGAACAATAAGTACTGTTAAGAGAAATACACCGAGTCGACTTATGGAGCCAAATAAAACGCCTCGAGAGAAGGAAAGCTTTTGCCCTCTTTCCCATTTTCGAGAGTCAGGATGTTCGACGGAGCCGCAAGCTCGTCAGCATCAGCTCCGACGGCGGAGAAAGGCGTCGGAGTTTTATGGACATCCACAAAACAGGATAGCGTTTTCATGTCCATCATTATTCAAATGGTTAGAAGTTCGCGCTTGCTTTCCGCGACACTGCCGGGGGTGACTATTTATTATAATTGATATTTAGTCTATTATCGCAGTGGGGCACTGCATTTTTAATTATTTATTTTTTTATTATTATAATACTATGATCAAAAAGTAAGGTGAATTTGTTTATAAAATGTAAATTTTTTCATTTATTATTCCAAATCCTCAAAACAGTCGGAATAACCTTTTTCTGGTATATAGCCTTCAAGACCTTCTTCGATTCTGTTTTTATTTCCTCGATCGTGTTAAAACGGCGTCCCCGCATTGGCCTTTTAAGTTTTCTGAATAACCAGAAGTCGCACGGAGCCAAATCAGGCGAATATGGTGGTTGCGGAACGATATGAGTCGAGTTTTTGGCAAAAAGTCGCGAAGAACCAATTCAGTATAATATGGTGTATTATCGTGATAAAGAAATCAAGAGTTGAATTGAAAGCACGCGTAACTCGTAGATAATTAAACCTTTTGACAAACAGATAATTGGCAAATGTTATCGACTGTCCTACCAACTTAGGAAAAAAAATGCAATTCACCTCCCTAATGACCAAGAGTTTTAAATGACAATTTCATCTTACTTTTTGATCACAGTAGTATTTGAACAAAATTTTATATTAGAAAGATTATAAACGTGGTCCGACTGTATTAAAAAAATCAACCGGATTTCTAATTAATACAAAGTATTATGAGGATTAGCAACGTATGAAAGTCCAATGTTTTCCCTGAAGAGTTGCTCGTTTTCGTTACTCGCAAAAAAGTTGCAATTGAACAAACAAACCGACCAAAAAAAAAAAAAAAAAATTCGTACACCGGAAAGCTTTATGCGGTAATGGTCGTAATTTAAAGTATTATAAGTTTTGAAATTAAGCGGCGGAGAATTCGTACGATCGATTCAATACAACGACTCATGGGATGAAAAAAAAATTGAAAATCCTCTGTGGTTAGGGGTTTTATTTTCTTTTATTTTTTTTTAGAAGACTTATAAATGAAATTCTTTATCTTGTCTGCGAGTAAAGCCCGCGATCTTGTCTCTGCTATTGATTTATTTATTTAGAAAAAATCCTGTCTCGTGTTTCGAGTGCTCGCCACTTTCTGAGGATATCATAATTCATTTTTGCGATGTCGCAATTAAATATTTGCGCGAAAAATAACGCCATATTTTTTAAAATGTAATGGAAGAAGGGCATCGGATCTATCGCACCGTTGATATATTGTTTTTTCATGCTAATATCATATTTACACTTTTGATTACCGACTATGTTTTATTGGTATTACTTATTACCGAGGGATAATACTTACCATATTTATTACATATTTAAGATTCCAGAGCGAATTTGTAAATCTTTCAGTTTTCTATCGTTCAAAACACCTGTGATAGGTTTTTTTTTCTATATTTCAAGTTTACATGGTAAATCCGTAATAATGCCTAATTAATCGATATTTTAATTTTAAATCAGTGATACTTAACTTTTTTTATAATCAAGATATTTAATACATTTTTTTTATACTTTACCGAAAATCGTTGTAAAATGAAATAGTATACAACTTTATATTTTATTTAATTTCATAGAAAATTAGTGTCATCGATTTGCTAAAAAGTATTGTGTTTTTTTATATAAAAATATTAAATTTAATTACGTAAAAATGCTAATAAATAAATTATAATTATATTGTATGTAGTATTAAAACAAGTAAATCAATGTACGAATCTGTTTTCTATTATTTTAATATCGTTTTATTTGATTTGTAAATTTTATAAAAATGTAAAAAATCTAAAATTTTGTAAACATAAATATATGTAATGAATTTTTTTTAACTTTTCCATGTTTTTGGAATTTGGGATATTTTCTTCTCACATTCTCATATTAGATTAAAAATTATAAAAAATAAATGTGTATTGAAATAAATGTTTCTAATATTCTCAAAATGTTTAAGATCTCTGATATAAAAGATTCTGGATTTAATAACGAAATATTTTATTAATTGAAGATATCTTTTTTATGATAAAAATCTTATTAAAATTCAGTCGTATTTAATTCATAGATAATATACGGTTTGAAAGTAGAATTAATAAAATTTATAAAATACAGTAATTTATTATTATTTTTATTTTTATATGAAATATATTTATGTTTTACATCTCTAATACGATTTTTCAATACAAATTTTTCCATTTCTCATTCCGGTCTCGTATTAATGTATAGAGCATCCGAACAAACGTTGAATTCCTATAAAAGGAAACGGTTCTTCACCTTTGTGTCCATGGGGTGAAACCATCCAAGCATGTAATAAGGGAGTTTCTCCATGCCCTAGGAACGGGTGCCCTGGGAGATTTGTTTTGATATATGCAGTATGCAGTGGGTGTATGGGTTCATCACGAAAATGTATAGTTGACAAGGGGAATATGGCTCATCCGTTGATTTATCGACTTCTATTACGAATCTGTCACACGATTTTTCTTTTATTAATATCACGAATGATCGACGACGTTTGGCGAAATTTGCTTATTCGACCGCAAATATTTTGTTGTTAATTTATTATCTTTCGTTATTATTTTTTTTTTTTGTGTATTGTTGTTGGATATTTTCGTTGATTATTTGTCGTAACGACGGCGTCTTGTTTTTATTTATCTCTAATATCTAGCGACATTCGAGACATTGTTGTGCCTTTGACAGGTCAATAAATAATGCACTTCTCTAGTCCTGGATACGTTCTCTCATCTTCAAGAAGTGATACTGGAAGCCGATCGGGAGACGAGGGGAATTATCCGATGGAAAAATGCCATAAGAGAGAAATAACAGGTAACGCCTTCATAAATCACCGACAAAAGCTCAATAGAGAGTTTTTTGTATCGGTGAAAATTGTATTTTCCTTTTTTTTCATGTCAGTATTCATTTTTAGTGAGAAATGTGAAAGAAAATCGTACAAATGGTGATCTAAAATTAATGATGTCGTCCAAAAAATGTGATGGATTCGATTTGAAATTGTATGAACGTTGAATGAAAGTAGCCGCATTCTAAGATTAATTATTATTATTTAAAAAAAATCATGTAATTTTATAAAATAATTTCAAATCAAATAACACGTGTTATTATAAAATTCCATCTTCATACAAATGTTCAAAATAAGAAGGAGAGCCGGTGGAAGCAGAAGGGAAAGACGATAGTTTTCAACACCCTCGCATAATAAAATACAATTTCCGTGTATCGTTTTCCCGGAGGATTTTCCCGGAGACAAAGATCCGATGAGTTGTCATTAATAACGACAACGGGAATGTATCACTGACATGACGGTCATTCGCCCCCCATCAAAACCCTCTCACGTACCCCCGTTTGTCTTTCGATGCTTTCATATAATAATATTGCATCCACTATATTCAACGATGTTTCAAATGATCAAATATAATTTTAAAATTATAGGTTTTTTTCTTTATAATTGAGTATTTTTACTCACCTTTATATAAGTTTCACTCGTCTGTTTGTCTGGGTGGAAATTTGTAATCGATTTTCCAAGCATTTTCCGATGTCAGATTGAGCTGAAACTTTGTATACTTGTACATTTTCGATGACAATGCAAGAAACAATCAACAGATTTACAAAATAATTGACCAATTAGTGACAATTTATTATATCGCTTTTATGATATAATTGTTACTAATACAATAAAAAAAGTTTGTCTCATGTTAATTTTATCTTCAAATGATTTGTAATATTCTTGGTCATTTAACATTATCAGTAAAGTCAAAATATGATATATAATTAAATGGAAAAATAGTCTTAATGATTCTGAATCAATATTTTAAGATTTTTACTTTAATTTAATATTGAATTTTCAAATATATATTTATTTTATTAAAGAATTTAATTTATTACTAATAAAATTTAAAATTTCATAACGTCAATTCAAATTAATTAATATCAATTGTATAATATATGATTTATTTTTTATTATATATTTTGTTCAATTTGATAGTTAAAAATAATATAATTAAAATTATTAATCAAATTAAATGTGTTTCGAATTTATCAAATGTCTATTTTTATCATATAACGAGTGATTCATTCATTACATGAATTATTAATTCAATATTTTATTATAATATAAATAGAAAAAAAAATGTTTGAAGGTCATTTCTATATAAATTTCTAATAACGCGCAGTAGTTCTCAATATGTTTCATAATATAATAAATGTTTATATTTCTCAAATACATAATGTCGTATTTTATTCATAATTAAGGACATTATTGCCGTAAAAATGAGCGATAAAACTAGGCGTTCCCCTGTGAATAAATGTTAACATATAATAAAAACGAGTGACATTCCGTATATATATTTTAATGATACTTGCACTTGCAATGTTAATAATAATATTAATATAAATACAAAGAAACCTGCGGGGGGGAGGTCGAAAAATTACAAAATTCAACAAATATATTTTTTTTGTCACGTTTCATGTGCAACGATAATAACGCAAAAAATTAATAAATATTGTTAATGGTTTGTTTTGCAACCGCAAAGAGGAGCAACGAAAGGACACGCCTTAATATCAGTACTATGATTTTTCATTTATATATTAATATAAAATGAAATGACGGGGGGGGGGATGAAAAAAATAATAATACAATAAAGCGTATTTGTTCCGTGTCATTCGTTATCTGAGTCGGGTCAAAATTTCGCTGTCATTCGTTTTTTTTCACCGATATACGCATACGAACGCAAATATAGGGTGGTTCAAAAGTATTGAGAATTTTTTTTTTAACGATTGAAATTATGACCGTGTTTATTTTTAAATATTACACACGATTATATATTTATAAATAATATATTTTTTATTTGAAATATTTTTGATTAATTTATTTTAATATGTTGACATTTTACATGACTTGTCAATAGTTTCAACATCATTTTTTCCTATTATTATGCTATGTATATTATGATTAAATTTTATTTGTAACAGATGAAATAAGTTGTATAATCGCATTTAATGTATTTTTTAGACCATTTAGTTGAATGTTAGTTGTTTGAAATGTTTGTGTTTCAGTTGATAAATAATTAACGGAAATTTTTGGTTGATTTGTTTGATTAAATGACTGTTTGATTAAATAACTCAATTGGTGTTGTGATATAAAATCAAGTAATACAAAAAATTGGCGAAAGACCTTTTTTTAATACTAATGCTTTAAATTCAATGGTATTTATATAAACAAGTAACAAAAAAATCAATTCTCAATCTTACGATAAATTTAATACTGTATTTAGTAAAATGTTTTGATGATGAAGATTTCATTTTATCACGTACAAAAATTGTAGTATGAATATATAAAATTATATTTATATTTTTCGTATAATAATAAAATTATTTTTGTCACGTAATGGCATAATTTTTTCAAACTATTATAATAATAATTATATTATTTTAAAATTGAACAACATTGATATTTATTAAAATTATATATTCATATTTTTAATCGCGTCGTCGGTCACGTCGTTATGACCAAGTCGAGTGTCGGTCACCGGTGACCTCCGTCGGTCGTCAACTATATTAAATTAATTTTTGTAATAAATATTGATTGAATCAAATCAAGTGAAAGTGATGAAATTGTTTTACAACTTTAACTATATGTATAAATGGGACAAAATTTCTACGCCAACTGTACATTCTTCCCTTTCGACGAAATTGTGTATATATTATTAGTTAATTTTGAAAAAGGGAGAGTTGCCATGTTTATGACTGATAAGTGTTGCGGGCACGCGAGGTGTTTCTCAAACGTTTCGACCGCAATCGCGTCGACACGTCGAAAATGTCCGAACGATAAAAAAAAATAGAAAATAAAAAAAAAGACCCCCGCCGTAGACCCAATCCAATTTCCAAAGGGGCGGGTCGCTAATGTGAATTTTTCTCATATTTCATATTCGTAAAAGATAAATCGTCGCGGCGATTAGTGGCGTTACCACGGCGTTTTTTCGACGCGATCGCTTTTAATTAAATGACACAATCGGAAATTGAATATTGTGATGAAATCGGGGCGTTACTAGACCGCCTTTTTTCGCATCATTATTATTATTTTTTTAATATTACCGTAATTTAGGTGATATTTAAATCAATGTACGAAAAATAATAAAATTTTAGATATTTTTATTATTTATTATTTTATTAAATTTTTATTATATTATATTATATTAATTATTATATATAGATTCGGATTAACATTTTAAATATATCAGTTACAAAAATTTTGTGTCGTATAACTTTTTTACTTATAAAATGATTTTCATATCAATTTTAAATCAAAATTTTGATTTAACAGTATATAAATAAATATTATAATATATTTTTTATAAATATGATTTAATAAGTTATACATACAGTCATTTTGATCCTAAACAAGATGCCCTAGTTATAAATTAAAATAAAAGATTTTATAGCGGTATATACATACATATAAACGCTTTACGTGTTAAAACGCACGAAAAGCACAAACGAACATCACGCGGGCATCGATCTGAAACAATCCCTTAAATTATGAGCGGAGGCAACTGTTGTTGTGTGCGCCGTTAAAGCGCTAAGAGCGGTTTGTCCCGTTGCCCGCACGTTGTGTGTGTTTGAGGCTCGTTTCGCGATTGCCGTAGCAATTTGGCTGACGTGTTAAACATTGTTTAATCTGAAAGGACGTACGTGTAGATATGTAACTACAAACTACGAGCGCAACCCCCTTCGTCCCCCTCGCGTCACCGTGCGCCATCGGAAAGGGTGGGCATGTATGTGTGTTGCTCCACTACACGGTGTTTACAAAGAGGTCAATCCTTTTGGCAGCCACCCCCGTAAGTAATGGCGAGCGTAGCCGAGTTACGGGCCACTACGGGTTCACATGTAGCACATACCTGTTCGTTGGGTAAATACCGTTAGTCTTGTAAGATGTGGGCATAGAATTTCGCCGTATGGCTATAAATTTTGCCAAGATCTTTGTTTTGGAGGCTGTACTGGGCTCGCTTCACTGCGGCTTTTCGCCCCGCTTGGATAACTAACGTCCCGCATAATTCGAAACCCCTTTTGTTTCACGGTGTCGTCTTATCGATACCTTCATAATGAACTGAAAACAATTTTAATTATGCCTCTTTTAAAATCAATTCTAAAAGTCCATTTTTATTCAGATTAAAATATTTCAATGAATGCTATTTTTATAAGTTGGTTCAAATATCATTAGAAATGAATTAATATCTTTTACTGAGAAACCTGTTCTCCTTGTAATACAAAGAATTTGATTTGATATGGAATATTTTAAAAACACTTAGATTTTCATATTCATTTATTTTTATACTCATAATTAACTGTCCTATTAAATAGAGATTTCTTATGCAATAATATTTTTTTAATTATAAATTAAAATAAGATCGTGGATCATAATAGAGTGCAGTCGATTCACTGTACAAATTATCCACAAACGTGTTTCATTATGGGGTCACAAAACGTACAGTTAAAATTGATGAATTGTAGCAATGTAAAGGTGTAACTAAATTGCAGTGTGTTCGCGTAAACCGTTAACAAACCGCCCACCCTCTGACTCGTTGATACAACAAGTTCCATATTATACGTCTTCGGCCACACACGAGACCCTCCTCCCCCTCAGCCAAAGGGGTCCAGGTTTAACTCCACGTTAGCACATCTCAGAACCACCCCTTTCTTAGGACCAGCGCCCGTCGTCACAGTTCGCCATCCACCATCACCATAACCACCGTATTCGTCGACCAACATCAACAACCACCAACATCACCACCGTTATACCGCCCATAATAACGCACACATCCCTTGTATCATCACTGTGGTCGAATCGCATATCCTTTTTATTAAATATATAATACAATATTATTTATTTAATTTTTATTCATTCACCATCATCTAAGCAAAGAGATGTGAATTATCAAAATAAATATCATTTATTGTCTTAGGATGTATGACGTTAAGAAGTAGAATTGATGGTGTTCAGTTAAAAATGTTTTTTTTTTTTATTATTTAAAATTTTATTATATTCCTTTTAACGACCGATATAGAAATTTCCAACAAGACAATGAGATAAACTTGGGGACGTATAATCGAACAAGTTTAGCGTGTACCTTTTGTCGTTGTTCCACGAAGTTGGTGTGTTGTATCGGTTGGTTGGGGGTTTTGGGGCGTTTGGTGCACGGGATATATATCGTCCCGTGTCCCGGCCGGGGGTCATCGCAAACAAATGAGGGGTGTAAATTTAAACATACCCTATCCAGCCCAAAGGCTTCGCAGCCACCCTGCGAGCATATATAGGTGGTGAAGGGGTTTGGCAACGTCTTAAGACGCCGAGGAACACCCCGCGGGCAAAACTTACCTCTTCCCATTATGGCCTCACGTTTATGTACATTTAAATATATGGGGTTTGTGTGTGTCTGCTTTTCAAGAATGACAGCGTATGTTAAACGTATGTTTCGTAGCCTTTAGCCTGTACTATATATATAAATATATATATATATGTGTGTGTGTGTGTGTGTGTGCATGTGTGTATACGTCACGATGCGAAGAGTAGACATCAAGGTCTACATCAAAGAGAAACGCGATCAAAGGCCACGCTTGTGTTGATTGGTTTTTTAACGCGGCGTCTGAAATGAGGAGTTTAGAAGCCGTTCGATCTAAGAGTATCGCGTGTTTTTGAAAAAAATTATCTTAAACTAAATATAAACATATTATTCAAGACTGTTTATTAATATATCATACTTAATTTATTAACACATCTTTTGCGGGGGACTGATTACACTCCCACGCGCACCATGCGCCGTATGCGGGAGACTGTAATCACAGTTTACGAAATACTGACACCCAAATGCGGAAGACTGCAATCAGTCTTCTTTGTATGTTAGATTTTATTTTTTTTTAATCGAAATATTTTCTTAAATTTGTTCAATATACCAATATCTTCAATATTTTCTACTACAAGCGTAGTCTTTGTTAAATCTAATCCCGCAAAAGATGTGTTAATTAATTTCATTCAAAATACACGTTTAATATTTTATTACATGATTGACTTATCATTTATTAAGCAAATAGATTTTCTTTTAGAACTTAGAATTAAAATTAATTATTCCATATATTTTAAGCAGCACGAATGAATGACGTATAAATGTCTAAATATAAATTAAATCTTAATTCATTTTAGCGTCATTCAACTATGATTTAAATTATCAAAATCTAGAGCTTTTAAAATGATTTTTGTGTACCCTTTACAAATATCAAATATGACGATTTTACGTTTTTTAAATCAGAAATATGATTAAAAAAATACTTTTTTAAATTAATTTGAATAAAATTTTTATTAAATGTATTATTTATATTGCACTTTAACAAGTTTATATTGTGAATCGAAATTAATACATCTATAAGCGCTCAAATTTATTTAATTACATCAACTCATAGCATTTTTAAAAAAATATCGAATCACAGTTGCACATACATCTCGCGTCTTCTAAGCGTCCGAAACGTGCCGGGTCGATTATTTTCGTAATCAAAATAAAATGTTTCGACATCGCAAACTTTCAGCATTTCAAACACAGGCGTCGAATGTAAATAAGTAAACAGCCGCGAAGGCTGTATCGCGGTAATTAATTACTTTTTATTTTTCCGATCTACCCCCTCCATTACGCATGGGTTTGGTTATCGTATTTTTTTTTTTTGCTCTTCTTCTTCGAAAAATAAAAAAAATATATATATTTATATACAGAGCTGAATTTTTGACACGTGCCGTAATGGGATTGGTAATTGAGCATGCGATTGGGTAATTAAAATAATCGACGATGTCACGATCGCTGTCCATATTGTTAATTATATTAATTGATATTACTTTCAATAACTAATGTTGCTGAAAATGACAATTTACTATATTAAAATTTTTAGAAATAATATATTTATATATATTTGTTTAACTTATAATTGTAAGTAGTAAAAAGGGCGGAATAGATTATCGTCGTCTATTAATGTTTATATTATTTCGTGATATTATATTAATAAATTATTAATTAAAAACTGTTGTTTACTTAGAAAATTAATGGATAAGATATACCAACTAGTTATGGATACAACCGAAAAGAGCTTTCTCACGTGTGTTAGCCCCTTAGTTAGGTGGCTTTAAGTTATCTGTCCAACCTCTTCCCCTATACTCGGTAGCTACCCCTGTTTGGCCTTAGGGGAGTATCTTAAGAAGGAAACCTTCTAACCCACACCTTAATCTCGAGGAAGTATCCCCAAGATTAAGGAAGATACGTGGGGTTTCTGTAAAAATTTATAGGGACAATCGGTTACTGTAAACAACTATGAATTCATTTGAATGTATAATTTTATTACGATTACACATTGTATAAATAAAATTATTTATTATAAACCTTTAGTTATTTTCATCTGTGTTTATATTGCTATTATTGTAATTTTATATGAAAATTAAACGTTTTTTTTTGTATCGATATTTATTCTGAGGAAAGTAAAACCGGTATTGCCACAGTTTACCGGAAGTAAGAAGGAAAAATTATTTTTTTTTTCAATTTCATATACATCAAAAATTTCGATTTGCGTCGTTAATTGGGACCGGAAGAAGACGACACCACAAGCATTATTCACAAGTGTCACTATTACAAAATACAAATCGATACCGTTCATTTTTACACGAAAATTTGAAATTAAATATTGAACATCAAAATTTTAACGACGCAACTGTGAAATGACGAAAATCAATTGACGACGCAACTTTGAGAACGACGCACGAGCGCAAAAACCGACCGAATTACGAAAAGTCGTAAATAAAAACCGGACGAATGAAACGGTTAACCGTTAAAGTTGATTAGTGAATACATAAATGCAAATGCAATTCTCGCCGTGAACAATATACAAAACTATAATAAAAACAGTTGTAAAATTTAAATATTTAGAACGTATCGTGAATTACAATCGAACTTTGAATATTGTAAAATTATATTATATTGTAAATTTTGATCGAATTATTATTATTTTTTTGATTATTTTATAAATAGATATAAACGGTTAGCGTATCGGTGTTTCGTTCTTATAAGAATATATTATTAGTTTAGCGGTGCACAGAGGGGTTGCCTTTCTGAAAACGGAACGCCAGTCGAGTTTTGCCAATAAATTTTAACCGGTATGTCACGGGTCGTAATTAAAGAGAGGCCAACGTCGCGCCAACAATGTGCCACACATGCACATTCACACATACCGCTATTTATGTGTAGAAAAAAAATGCATTTAATTCGGTGTGTGTTTTTTTTTCTTTCGATTTGGCACAATATTTCAATTTTTTTTTGTTCAAAAAAAAATCGCCTTTTTAATTTTAATACATTTAATTGTATGTAATATAAAATGAGTCCACTTCACTAATTGAATGAATTTTCCGAGTATTTATTATTTGGGAAAGGTCATTCAATTTTTATGCGCTCGTTTAAAAATTAAAAAAAATATTTAGTAAAGCTTTCAGGTCAAACCTTTAGACGGTAAGCGGCACGAACGATTTATTCGTCCATTATATATTAGGTTTATATAAGCTAGTATCATATAAGATCTAACATAAGAACATTCATAAGACGTGTTACGATTATAGTGATCAATTTTGTGCGTAATGGTAGTTTTTGAGTTTTGAAGGTCTCGACGGAAGGGTTCGTTCGTTCGTTCGGCTTCAATGCGGCTCCCGTTTGGCGCGTATGCGGATTCACTTTAGTGAGGAAGTTTGGTCTTTTGAATGCGAAGCAAAAGACGCAGACGGGTCTCTTTATTGTCTTTGTGCCATGTTAGACAACGGCGTCAATTAATCTTGTACGTTGAGATAACTCCGGGTCAATTTGCGAGTCCATCCACTAAATGGTGCGGATGTGCGTCACGTGTTAACACCTTTAAAACCGACTGGGAACAACTTTATACTATCTACTTATGTATATATCTAGTATATTATGATTTTCCTTAAATATATTCAAGATATTAAAAATCAAAATATCATCATGAAATGAAATTTTAAATATATGACATTCGTGATAACTGATGTCATATATTTATAATTATAATAGAAAGTCACATTAAAACAACCCCCCATCATATTCATCCCCTTCTTAATTCTGAAATTGTAAAAAATAGGTTTTTTTTATAAATTTTTCTATATACAATTTTTACTGACATAATCGTAAGCCAAACTAGATTAAATAGATAGATCTAACAAAATTTGTACTCGAGACAATTTGAAACTACCTGATATATTTATATATGAAAATTTATTTTAACTATATATAAATAAATAATATTTTATAAAATTAAAATTATTTCTTAATTTTTGATGGAAATTTACATTTAAAATATTGGCAAAAAAAAAATCAAAATTAATTGAAAAAAAATTCTACCTGTACATTTTATATACTATAAAATATATTATATATATTACCCGTAATTTTATATATTACCCGTATATTCCAATAAATAATATTTATAACTTTAAAATTATTTAATAAAAAAATCTTTTAATACTCAATGTTGAATATATATTAAAAAAAACATAAAACTAATGCTATATATTAAATAGAATATAAAATTAAATTTCAATAAATGCTCGCTATCTTTGTTCATGTATTTTCAGACGAGAATTACACAATACGTACGAAAGTCGAGCACTTATCTATATATGGCAATGTGTGTTTTATATAATAATATCGAAATAGTTAAAGTGTTATATATATATATATATATATATATATATATATATATATATATATATATATATATATATATATATATAGCCACAGTGAGGATTATTCGCCGAACTGAAGGTGGATAATGCGCCAATGCATAGCTAAGTAGAATTTTCCGGGATCGGAATTTTCATAGGGAGATTCGGCTCACACCGCTTTTTCGCTTTAACCGTTTTAAACAAAGGCGTCACGTAAGATATTTCCTCGGAGGCGTATTAAATATTTTAAAAATTTCCACATGCCGGCACAATCAAACGGCGCGCAAAATCGACGAGTTTTCCGCGGGAAAATTTTTCGAATATATTATGCGCGCGCGTTTTCGCTTAAAAGTATCGTAAATTCGGTGTGAGGTGTAAACTCACGCTAAATCTTATGATATATTTATTTTGATAGTTAAATATGAAGATGAATATTTATATATATATAGTGATTATAGAAATGAAAAAACTGATATTCAAAAATAATAAGATAATTCAGTAGAATTATTGTCGATCATTTTTATAAATATCAAGTTTGAAATTCACTATATAATTTATGTTTTTTTTCTCGGATAGATTGTGGCCATCGTTTCTGACTTTTTCTGCGGAAAAACCGAATGTAAATTTTTCACGAGGCCTCCCTTTGAGTTCGACAGCGAACTCGCAGCGCACGGGCTGATAATCGACCCGCGACCCAATTGCATACCAAGTGCGCAAAATAAATATTTATATACAATTACTATACTCGGTGTCGAGAACTACCCTCCTACCAATTTTATTCCCAATGGCTGGCAATACCAACGGAGCAAACACCTCTAGGTTCCCCAGTTTGCCTGCTTACCTCTTGCCCCTCCCCCCTCCCCCCTCTGTGCAAATAATCAATGACGTGCACAATTTCAACTTTTGCTCCCCCCCCCCTCTTTAGTACCTGTCTTCCTTTTTATACGACGTTCGAATTTAAAACGACTCCTCTTCTATTATAATATTTATTTATATATTCAGCATAAAAATTTCAGATCTTTGATCTGTTTTAATATAAATAAAACACCGGTTAATGTGAACAAATTTATCTAATTACTCAATTATGTCATAGTCGAGTCAGTAACTTACATAACTTGTACAGGATTATAATGTTACAGATTTATAGCATTATTCAATATATATAGTACAATAGAACGAACAAGGCTTCAATTTCTAAAGGCCACACGAGAGCAGCTCGATCTTCCCATCTTTGTGGTAATACCTGCGGTAGATGAGGATGGTTTGTGTGGGGTATCGAGAGGGAGCAACATTGATAAAGCGCCTCAGAGACTGTCCATATGTGCTCAGAATCCCTGTGCAATCAATAGAGGAACCATCCTTAACCTCTCACATCCTCTGCAGGAGGACTTCTTTTATTTTAGTCATATTGGAATTGATTGAAAAAGATAATATTAAAATTTTTATTATATTTCACTATCATTTTTTTCTCCTAATAATATAAAAATGATTTTCAGTACATCTAGTATTTGGTTCTAAAGCATATACTACTGTGATCAAAAAGTAAGGTTAAATTGTCATTTAAAACTCCCGGGCATTAGAAAGGTAGGTAAATTGTATTTTTTTCCTAGGTTCGTAGAAATGTCTATAACATTTGTCAAGTGTTTGTCAAAAGGTTTAATTTTCTCCGAGTTATACGTGTTTTTATAACTCGTAATTCCTTCATCACGATAATGTACCATGTCATGCTGCATTAGTTCTTCGCTACTTTTTTGCCAAAATTCGAATCGTATCGTTTCGCAACCACCGTATTTGCTTGATTTGGCTCCGTGCAACTTCTAGCTATTCCACAAACTTGAGAAGATAAAAACCGAATCGAAGAATGTCTTGAAGGTTACTTGTTTCTTGTTTCGAGAACCGGAAAAAGTGTTGGCAAAAGTGCGTTTTATCGGACGTGGATTACTTTAAGGAGATAAAATTGATTTGAAAGAGTAAATAAACAATTTACATTTTATAAACAAATTCACTTCACTTTTTGATCATAGTGTTATATCATTTAGTGTATAATTGATTAAAATTCACATCGTATTAACGACTTTGCCGAATTGAATTTATTTGTTGTCACATGTGAAAGCTCGACGACGTGTCGTCGTTCGTCACTCATATGGAATCAATAAGCGAGTACCGGATAGTGACATATGCTTCGTAATTGATGAGAACGTATCCCGGTGAGCTTTCAGGGAATCAAGGAATAGGAAACTCTGTATTGTTATAGTCTTGTCACGTTCATTTCAGAGCCGCTATCAATCAAACGGTCCGAGCACCCCTTGGGCAGATTGATTATTGCACACGTGACAATTACGTGACAAAACAATTCTCATATACATCTGAAACATATGGAGAATTTCCTATGATGCGATTAAGCGGCGGTTATCACCGAAATAAACAAGCGAATGGGGATGAATTCGAAGTTGAAAAATGTTATCAATTTCTTTTTTTTTTCAGTACAACATAAAATATTTAGGATTTGTATATGTTTGACAGGTGTCGGTGATTGATTAATTTACGATTCTTTGTCGCATTTGTACGTGATATCAATTTCTGTACATGTTTACCAATGTTTATATGGACAATACACGGTTAGAAATAGAATAAGGGGTGGCATAATGAGCCTCTGGCCGATCGCCGATGGACATTGAGTAATACCCTCGACAACTGAGCACAGTCTTTCTTCAGGGTCTTTATTAACGTATACTATTATTTAATAAATTTCAACTAATTAATATACATTACATAATTATTGCAATTTTTTGAATTTTTGAATCAGAACGTGTCATTTCACTATGTAAATTATTTATAATATGTTGCATTTTTTTTTATATATTTTTGATTATTATAATAATTTTATTTAACCATTTAATGTTTTAAGACGAGCGCTGCTCGTGAGTGTCATGCGTGCCCAATTGCACTAACCCGAGTCCTGCTCGCAGGTTTCAGCTTATTTGTAATTAGTTATGAACATACATGAACGATCTAAACTAGTTGAACTCTGGATAACATCTTTTATTTTTATGTAAAATGTACATTTTAAATATAAGCATTAAGTGGTTAACAGGTATTTTATAACGAATCTGTTTTTTTTTTAAATTTTAATATGAAAATGGGTAAGATTAATAAAGATCCAGCACTTTTCTTATATAGTCTTTTGTACATTGGTAGTAGAGACGAAAAGAAATATAGGTCCACTGACGAATGAGCCTATTATTTATTGTCTTTTATTTCTTTATTTTATTGTATCGGCGGCGGCGAATTCCCAAAAGATGCCGAGGGGGATGCCGACTTTTACATTAGAGCACGTACTCCAAAAAAAAAAAAGAAAAAGAAAAAGAGAAGAAAAGCTCAGAAAGAAAAACGGAAACCCTCGGAATAGAGAGATAAAAGATACGTGTTTATGAATCATACAAAACGTCTTTTTGCCAACGCGCTTCAGCATTTATACCATTTTATATGTATACAAATTATTTTCAATGCTTGACAGCCTTGTTTACACTGCTCATTTTTAAGTGAGATTAGATGAATAAATACAAACATAATGAATGTTATGAAAATGATGCGAATCGTCATCATATTTTATATTTTATAATATTATTACAGTAAAATCTCAACGGTAACAATAAAAAATTATATTTGCATTTATTGAAATCGCTTTATTGCGGATTAGTATAGGTTCAAAGCTATTGAAATATAGCTTTAAAAACATCCGTAAAAGTATTTCCGAATTGAAATATTTCACATACTGATCCTACAATGCGGTATCGTCGGTGAAAACTATCTGCAGATATGGTACTCCAAACTTTTTCAGCAAATCTCCCGGTGAACTGAGTGCGGTGGTTTGGCTTTTGGCTCGTCTCCTTTCGGATCAGTTTCGAAACTGGCTGAACGCAGAATAGGGTGGGCTGTGGGCGTTTCGGCGGTGTCACGGAATGGGTTGCCGCTCGGTTTTTCGGTATTAATTATTAATGCGCAATATAGCCATCTGAACGATATATCAATTCGGCGGATCTGAGGCTCTTTTTTAAAAACCGTGTCTGGATAAGGGTGAGGTCTGGGGGTGGTTTCGGTAAGGGATGAGCCGCTTCCGCAGTCTGGCGTACTGACGTACTGAGACATATGTGAACACTGCGTGGATTTTGGTAATTTTATATTTATGATATTTTTGTTATTAATAATTCATAATTGACGAAAATATTGAACGAAAAATTTTTGTTATCATTTTTAAAAAAATAATAATAATTCAATTTATAAAATTCAACTCTATTTGAAGTATTAACTTTCATTATATAATATCAGAAGGTGTTTTTAGATTTATCAGATTTTTAAAATGATACTAGATTAACAATAGATAGTAAATTTTTAAAAAAATATTGAATATATACTATTATACTGATTTTAGGCAATTATAGTCGTTCATTTAGTAGATGGATGAAGTCAGCATCTAAATGTCCAATAGAGTAGTTTCAATAACATTCGTTTTTATCTTGATTTCATACTGAAAAGATTACTGAAAAACTTCAAATATTTATTTGAAATATTTTCAGACGTCGAAAAATAAATGAAAGAGGATGAAAGCCTCCTGGCAGATACATTTGGGCTCATATCGGCGCAGTGTTCCCCGCGGTGTATGTTTCACGATTTTATTGCAGATACAGCCGTGCGCCTCAAACAGAATACGCTCTCAAATTTGAATAATGATATGAGATGGGAATGGCTTTTTTATTTATGCTTCAGTTTCTTCCTTTCTATAACGCTTTGTATATATTATATATATATATATATATATATATATATATATATATATATATATATATATATATATGTGCGTGTGTAGGTTTGTCTGTCTATAGCCGTTGTGTGTGCGTGAGCTCGTGCATCATCTATTCGTATGTAGTATATCATTTTGCATCTTTTAGATGTAATTGCTTATCTATTTTAGAATTGCAGATTTTGTCAATATAATTGTTGCTTTTATTTTATATTCACTTTTACTATTATTTTTTATGTTATTCTATTATTATTAAAGTAATATTGAAAGTCAGCATTTCTTGTAAATGCTTTATATCAATGTATCAAAAATAATTTGCTAAATTATTATTTAATATGAAAAATTACATATTTTTTATTACATATATGATACTGAATGTTTTATATGTTTTAACATATTTTAATTCGTAATGCATAAAAAAAATATTTTTACAATAAGCTTTTTTTGTGTGATTTACAATTTTTTGATTATTAAAATTATTAAATTATAAAAGTTGAAATTATAAAATAAAGAGATCAAAAAACAGTTTACACATTATATTTTTGAGAAACAAAAAAAAGTAAGCTTTCTATTGAAAAAAAAACTTTTTATAAAATGGAGATCTTTTTTAGGAAAAACTTTTTTTATAGCATCCCTTAATTTTTTTTATATTGTTTCTATTGTAACTAAATTTCTATTATTATCTCGTTATTACTGGATTAAACCAAATAGTAACATATATACAGTAGAATTATAGATTCAAGTACAAGAATATTATTAAAATTTTTAATTTGTTATTGAATGGTTCCGTATTTTTTCTCTTGAAATATAATAAAATAATATTTATCATGAATGAAAGATGAATTGTATTATTTTGATTTCAATGTTTTAATATGGTAAATATTTTCAAGAAGCTATTGAATTAGTGAAAATATAGTAACAAGATTGAATCTGACAGAAAAAATAATTCAACTCAATTCATTGATATGTATGTCAATGCCATATTTTTTTTTACGATGCGAATTCATTATTTTCACATGGTGATCATTAAGGGATACCGATTCGAGGCAACAATAGCAAAAATCAACATTGGCACAATAGAGAATGACCGTTGAGAAAATAACACGTATCGAATGTTGAATTTTGAATTACGACATTGTAAAACTGTTTCAACATTCGCGTGAGCGATTTCGAACCGGTCGCCATACATTATTAAAGTGTAATTTTATCCCCATCGGAGAAGTTTTCCCGAAACGCGGCCGCCCTTCCGCCCTCCGAAAAGGCGCTTCGAACCGAAGGGCGGAGGATGAGAATAACGGGAGGTTCGGCGGAGTCGGTTTATTGAAACAGCTCGAGACTTATTGTTATTTGAGTTTCAGCTTTTCCTATGGCGTTCTCTCTCTCGTTTCGGGGCGATCTATTGAGAACTAAACCTAAACAAATATGTAGGCGGCATTGTGCGATTTTTCCTTGTAATATTGTACAAATATTGTCCGATGTTGGTTCGACACTCAATTGAACCCCCGGGACGTTACCAGACCCCGAATGTGAACAAACACTACATTATTTGTAAGATTTTTCAATGACGGTCGCCTTGTTTGCCCGTTACAATATGTAAACACCGAGTATTATTCATCTGAATTTCGAGTGGTTTATGCAAGTAGCCAAGTTCGAAATATTTATTTGGATACGTTGAATTTTATTATATTTGTATAATATTATGATATCTTGTATTCAAAGCGTGCTCGTTAAACAGTCTGACAATACCATATAAACTGTGCACGGTTGAATTTTTTTTTCATTTGGTTCAGTTAGAATTTTATTTTCAGCGAATCGTAGCTGAGTGGTTGAGTTTGTTTAGTTATAATAGAAAATAATCAAAATTTGTCAAATTCGTTCCAAACATACAAATTTGTACAAAAAAGTTTAACAAACAACTGATGACTCTATGTAATAATTATTACAAAATTTTGAAAAAAAGTTTTTGATCTTTGTTATTTAACGTCTAGTAATAAATTTATATGTTGTTTTATTAGAATAGATAAAAAATAAAAATATATATATATAAGGATTATTAATTAAGGAAGTAAAATCAACGATTAATTAAAATAAAAGAAAATATTAATTTAAAAATAAAAATATTAATCTAAAATACGTATTTTTTTAACGGTTTATAAATAAATTTTCATCGTCGAGGTTTTGAAAACTTGCCATGTTAGAAAGTTTCGAGACTGAATTGTGGTTTCGGAACCTCAACTTTTACATATTCAAAACGAAGTCGTATATAAATTAAACATTGACGTGAAGTGCTCCAATTTGGGGTGCAAATAAAATTCAACCTTTGATTGTACGACGGGGTGTTTTCTCATTATCAATTCGACCATTTTCCGGGGTACAAACGCGATATTTGACCGCGCGATATTTGAGTCGATGGTTATACTAAATTCCACGGTAATCCAATATCGAGAAGTCCCCCTTTTTTTTGTATTTTGTTTTCGATTGCAAAAGCCGCTTTCGGTCCATGCACTATTTTCCCCCTCGGGGTAAATTTTTGCAATGCCTTTTTTCACAACAGGTTCTGTATTTTTTGATTGCCAGAATTGATTGACGTGAAAACCGAAAATACTACAATAAAAATAAAAATAGAAATCAATCTGCCTTTCCGACGCAACCCTTCTTCGTGTCAGATCTAAAAAATGAATGTTATTGCGCCACAATATGATACTGGGGTGCAATTTGTATCAAAACCTTTAAAAAATGAATTAAAAAAAAAACAATATATCAGCTTTTACCAACGGGAAGGTAATTAATATCAAAACTTCAATTAAATTATGTCAGAATTTAATATATTGTTAATATTTTTATTATTCTTTCCATTTATTTTATAATTTTTCGTTAGTTATTAAAAAAAATATTTTTAATGAAGAGTTTCACACAAAACACAAAAATGTAACTCTTATACTTTTTTGGTATACAAAGGAACATTTCTTTAATATAAAATTATTTATACTATATTTTAATATTTAGTGGTATTTTATTAAGTTCATAAGAAATGTCAGGATTTATTTCGTATGAAATTCAGTCATTAATTTTATGTTAAAATTTTAATTATATAATTTTGTTAAGAAACTTATTATATATTACTGTATAAAATAATATTGTTAACTGTTATCTTCATAAAAAATTTATTATGAATATATAAATAATATTAATATGCTGAAGAGTATTTTTAACAAATATTTTTATACATAATGATATTTTTAAAATTACATATATTTTATGCTTAAAATAAAATGGGGCGATCACGATGAAGATGAGTAATAAAAAATTCAAATAGGATAAATTTACACGTGAAAATCCATCGAGGTTCAACTCGGAATTATTATTATTATTTTTTTTTTTTTGGAAATTTTATTTGTACGATACCAAAGTGCAGTGAAGGGGAGGGTCGGTCGTTTATTAATTGCTTATTTGCAAAGGATTATTTCGTATGCGAAATCCGCCTTTCGCTGCAGTACTCACAGAACCCACCCCCACCCAATTCGCCGCCCACACGTACGTACTAAACATTAAAGCTGGCAAAACGCGAATATGTGGGCGGTTGGGCGGTTTCGAATGTAGGTAGTAGAGTTTGGGATTAGGGGGACGGTCGTAGGAGGAGAAGGCAAAACATCGGCGTCGGTGGCTGCCGGTATGTTACCATATCGTCTCGTTAATTTTTGATGAGGAATCTTTTGATGCCGGGTGATGTAGTACCGACCCGCGATGGGAGAATGAGGGCGGCTCTCGTTTCCTACCCGCCCCTTTCCCTTTGGAAAAACCACCGCCCTCGAACCCAAAACAACCGGCTCGCCGATGAATATTCTGAATTATAAAATAATCTTTTTGAGGTTTTGGTTCGCGGTCGCGCCGTGATGTTATTTACGTACCCCTCGACCGAGGCCGTCCACCTCATCACGTTAGCGTTATCAAATTTTAACAAATTCGCTTTTATTATATGCGCCCGTGTGTGCGAACGTATAAGGGCACATGTGCACGAAACTTGTTTCGACCAAATCGTACATAGAACACGGTTCAAAAGTAAAATATTTTATATATCATATCATTATTGAAAAGTAATATGATAATGTAGTATGTGAGAGAGCGATTTATATATCGTAAGTCGGAAAATTTTATGAACTATCTCAACGGCAAGTATCAATGTTTCAAAAATTAAATTAGCATATATAAATCGAGCAAAAAATTTTAATTGAATATTTTTCGTTACATAATTCGAACAAAAATATTTTTCAAATCATAAAATTTTACTATATTAAAAATCATTTAATATTTTGTTATGTTGATCATCGATTTCTATTATAGAAATCTTTTAGCTAAATAAATAAGAAAGGCAGCATATTTGAATTAGACATTTGCTTAAGTTTGATGCTCGATAGTATCAGCAGATAAGAACCATTGCCGAATATGTCCCAAATGCGGAAGAATAATAGGGCAAACCCTCGCTCGGATTACACGAGGAAAATCTTGAACAGTCCATATTGAATGATCCTTTTGATCTGGAGGCAGATTCGCGCACTCACCGGGATCCACTCGCGCGAGCAAGTAACTAGATAAATCAGTGACTTGTAAAATTAATCCCGGTTTGAATTTGAATCCTCTTTTAATGTGAGGAGCTGATCCAGGCGGCGGCCTTGTTTGATATAACTTAATAAATGGCTTGAAAGTTGATCCCGAATGTGACGTGGGTGCTACGCCCCCTCGAGGGGGTAACTGTCAGACCGAATGTGTGTATTATAATCGAGAATTCGTGTGTGTGTGTGTATGTACACAAACAACAACCAGAACGAAATCCCGTGAAACTTCACTTTCGAAATTGAACGCAAATTATCTCCTTTTTCCTATTGTTTTCCGACGCTAATTTCAAATTGGTTTCGGTTCGCATAATTGCGACGAAAAAAGAAAAGCATACGGTTTTCACTTCCCTCCACCCCGTCCTCTCCTCCCCTCTACGGTTTTATATGTTTTCTCGTTGTTCTGAAGGGAGTATATTCGTGTTTTTTGGAAAATGAAATTTGATGTGTGTTTTATGCTTATACAAATATATGGTGTGGGTGTTTTAGTTTTAAGTTTGGTTTGAAAAGTGAAGCAGATGTTTCGAATCAATGATTTAATTGTTTCAAGATCATCATGTTATTCTAATTATCCAAATCCTTAGATCAATCTTAATATATTTTTTAAAAATATTTCAATAATTTTTATGATATTTATATTTCTGATTAAAAAAATATTTTGTCAACTATTATTGTATAAAAAAAAATTAATAAATTGTACTGGAATTTTTAGGTTAAATATTAATAATTGAATTATATTAAAATTTTATAATCGATTATTAGGAGTTTTGTAAAGAAATATTACCAAGTTATTTTAAGACTTTACGTTAAATTAAATTAAATTATTAAACATTTAAAATAACAAAAATTGTGGATTTTTGTCTCAAAATATTTAGCAATCTCTGTTCTAAATAATAGTTTATGTATAAATATTATTTAATAATAAATAATAAAGTATTTTATAAATTAAATATAGTCTGGATGAGAATTATGTATACTTAAATCATTCCTTGAAAACTTTTGTACTAACAATTGTTTTAAGTATAAAATTATATAATAACCTAATTTATATAATATTTAAAAATTGTAATTGTTTTAATTTTTTTTTCAATAAAAAAAAAGATCTATAAAAATTAATGCTATTTTTAAATTCTTGCTTAGAACACGATTACTAGTTAAATTTAAATATATTAAATAAATTTTTAAATTAAATAAATATATTTTATGTAAAAATTGTATTAGGAAATATATATATATATATATATATATATATATATATATATATATATACATCGATATAAAATGAAAATTATACGTTTATGAGAGACGGGCGGATTTGATTTCAGTCAAAGTTTAACACCCCTGCCTTAGACGTTTATCATAAGTGCTTCGGGTGTTCGGCGAGCTCGAAAAGATTTTTCAGGCATCTGATGATGAAAGGCAAACTGTCGTATGTTTGTCATGTTTTATGTTACCTCTTCTGATCGTGACGAGAAATCGTATCCACGTGAAAAGTACGCGTACACTTATAAATTTTCACGTGTGTTTGTATATATATATGCACACACATATTGATGTTGTACACGTGTGTGCGCGCGTGCACACGGATGTTTAAAGAAGTATAGTGAACTATAGACGAATGTAACAAAGCAGGCAATATGAGAGCGATGCCGGCTAGCAATGGAGTGAATGTTCAGACTTTTCAGTTTGTTCACGCTGAACGTATGTCAAAAATTATTTTAACTATTGATAAATTAATAATCGCTTTTTTATTATGATAAAATTATTTTATCTAAATTAAATAATTTAATTTATATTTCATATATATTTTGTGATTAATTTAATTTGCGACTCATTAATCAGATCTAAATAATGAAGAAACAGATCAAACTTTTAATTTACGACTTATTTATCAGATCAAAATGATGAAGAAACAAAATTGAATTTTAATTTTAAAAATATACAAAATGACTTGGGCAATTTGTAAAAAAAAATTGAAACGATCAAAGTTTGCCAGTTCGAACAGTGTGAACACGGTTAAAAGGAACTGTAGTGAACGAGTCGAGCGGTATAAAACCTGGATGTAATGAAACATTAAATATTCAATGATTCGCCTCGCTCACCCTCCCCTCACCACGGAGGCACCTCTGTTCTGAGTGCCACTAGAAAAAGGGGGCTGACGTATTCTCACCACCTTCGCCCGTCGTCGTCAACCCTCACCTCATCCAGTTGTCCTCATCCTCATCTCGGCAATGAGCTTCTATGGTTCACACGACGACCTGGTTATAGTTTGTCAGGACATGTTTTTTTTTGTTATTGCAAATCGAGTATTAATTTAAAAATCGAATGCTTGTCACTTTTTTTTTAATCACATCAATTATTATAAAAATAATTTAATTAACATTTCTTTATAATGAATCTATATATTTTTTGATATTTCCATATCATTTGAATAGGCTTATAGAAGGGATAAACTAACTTCAACAGAAACACATACTTGACTTGTATTCCATATTCTTTATTTATGAATACATATTTCACAGGATGATCTTAATTTTTATTTTTGTTTTTTTTTTTTAAATCAACTAAATTATTTCCAGATATATTTTATCCGTTTTATATTGATGTAGTAAGTTATTCGGATATTAAAATTGTAAAATATACATAAATTTTGGATTATATGAAAGATACGTATATTGAGAATTTTATGTGATGTATGAAATTATTGAAAAATATGTAAGAAATAAAAATGAATTTGATTGAATTATTATTACGATATATTTAGAAAGAAAATCTTTTGAAATAAATAATTCAAAATTTTTATATTAAATTTTAGTAACTATATATTCTGTAAAATTTATACGAGTATTAATAGTATGTTCTGAAAACGTCATAGAAACTTTTCTATCACGCTGTATAATTTTCTGACTCGCACACACTAGGATTAAGTGGGTTCGTATGTCGCGATAATATTTCAACGAAAAATGAAAAAAATACATACATACACATACTTCAGCAGAAAGCCTGGGAACATGTTGTATTACGTGTTTCAGCACAGCTTCCTATTTTTTATTTTTTTTTTTGTTTTTCACTTACAATATGGCGAATGTAAACGTGGTGTGCACGTGCAAAATCGTTCAGAACCGATTCACATGCACAAGCGGAGAACGGTCGTTAAATGCGATACGAATGTGTGTGCAAAAGTGGATTCGAAGGGCGGAAAAAAAATACACCGAACGATGGGCGGTAGGGCGGCGGCGGGCGAACGATGATAATAATACAAATGGAGTAAAACGTCGATTTAACGAATACGGCTCTCGGGGTATTTTAATGTGAGAGGCGTCGTTAAAAATTAATTGACACCCATAATGAATAACGGCTCGTATATTTAACGGGTTGATTTATTTATTTATTTGATATGTTTCATATTAAATTTGTATATAATTCGATGTTATATAATTACAAAAAAAAGGGCGATTATTGAGGGGAAGAAGACGCATAAAAGAGTTTGAAGGTTTCTTTGAAAAATCCTTAGAAATTTTTTTACGTTATTTATATAATGATATAACATATATTTATACGCGTTTTACTGAAAATGTGATCGATTAAATAACGAGTTTTTTTTTTGTTTTCAATTCAATGTTTTTTTGTCAAAAATGAGTCATTAGTCAGTGGTTGTTATTTAAATACAATATGGAATATATTTAGTGTTAATTATAAAAGTGATCTTAGTTTTTAAAAAATAACAATAACGCATATTATATAGCTTTTCAATATATGAAAGAAGACCGTATAAAAAAAGATCGTCGGCAACTAACTAAAGTTATTAGATGGCGCATTATTTATTGAAATTGGCTCATGTAATATTGTACATACACACTGATAGCAAAAAAAGTGATGTCAAGACTTTTTTAATTCAACGAGTCGCATTGTGATTCGTATACCGCACAAAAAAAAAACCGCACACAAAAAGACCGCACAAAAACAGGTTCGATTGTATTATAAAAGGTCAACCTTATGACTTAATGATACATAAGAACGCCGGTGTATTTTAATCGATGAATACTAATTTTCCACCCGACATTTTCCTATCAAATATATATGCATGCGACATTTGAAAGTCATCGTCAGGTCAGGGGTGTATTACACCCTTCCACATTTAGTATTCATGATCTATTTTTCATGGTTAACCGATGCACGCCCAGTGTGTCTTTTTATTGCCATTTTTTTCATTATAACATCAGTTAATACAATGCGGCGAGATTTAAGCACATTCGCCATCAATATTATTCCTTGTCAACCTTCATTGTGACATCGTTTTGTGTATTATTAAAATTAACGATGTCAAAATAATAAAAAAAAACATCCCCTTTACGCGTATCGCGAAGCGGTCGAAAATCTTTTTTTTTTTTTTTTTGATTTTCAATCGAAAAATATGAAAATCGTAAAGGCACGCTACTCGATCGTTTTTCAACATGAATTATTTTCAATATTTTATTTTTTTTCTACATTCATCCCCTCTCTTTTAAGTTTTTATTAGGATAAGGCGTTTAATAGGGGGAAGGGGGGGGGGTGATATTCGATAAATTTTAAAATTTCGCGCGCTATTTCATGCGTTTCAATGCGTATTCGTGTCGAGTCGACAAAACGTCAATTTATATACGCAATTAATCAAATGTTTTGATCGCGAATTTTGCAAAATAGTGGGATCCCGCTAGCTATACATATAATTTATTAATCTAATTTCAAAATATAACAATTATACGATTTCTTATTGAATTATTTTTAATGATTAATTTTTGAAATCTAATTTCTCCATTTTTTTCTATATAAAATGATTTTCTTTTCTTCAATGCATACACTTTTTTAATATTTTTAATTTTAATAAAAGTGAAATAGTTAAAAATTCTATTTATGTTATAAATTATGTTTCTTTATTATTAAATAAATGTGAGATCACATTTTAAATTAATTTAAATATTATTATTATTTTTAACAAAAGTATATTTTTTTCATTTGTATTTAATTTCTAAGTATTTATATTTTGAAATATATAAAATATATTGATTAATTCAATTTTAAATTATATATATATATATATATATATATATATATATATATATATATATATATATATATATATATATATAATTATATATATATATATATATATATATATATATATATATATATATATATATATATATATATATATATATAAATATGGTATATATTATTATTAGGACTTTAAGCGTAGTTCCACTGCAATAGTTAAATGCGTGTGCGTGTTTTTAATCGTTACTTAAAAAAAATAAAGAATCGAGGCTATTATTTTCTGCCAAAATGCATTTTCGCACAATTTTTTTTTCGCCATTTTTTATAACACACACATATATTTATATAAATACACACATACACATTCGCATATGTGTAACAACGTATTCAAAACATGATCAATCGTTTGAACGTTTACGACCCCTGGTCGAGGCCATATTAATTATTCGAGGTTTACCATAAGGTGGCGGGAGGGGAACGGGGCGGTGGTGTGCATTAAAAATCCTTTTGTCACGTAAAGGCTGTAAATAATCGTTAATATACGTGTCATTCAGCTTATTTTTTAATATGAAACGCGGACATAACGCCGCGGATGGAAAAAAAATGTTTGAATTTTCAAAGAGGACAACCGCACGCTTTTATCGCTGTTTATACACGTGTTCAAAATACTGTCGAGTAAGGAAAAACGCTTTTCGGAATTTTTCCCATTTTCACTTCAATGCGAGCTGCCGTTTTTATGCACAATTATTATCGAAGCATCGGATAGGGGGAGGGGGACGCGCGAAGCGACTGCGGTTTTTCCGACGGCGGAATAATCGATTTTTGCGAAAAAATTTAAAATTTTCAAAACATTTAAAATATATTAATAATTTTCGTCGTTCAGCATTGTTAACATTGTGACAATGATTTGAAGAAAAAAAATACGTACGAAACAGAGTGACACTACATAGTTTGTATCGTGATTTTCTATTTGCATGCACAAGTGTGGAATTAATTACACGTGAAAATTAAAAATATATATATATATATATATATATATATATATATATTCACGATTTGCATTGTTATGACATTTGTAATATGTTTTATTATCACGTGATTTAATGGTCATAATTAATTCTTTTACATGTGTAAAAAGCATAATTTCATCAAATTATAAAATTCAACATACTTTTCTGAATATTTTATGCAGTTTTTTTTATAAATATTTCTTTTGATTTTGTTTTATTAATGTTTGTATATTTTTATATTATTTTTTTAATATTACAATTTATTATTAAAAAATAATATATAGTATGAGTTATTTTTATGATGGCGTTTTTTATTATAAAGAGTAGAACTTTATAACTTTTCTTGATTCATGTTTTTTAAAGTATTTTAATTTTTAATATATTATATATTTTTTTTGTTAAAATTGACTGATATTTAATTAAAAATCTCATTCAAAACATGCGATTTTATATTGTTGTTTATTTATAAATTTACTTCATAAAAATGTATAAGATATATTTTTAAATATTTTTTAATATAAAATAAATAAATATATTGAATAAAAATAAATTAATTTATATAAAATTAAAATTTTTTGAACATTATATAAATTTTACATATTGAATTCATAATTAAGTATGAAGAAAAAAAATATATTTAATCGTTTATTCATTATTTAAAAAAAAATATATTTATTAAGCTGGATCCACAATTGAAAACGACTCAAAAACACATTGGAATATCGTGTAAATATCTTCAACTATTACATAGTTTTCGTGTCGTCGTGGCGCATTTTCCGCACCGCCGCCAGATAACGGAATATTTCCCGCGGATTTTTTCCCCGCGGAACTTTTCCGGGAATTTTTCCGACGATGACCAATAAAAGTAGCCGCTTTACTGATAACGTACTCGGCTGTAAATCAGAATATTATCAAGCGCACCGGGTTTTCGTGTCCCGTACATTATCTAGGGGAGTGTCGGCCCATTTACTCGTTTTATTGTAATACACTTTTATAATTTATCCCGTTTTTTTCTTTCTTTTTTTTTGTTCGTCGACTAATAAATTGTCCATGTAAATATGTCATACGGTGAATATTATTATATTTTTGATGGTAGTGCTTTTTTTTCCAGGTTGTCGTTTCGTTCTTTATTTTATTATTATTTCCATGGCTGTCTTTTACATTTACGATATACGCCCAACATGATCGAAACATTGTTCGAAGCACGCAATGAAAAATATATATATAAAATATACACATACACACACACACACACACGTGAAAATGTGTAATGGAAATTTTCATGTTTAATTATTGAATTTATTATATTAACGTTATTATTAAATACGACGTTTACAACTGCGAAATATTAGTACTACATATGACTTTTTAATTAGTATAAATTGAACTGAATATATTTAATATAACGTATCATTATATATTATTAAATGTGAGATAATAAATTTTTATTATCGAGTATAAAAATATATACGTAATATTTTTTTTTCAGACGTCAAAGAATCAAATGAAAAACGTATATTAATATTACAATATTTGTATATTAATTAATTTAAAATATATTTATTTATATAAAATTAAAGTGCTATTTTTATATATTTGAAAATAGATATAAAATTTATTTTTATCTAAATTATAATAAGAATGAAGTAAAATTCGTAAGACTATTAATTCTCTGAAGATCTATGCTCTTTATTCGAGTTTTTCCAAGCTAGTAACTTATTTAAAATATTTTTGATATTAAATAAATATTTAGATTTTTGTATTATTATGTCAAATGTTTGAATTGTAATAATACAGTATTTTTTTATTTATCTTAAAAAAATGTATTAATGTAATAGTTGATTAATTTATTTTTTCATCGTTTTTAAATATGGTATTTTAAAATAAATAATATATATTAAATTAAGATTCCTAAACGAAAGATAATCGCAGTTATTCAAGATAAAAAAAAAAAATCGTTCCGATTTTTCTCGTAAGAAATCACGTTCACGCGCATCGCTCGCGCTTGAACCTTCCCTATACGGGTTCTCACAAAAATCACAGGGTCAATAATTAAAACATACAAAGTTTTGATGTACCAAAAAAAAAAGAAAAAAAACGAAAAAAAAATGAATAAAGTGAAATAATCGTGCGTCACGCGCGTAAAATCTCGATACGGCGACGAGTGAAATGAACGATTGCACGCTACGATTCCGGGTGAGGTCAACGAAAAATATTACCTGTCCGCTCATAAATTGTAATCATTTATATTTTTCACCTGCGCCTTATTATACACTACATACATTATTATAAGGGGGTGGTTGGGGGCGTCG
This sequence comes from Leptonema lineaticorne, assembly GCA_024500535.1. NCBI lineage: Eukaryota > Metazoa > Arthropoda > Insecta > Trichoptera > Hydropsychidae > Leptonema > Leptonema lineaticorne. Next base: position 890,047 of record JANIJI010000017.1, on the reverse strand, counting down.
CAAAAACAAAAAAATACATATATATATATATATATATATATATAGGTATTAATTTAACGACACTTGTCCCTTATATAATTAATTAACGCGGGGCGTTACCCCGTTTTGGGTCGATCTGGCGTTAAAATCGAAACATTTTCACGTTTTCATTTACGATTGCACTTCGATATTATTGCCAGTTATTTTTATACGTATCCACGTAGCGTGGTTGAATGTTTTTTTTTTTTTGCTTTTTGTTTGTCGATTGCGTTAAAAGAGGGCGTGACTTTGTGTCCTACGTGTGTCGAGTGATGTCTTTTCTTTTGATATTATGAAGTACGCGAGTGGATGTTTATTTTTAAAATTTAAAAAAGGGGCGGTTAAAAAGTGTGAAATTGACACTATATATAGTTGGAATAAAATCAACGTAATATATATAATAGATAATTTAGTAAAATCTCAATCTCCTTCACCTCTGGGAGTAATAAGTATTTTATATTTTTTTTATCAAGGATAACGATTGAAAGTAGAAATTAATATATTTGAAATTTGTCAATTAATGACTATTTTAATTATATTATATGATTTTTTTAAATGATAATAAAACACACACATAAGCATAAAATAATAGATAGTATTCGTAGTTATAAATCATAATAGTAAACGTTTATATGGGCGTAAAGTCAAAACATAAATCAAGTGACGAGTCCAACGTGTGTCAAGTATCACGGAGGTGGGCGTTAATTTCAACCCCTTCGCGCACTCGGTACGACCACCCCTTGTTTGCCGATTATTAATTCGATTCATTAGCACCCTTTCTTCGAGGCTTCCGTTCAGGGGGTGAGGTGTGAGTTTTTAGGGGTCGAAGAGGCAAAACCTAGACGATAATGGGGGGGTAAGGAGAAGGTTTAGAGGACGGCAAGCGTGCCTCTGGGTCGCGGACAAAAAGATCAGCCGAGTAGAAAGGAACCAAGAGAGCACCTTAAAGTGCTAAACTGTTTACTTAGCACTTTGCAGGGCCGCAAGGGGTTAGTCGAGCGCCGCAAAAGCCGAACTGATATAAACTCGACGATGCATATTCATGACGATCGGGTCGACCTTAAAGCTGACACGTCTCGCACGCAAAATTTATTATGTCGGATTGAAGGGAGGCTAATTGATATAGTAAGAGTGCGAGCACGTTAAGTTTCAGTGAATGGTCTCATTAAACGCGCTTCTTACTTTTTAACTGCTATCGCATATGTAATATGTCGTATATGAAATATTTTAGTATCGATCAATTATTTGATTTCTATTTAATCGTTTCAAAATTATTTATGTTTTTTTAAGTTTTTATTGATGATTTTTATTTTGTTTATAAATAAAATAAAAAAATATTATAAATAGTTTATTGATAAACCCTTTCACATACTAAGAAATCACATTGGACTCGTGAGAAAATCGTGTAAATATGATTCAAAAATAAAAATTTAATTTAAGTCGTTTTGATACGATTGAAGAGATAAAAACTGAATGGAAGAAGGTATTGAAGAGCTATACCGGAAAAAGACTATTCTGACTGTTTCTAGGACTGGAAAAAGCGTTGGCAAAAGTGCATTTTATCGGACAGGGATTACTTTGAAAGGGATAAAATTGAATATACATTTTATAAACAAATTTACTTTATTTTTTTGATGACAGAGTTACATAAAAAAAATATTTTTAATAAATTTATATTTTTTGTAATTCAGAATCTAACATTATTAAATCACGATATGTTACAAAAAAAAATGTCAGTATTCAAAAATATGGATAATATTTTATACCGATTTGATACTGTGAAATATAAATGGACTTATGTATTATTATTATACGGAAGTCGTATGAAAATTATGACGAATGTAATACAATATAATAAAATATATGCATATTTGGCAATATTTCGTAATACATTTACATACGTACACGTTTATTTGAGATGTGTAAATCTTTATATGGCACTCAGTCTCGTTTCAGCATGGCGGGGATTTAGTACGAGCTCGTACGATTTTAATCAAAATATCTTCTCGAGGAAAACATATTAAGGAGTTTTATTACTCGAAAGTATATCAACAAATAATCCTAGCAACGTTCAAAGGTGAAGAAAATTGGGCGTGGAAATCTTGAGAAAGGGTTAAGTCCCTTTGTATGTACCGGGGGCCTTCGGTACCCTAACAGCCTGTTAAAAGTTTGAGTTTGACTTTGGACCGAATGGGGGTTAAACGGTACATGAGAGACGAGCGATTCTCAAATTATTGATGAGTCAAATTTAAAAATTTATCGCAATTTTGATTGTTTTTTTTTTCATGTTTTTCTAGCGCGATTGGACTTTGAATCTCAATAAGAAAAAAATCGTTGTAATTCATGAATTAACAATAAAATTATTTATTATTTTACAATACTCTTTTTTAGTATTCAAAAGTAAATAAAATAATTTTGATTTATAAAAAAAGTTTATATAGCAAAATATGAACTCAAATATTCATTCTACATATTTACCAAACGCAGCCCCATTAAATTTTAAATAAAATTGTTAGTTTAGAAGTATATTGCAATAGAAAGCATCTTATAAAAGATATAATAGTTTAAAATTCAAATTTGTATTAATATCGAATATTATTTTATAATATAATATATTGTAATGTTAGTTTAAAGCTGAAATTTAAAACAGACATAACGGTCACTTTTACATACATTTTAAAGTTTAATCAAAGTTCGATTTGGACGACAATTTTGAGTTTTGTCGTTCATTTTAATTGCATATAAAAATCACTAGAATACATCGGATTGAGAATTTCTGATTTTCGATGCAATACTCATAGTGTTCCAAAGATGGTGAATCGCGGAGATGAGGCGTGATGAAATACACCCCCCGTTGGGATTTAGTACCAATACGTTGTAAAGTTCTCGTAACATGTTTTGAGCACAACAATATAACAACATGTAAATATATATATATATATATATATATATATATATATGCACATATACACATCATTTTCATTCCCATGAATTGTATGTGTATAAGAAAAAAATAGCGATGCAAGCAATTCAAAGTCATCCGTTGATATATTGTTGTAAGTTGAGCAAACGCTGTGAATCGTTGTGAACTTCGTAGGGGTTGATATATAAAGATGTTATTCGTTAGATCATATTATTGTTAATTATAAGTATCAAATATTAACAATTTTATTAAACTATGAATTTAAATTACAAGTTTAAAATATCTATATTGTTTTAACATTTATTTATTTTAATAGGTAATCGTTATTTTCAAGCCTTATATAATTTTGTCACTTTTTTTGTTTGAATTATAATTTATGCTAAACAAAGATCAGTTAAATTGGGCGACGTTGTTTCAAATTAGACGCAATATAAATATGAATTTTTAGTTGAAAATTCTGAATTTGGCGACGGTTGTCCTTGTTTGAACAACGTCACAAAGGGCACAGACAGTTGGACAAGTTTGCCAGGAGTTTTCGGAACACCGTGTTGCGGCTACTGATTTGTTTACATCTTCCCATCATATGAGAGCTCGTGTAGATGTAGACGAGCTTCAAAGCGATCATCGCACAAAGACCAACCTTTGTACAAGTGCACACACGTTCATAGGGTTATTATGATGTTTGAACGTGTCTAAAAATATTAATAAAATATGCTAAAATTAAACAAAAATACAAAAAGTATAAGGGATTACATTTGAATGTAGAGAATGATGCATATAATGGGATAATAAAGTGGTAATGTATATATATATATATATATATATATATATATATATATATATATAATATTACAAAGATGCTAATTCTTATAAGCATCATTTATTTATATTATTGTTTACTTAAGAATTTTGGAGATTCACACGGCTAATGAAACTTTTAGAAAGAAACTTTATTGATGCATACGTATTTTAGTACCATATTTGTGATCTTCGATATTAATTTTTTTTTTCATGGCTATGAGTTGCGTTCTAGCTCGATCTATTCTAGAACGAATCTCCTTTTTGGGGTCATAGGTTACTGTGATATGTCCTCAAGTATTTAAAGAATTTTTTTAAATTTTATGTACATATTTTTTTTCAAAACATCATCGTTTTTGTTTTAGTTCAAAATTCGACACGTATCGTTAATACAATCGCGTACGCGTGGATTCATCCACCTTATCCCGCATCGGTCTCGAGATGGTTGGCGAATTTTAGGGTTTCGCCCGATTATTGAATCGGCCGATTTCAATTGGGTCTTTTGCTTGGGTGATCATCTTGCGGCCGTCGGATCTTAAACGGTTAAACAGTTGACTTTGTAAAGCAAATTGTGTAGCGAAATGGCAGCGTTAGCATTGCGTGGCGTTTACCGCCCAGCGCGTGGGGAAATCTGTTAAACCGCAACGTATCATTCAACACGATACGAGTGGATGGGATATGGGGTTGATATCACCCACCCCCATCCGTACTCGTCTTCTTATATATATCATCATAGGTGGTGCGTGTAATGTTTCACAATATATAAAATTTGATGTACATATATATATATATATATATATATATATATATATATATATATATATATATATATATAATGATGAAATTTGCTTATATATTATTAATTATGCTCATCGGAATACGAATAATAATAATTATTGAATAAAATTATTCATTTTATAATTTGATTGAGGCCGTATGAAAAAGAGTAACGATTAAAGTGTTTCAAAATTGTAATATAGAAGCGGTACTTGTAACTTGTACAATGCGGAAAATTTTGATTATATTATGAAAAATGCATTAAAATGTGATTTACTAGGATTGGTGATAAAACGTAAAATGTCCGAAGTAAAAAATTTAGAAGGAGTTTGATGATCGTCAACTTTTGAAAATTTCGAGTGAAAATATTTTCGTATTTGTGAATTCGTAACATAATAAAAAAAAATATGACAATATATCATATTCATTAAAAAATAACAGTTGGTTGAATGCAGTTATTCGTCTATAAAAATATTTTTTTTTTATTTCTATGTATTACAAATAAATATTTGAATATTAAAATATGAGTTAAAAATAATTAATAAATTTTGTAAATATTTAAAGTTAAAATTTGTACGTTGATTTTCCGATCAAACTGTTATTGTTGAGTTTTAAGCTATTCGAGAACATTTTATCAGATGTATATTGATTTTTTTTATTTATAAAATATGAACAATGCACGATAACGGATTTATACGCATAAATAATTTAACGTTTTAGTACACCACTGTAAATTTGAACACGGTACGGAGTTTCGAGTGGGTGTGTAAAGGTAGCTTTGGGGTGTGCGGCGGTAAGGTTTTACGTTTCAGATGAATTAAGACGCGGCCACCAGTTCAACCGGTGGCTGAGATCACTTACGAAACTGCTTTACGCAACTCAACCCTTCCCTGGGGAGGACAGTTTCTCGGTGCTGATTATAACAAAGGACACGCAGAGACGCGCATCAAAATTAATTAAATCAATTCCGGGCGTTAGCCGGTTAAACCGTTCGCCGGCCGGTTTTCGCGGCTCTGGCGTTTGATGGTATACGCGCGCATGCACCACAATAGCCGCCGTCACAGCGAAAGGGTTGCACTCAAATATTGATGAGTCGATATGTATGCATCGGCTCGCTAGATTAATTGCATTGCCGTTTCGGTTGTTTCGGTTCGTGTTGTATTGTACAGTGAGACATGATCGTTTTATTATTATTCTACTCTATTATTATTATTATTATTATTATTATTGTCGATATATTTGGTCGAGTATAGAGCTAATGACTCGATATATTCATATGAGAAAAAAAGGTTTTCGCCAGAGATATTAATGTTTTTACAATATTGTTTATGTATATAATACTGTGATCAAAAAGTAATGGTCATTAGGAAGGCGGGAAAATAGTATTTTTTCTTTTCTTAGGTTGATAGGACTGTCTATAACAAAAGATTTAATTATATCTGAGTTACACGTGTTTTTAAAATTCTTGGTTCCGCAACCTCCGTATTCACCTGATTTGACTCTGCGACTTCTATCTATTCAACAAACGGCGGGGACGCCGTTTTAACACGATTGAGGAGATAAAAACCGAATCGAAGAATGCCTTGAAGACTATACTGGAAAAAGATTATTCCGACTGTTTCGAGGACTGGAAAAAGCGTTGGCAAAAGTGCGTTTTTTTCGGACGGGGATTACTTTGAAGGAGATGAAATTAATTTATATATAAATAAAGAATTTATATTTTATAAATAAATTCTCTTTACTTTTTACCAGTGTTAAAATAATTAAATATTGTACGATGGAACTTAATTAGTTATGAAAACGATTAATAAATCATACATCAATATAAAATAAAATTTAAAGATTTTTTTTATATAATTATATTTTATATTTTAAATATATTTTATTTTAAAGTTTGGTGCTACTTTTTTATTACAATTTGACGAACACTAATTTACATGGTAAAAATTTGATAATCATGATTTTTTTTATGAGTTAATAATAAACTCTGTTTAAAGTGCAGTAATTGTAACTCGTTGCTGTACTCATATTATGATCATGTTTTATATTAAATAGTTTCATAAATAAATTAGGTAATTTATATATAATAAACATAAATTTATACGTAAGAAATTTTCCGAATTTCACCAAAATGACATACGTACCCATGTTTGATTTATTTCTTTATTTTTATTTATTTTTTGTTGTTGTTTTCCTCCCGGTTTATTTCTCGGTAGTGGATTTATGGCGGAATATTTTGTTGACAGTACCGAATCAGGGGGGGATGGCGGTTTCGAACTACTATAGGATGAGATGAGGAAGGTGAAGGGGGTCCAAAACACTGGTGACTGTTCGAAAATTAATGGTGTAAATTTATTGAGATTGGTTTGGTAATACATTACGGGACGGCCATAAACTCGGTTGCGGTCAATTTCCCTTTATTGCCAAAACAACGGCGAAAATCTGCGCACCGTGAATAATTTATATAGATTTTCCTTTTGGTCGTTCGTTGTGTCCGAAAATTGAGGTTCGCCTTTTTTATTTTGCAAAATTTGGCAGCCGATTGTCGAAACGCTGAAGCGTCACAGTTTAACGGCAACATGTGCAAATAATAATTTTGATTTTTTTTTCTGCATTGAAATTGATTTATTTTATTATTATAGACTATATAGATTTTCTTATTATATATTGACCTATTAAATGTAACAATATTTCAATTGTTTTTTATATATTTTAAATTTAATTTAGTCTAATGTTTTAATGAAAATAATTTATTATTTAATTATAAAAATTTATCGCTATATATCAAATATTTTTCTACATAATTAATCTTAATAAAAAATCGAAATAAGAATAATGAATACATATTTATCTTACTTTCTAATGGAATTCAAGCTAATATATATATATATATATATATATATATATATATATATATATATATATATATATATATATATATATATATATATATAGTGATGTTCTACATATATAGAAGTGGATAATTGGTATATTAAAAAAATATTTAGAGTCTTGCGTGTTGTTATAGATGGAGAGAATTGGGCGTTAAGAGAACATCGCGCCTCACAGTTTAGAGCACGCAGTGTCGAGACGAAATTTTGACAATTCAAGCGAATGTATCAAGCCGTTAGAATGTGTGCGGATGCGAAGCAGTCGTGGGAGATTAATTTGAATGCGAGCTTTGAATTTCGGGAAATGTCACGCGGCCATTGTATTTGTAACGATTGCTGGAAGAATTCCTCAAACAAGGGACTCGCTCTCGCAGAATTGCCAATAAAATATCTCGTGTCGGGGGCTTCTTGGCTTTCCATTGGCCGAGGAGACGTGCCCCGTTCTCTTACATGCACATTATTTATCCACATTGAAACAAAAGGGAATGTGTGATTCCACATACCACTTAACCCTTTGCCCGTTATGGCCTCGCATTCCCCAGCGGGCCAAACGACACCTACACACGCGAATCACCACATTTTCTATTGGCAAATGTGCACATACACACGACTCGTTTATACGAATAGTTCTTTACAAAATGCTACAAATTTATTCAACGACTTTTGTATTGAACAATTCCATCATCCCCTAAACGCGGGTGCGTGAAATAGTGTCGTAATGCCTTCAGACCCTAGCCAGATGAGAGATCGAGACCGTAAAAGATATATTCGTGCAAACTTATCAGAAATAATTATTTAATTTAACATTATAATTAAAAATGATTTTGTTTAAAAAAAATTCCAAAGAAAAATAATTGAATTAACCTCAAAATACTATACATATCCGAGTTTGACGAACTAAAATCATAGACTGTAAAACGATTCATACAAAATATATCATTGTAAACGATTATAATTCAATTGAAGTGCTCGTTTTCATTGTCTCCGAAACGTCTATCTTTATCATACGCAAGGGGTGGGCAGCACGAGAAGAACTCCCTCCGTCAACTATTTTACACGAACCGACAATTTTACACTAAGATAGAAATCTTGTTTTATGAAATCCACTCTAATGCAAAATATTCACGGGTGAGGCGGATGAATTTTATTATGTCAGATAATGTGGGAACAGGGGCGCGCATCGTCGATTCATTTTCATTTGTAGTCAACCCCCGTTGTTTCGACCGAACCGCACAACCCCGCAAATGCGGATTAATTAGGGATTAATCGATGATTAATACCAATTCAGACAATAGCACGAGCGCGTGATGGAATATGTTAACACGACCCTCTACTTTATTGATGAGAAATAATAATAATAATTTTATTTTAGATAAATTATTATTGTTGACTAGTTAAAATTTTATGTATAAATGAAGTATATAATTTTTGAATGAAGAATCACGATTAATCAGCTTTTTATATACGGGGGTTGGATCAAATTCATCGGTGCGGTCGGCTTCGACTGCATCCCTATACATAATTAATTTTTAAAGGGTAAACTCGAGTCACTTAACGACCAGTCTGGCTGGAAATTTGTCGTCGAAAATGGTTCGAATGATTGACTGCGCACGCCCTTGTATTCGTGATTACGTACGAAAAGTACTGAGGAAGTAATGGTCTTAAAACTTGTTAAGGTACTCCCGGAGACGTTGGCCGCGTCCCCCATTCCCTCTTTCAACCTAATGAAGAGTTACCTACAACCTGGTTTTACGATTTGCCCGCGGGAGACGGGAACGGTTTAGGTGGCTGGTGGCGAAGTGGAATCTTCTGATGGGAACATCTCCACGTCCCATTCCGACGAAAGACATGAGAGATGACATTGCCGCCCATTCGCGCGTCCCCCTCCTCGAGGTCCGCCCGGTCCGCCCATCCGACAAATGTGAGTCTCAAAACCCCGGGCAAAAGTTTCTTCTTGAACTCGCGAAATTATATTCAGGTGCTAATGGGTTGAGATTAAAATTAACTATAAAGATAAATCCACTGGCTGTCATTGCTAAAGGTGCGTTTTACGACCGTTTGGATTAATTTATCTTTTAAAGTAACGGCCGTGAAAAATAATTAATAAGGTTTTATGCCCCGCGAGGACTTAAATGGGGGGCCTTGTTATTTCTAAACTCTCGCGGCTTAAGGAGCCATGAGAGACATTCTTTCCCTTCGCGAAACTTTCTTCGACTTCATTATATTCTCCTATGGCTAATATTTAATCGCGAATCGCGGCCATTGCGATATTCTTGAGAACTGAAAACGCATTATGGCCGTCTCCGAGGGAGCAAATAAGGAAATCTTCACTCTAAATTTGTCCACTGATAGTTAAAAAGATTATAACATTTAATATTTAATTAATCAATATTCAATATGTTCATATTTTTAATTTCAAAATCTTTTCATATCATATAATTCTAAAAAAAATTTTTTTCCCAGTCTCATAAAAATTATATAAAATCAGAATTCATACTTCAGATTATTTAAAACTGAATATATAAAAAAATATTATATATTATGTAGATTAATAATATATAATACAAGATAAAACGTTAACCGGGGGTGAGAAATAAAATGGCGAAATATAATTTTTGAAATACTTCTGTGTCGTACTAATTAAGAATATACTGTAACGATGACGGTGTAAAGTTAGTTCAATAAAAAATATTTAACAATTCGGAGCGAACGAGACGAGGGGAACGGATGGTGGGGGGAGGGGGTCGGGGGCGAAGGGTGGAAACGCACGGCGTTAGGGTAAGGGCGAAAACGGAAGTCTTTCGACCAAAGGACGCATTTCAAAAGTGAAAATTCGACTCGCGGGAAATTCAGATGGCGCATTATTATCACCCCTCATCTATATTTCGGGATACTCGAACATCGCATGCATTTATATACCTGTACATATTTATAATTATTGTATATGTATGTAAATTCGCGTATATATTTGTATGCATTATATTCGAGGGGGTACAGGGGGGTGTAGGGTGGGGGGGATGTTGCGTAATGGATATATATATATATATATATATATATATATATATATATATATATATATATATATATATATATATAAATATTGTTTAATATTCATTCAGATTATGTGTTTGATGTGACTTTCTTGAATATTTTTGTTCATATTTGAATTTCATTTTCTTTTTAGGTTGAATTTTTACATGTAATCTGTAAATATATATTATTTGAAATTCTATATTATTTTTTCATAAGAAATATATTATGCATAATTAATTTTTATTTTGAAGTTGACTAACCAATTAAATGCTCGGATTATTTTCGCAAAAATATAATTAAAAACATAAGTTTTTTTTAATTTTATATTTAAAATGTACATATTATTTATAAATAAAAACAGTTAAAAAATAATAAAAAAATAAGTTGCTTTTTTGTAATATTTTATAATAATAAATAAAAAAAAATATCCACGAGCTCGAAAAAAACGTTCAACAGCGTCCAACGAGCGTAGATCGTTCATGTATCGGACAAAGTACAAATTGAAATCTGCGAGCAGAGCTCGGGTTGGTGTGCAATTTTACAGTATTAAGTGATAACAATGAGTTAGATATCGATATGTATTTAAAAAATAAAAAAAAATGTACCCCCTTTAATATCTTTTTAGAATAAAATGAAATATATCGTCCGACTAGATATATTCATAATAATTAATTAACTTTAATAATGCAGTATAATCAAGTTGTTAAAAATTTTAATACTGATATAGGCGGTAATAAAGACGAAGTGGAAGTTCATTTTGGGCGTATAAAAATTGAAGGAAGCAGTGATTTAATCAGCGTTTTAGCGAGCGAAATTTAGTTAAGACAATCCGCGCTAACTAAGATATAAAAAAAAAAATATATAAACAGGAAGAAGGTTCACCGAGGTGAAAAATGTTAAAATCGTAAAAATTTCACCCGACACGGTTGAAGCGTTATAATAAACAATGTCTCATAAATTATTTAGTGTTGCGAGTTGTACGATTGTAACTTTACTAGCTAGGATGTGTCGTGAAAGTTTTCATTTTAGGCTCGTTTTCATTACTCTCTCGCTCGTACATGGGGCGGTCGGTACGTGTATAAGGATGTATGTAGGTTTTCGAGGTATTAAAGAAGTTTGATGAATTTTGGGTAGTGGCAGTATATAGCGGTGGGCGTTTGCGAACGAGATGAAAATGAACGTCGCAACGTCCCACCCTGTATATAACATCGCGTCACCATTCCACGGTTCGGTTCCAATTGCGGGTTTTTGTGACGCTGCCGGGTGTGCTTTTTGGGTGGCAGTACAAAAATATTTATCAGGGAGCATTCTGATACTGTTTTATTATGCAAAGTGCTGATTGCAAACTCGGGGTCTTCAGGTGCGTCATTCGCGTTAACGGGGCCCGCCCGCGGCCCGCGCAACGACTCCCCTGGCCCCCATAGAACCGGGCTGCTGCTGCTCCCCCCCATGCGGGGAGCTCTACTTGATAATTCAGTATTAGCGCCTCGGTTTTGCCGGATTCACACCGCGATAATAATGTAGGTTAACCGCGAAAAATATTACTCAGACTTCGCGTGTCACCGGCTTTATATTCTGTATTTTTTTATCTGACTGATATCGGCGTTTCTCAATCTTTTTTTTTTTTGAAGACGTCGAAAATTAATCACGGCAACCTATCTATTGAGTTTGAATTATCTGTTGATCACAATAGAATAAAAAATATTATTTAATATGCATATTCAAAATGAAGAATATTTATAAATTATTAAAGATTTTTTAATATGGCAAAAAAAATGATTTCCATCAAAGAATAAAATAAATTTTGATATGAAAGAATAATCAAAAAATATATAGGAAATTCAAATTTTATATAGCATGAAAAACAAGATTACTTCTATAACAGGTATGTCAAACACGCGGCTCTCGGACCGAATGCGGTCCGCAGAGATTTACTATTTTTTAATAACATATATAAAATTAATATATAAAAGCAAATTTTGTTTTTTTTTATTTATATATAGTTATAAAATTGTAGTGTGCAATTTAAATTAATATGAGATATTTTGATTCTTAAGTTTGTTTAAGTTGTTTTTGCTTTTTTGAAGTGCATGCTATGAGTTTGACACCCCTGTTCTATAATAATGAAATAATTTTGATATGAATAAAAAATATCTAACCAATAGGGAACTCTTGATTCAATTTTATATAAAAAAAATATTTATAAAAATGTTATGTAATATACTACAGAATTAATTTACAATATTTTATAATAATAAATTATTTTTTTAACAATACTAAAGTATTGATAATCTATAACCAATCATAGTCTATTTTTTATATCAGTCACACATCAATCAATCAATATATAGGGTGTGAAAGTAATACACGATTATATTAAATATATACTATAATACAATTTACAATTTCGTATTGGTGTTTGATAATGAATGATAATGGCATTCGTGCGTTTGATTATGTATTATAATTCGGCTAATACGCTATTAAGCAACATTATGAAGTGTACAGTGTAATATACTATACATTGTTTATGATACAACGCAAACTAATTCCGGTGGATATTTCGAAACTTTTAATGAGAAAACGGCATCAACATTAACAATGATTATTTTTGATTAGAAATATTTAGGTTCATTATAATCAGTTTTACGACGATATTAGGTAAGTGAGCGCCTTTTCGCATTCATAATGCCCTATAAAATGGACGCTACTAAAATATGTCTATTATAAAAAAATATATTTAATCATTTTTTTACTACATTATAAATTTTTATTTCAATTAAAAACTATTTTCAGTATCAAATTTTGACTTGATATTTTTGTAAATATATATATATATATATATATATATATATATATATATATATATATATATATATATATATATAGATTATTATATATATTTTATTAAATTTATTATTTTTATTTAATAATATATTTCAAGATAATTTCCAATGATGTGTACTTAAATTCTAATCCTTGAATTATAAGACAGTAACGATTGGGTGATATATTCATTACATTTGAAGATAGAGCGATAGGGTGTTTTTCATTATAAGAAACATGCGACAATTTTCAAAAAAAAATTCAATTGCTCAATAGATTTCCAATGGGCGTTTTTGCTACTGCTACGACCGAAGCACGAAGAAGGGGGACGCGTAATAATTGTCGGAGCATATCGCGTAAGGATGATTACGCGCAATAAAGCATTCGATACACGGCTGCGGTAATTTGTACTGGTAAAAGTGAGCCCCGTTCTCCGACACTAAGATGGAAGACATTACCAGCCCGGTCGGAAAATTTAATTCGGTCCCTCATTTCAACGAGTGAGAGGACTTTCCCTCTCGCTTTTCCGCGAGCTTTCGCTCGAATTCGTCCTCGGACACGATCCCGTTCACTCTCCCAAAGTTCTACGATGCACCCCTCTCCGGTTTTCATACTATTTCGCTCAAAAGACACTTTTCACATTCATCCGACTCCGCGAAACCCTATACATTTGTATTTATCATATTTAATACCAGAAGCGGCGTCTATTTGAACACTAATTACTAATAATGGCATAAATGATAAGAAACAACCCTACCCCTCTCCTATGCTTGCCGTTGGACAACGAGGAGGTCTGTCTGTGGTCTTTTCGTCCTTTTCCATCTTCATGCTCGTCATGTGGAGACGAAAAAAGACGGTACTATTGACGGATGGTTCGTCTTTCGGCGGAATGGAACAAATATCGCGATACTCGGCAATGGCTGAAAGTTGCCACTGCGGAGTGCGAGGGGAAGGCTTTGAAATTTTCCACTTATTTTGCCGTCTGTAATGTGTTACCGGGGAGAGGGGGGGGGTGAGCCGGTTGAGGTCTGCGTCGTTTCATATTGAATTTTAATTAATTAACATTTTGACGCTTTATTTAATAATCAATATTATATTTATTTTTCACATATGTAAATTAACTATAATAAATTTAAAAAAATCAATTATTAATTAAGTAATTAAATTATATTTTATCGAAATTTAATTATCATATCAAAAAAAAATATATATATAAATAAAATCGACTTTTTTCCATAATTATTTTTTTTTCTGTCATCCATCCTTATTAAAATTATTAATGTAGTATAAAAAATTTAAAAATTAAGAATTAAATTCATTTTATACAATATATATGGTTGTAAAATATTAATTAATGAAATATTATCATTATAAAAATCAATTATAGAAATGAAACAATAAAAAAAATAGAGTACAAAATTCATCGTAAAACCGCCGCAGGGTTCCAACCGTTTTATATCCGATATTGTTCCAAATAATGTATTTGTAGGTGGAGTGTAATAAACAGCGATGGCGGTGTTTTGCAAACAGAATTGAAGTAAGAGGAACAATTTCTTAAATAATGTTCAGAGCAAACCCACCCGGTTTTCCAGCATCCTCCGAAGCGCACCCTTCGGCGGGTCTACCGTCCCCTGTTCCACCCTTGTTGGTCGCGACTGCCAGCTAACTCCGAAGAAAAGTGAGGAACAGAAACCCCGAGGAACAGGAGACTTCCGCGAGAAAATTCCAAGGAGATGAGGGACGCGACATCGGTATGAGGTTCAGCATCCACTTCCCTTTTGTTTTATTTGACGACTGTATCAGATATTCCGGTTAATCGGGATATTTGCGCGCCATTATAACCGAATAGCGTTGGCGACGCCCTATAGTCGAATGCCGATATTGTTCTTACGTAGTCACTCTTGTATTTCAATGCTGCCTTCGAATTATATGTAAGCATTTATCCGCTTTACAGTAATCGATGCCGCTTTATATCTCGACGATGGTGAATGAAATTCGAATGTAAAACTCTGACGAATTCTAATTTTATACAATTATCTACAAAAATTATTATATATAATATAAAAGAAGTGACGGTGAAAATTCAGAGTATATTGGCGTTGGTATATAAAAATATTAGAATATTTTAAGCATCCTCCATATTCTCTCAAATTAGCTCCAAATGATTTCGATTTTTTTAAAATAAAATTAATATGTTGATAAATAGAATTTAATTATATGATATATAACATAATTATATAAATATTTTTTTTGATATAAAACATATGTATGATATAAAAATTGGAAATTGTATCAATCTGCATGAAACATTTCAAAAATTCAAATCGTGAAAAAATGTATTGCATCATTTTCCGGAAGCAGTTGTCGTCATTAAAGCGCACAGTGAAAAACTCGAGGAAATTTCTACTGTGATTAAATATGCATTTTATAGGTAGATTTGCGAGTGGCCGGTTTATGAATTAAACGTTTGGTCCGTGTAAATATTTGAAAAGCGACCGGAAAACCTACAATGTCCACCTCGGCTGCCACGACAATGATTTCAATTGCTTTTGTTTCATACATTTGTGTGAATTGCTTTGAAAATATACTATAAACCATAAATTGGTTTATGTTAATTAAAATTTATCAATTTCTATATTGCATATTTTAATATAAATATTGTAAATACGATTATCAGATCAAATTTTATGGCACAATCTTAAAAAGATTTCCAGCTTTTAGTCCATTTACATAGATCTAAAAGTTTAAATATTTTATGTATTATCACAATAAAATTTATTATCAATAATTGGTCGATTATTTTGTAATTCTGTTAATTGATTCTTATATTGTCATCGAGAGTGAACAAGTGTGCAAAATTTCAGCTCAATCAGACATAGGAAAATGCTGAAAAAATCTATTACAAAATTTCATTCAGACAAACAGACAAGTGAAATTTATATAAAAGTATATAAAAATGATAATATCGGAAAAATAGCAAAAAAAAAAAGTAGACAATTTTTTACTGATTAAGAACATAAATATTATTTTCATATAAAAATAATAAAAAAAATGAAAATTTATAATGACTTACTTTTAATAAAAAATAAAATACTATTTATTAAATATATGTATTGTATTATTTATGTAATTTATTTATATTTTTCTATAATCAATCATATAGCAGAGACGTTCTTTTATAAACGACACGGTCGAAATTTTCCGCTCCAAATATATATATATATATATAAATATATATGTAAAGCATTTTCCTATGTTGACGCACGCCCGTCGGTATGTATGCATGTACGTGTGTAACGCTGTGTGTGCTTTGAGTGTGCCAGGTGGAAATAAAATCATAAGAGATATTACAATGGGAGATTTGATTAAACATTCGTATGGCTTGGTGGAGCGGGCCCAGTGCGGGAATTATTCAAATTTCTTCTTTCTGGAGAGCGGTCAGCGCGGACGCCATTTGCAAGTTTTATAACATTACGCGAGGGTCGTCTCAGAGGTTCGAGCCCGCTCGCGTTCTATGCGCGGCATATGAAGCCGAAAAAAAAAATTATCATAATATAATTAAACGTATTAAAAATATTATGTAAGACAAACGACGCGGCGCATTATTATAAGATTTATATGTTTGCCGAAGTTCTTTTTCGTGACGGGGTTGCGATTTAATTAGTCTCATTGTTAACGGCGGTGTTGTGAATTAGGGTTGTCGTTTCGTATTTTTGCGAATTTTAATTGCTTGTTTTGCATTAAGTGCTCGTATGATTTAATTTTTTTTAAGTGCGTATTATTGTATCAAATTTATTACATAAAACACTGTGATCAAAAAGTAAGGTGAATTCATTTATAAAATGTAAATTCTTTATTTATTCTTTCAAATCAATTTCGTCCCAGTCAGATAAAACGCACTTTTACCTATGCTTTTTCCAGTCCTCGAAATAGTTGTAATAGTCTTTTTTCCGGTATAGCCGTCAAGGCATTCTTCGATTCGGTTATTATATCCTAAATCGTGTCAAAACTGTGTCCTCGCATTGGCCTTTTGAGTTTGCTGAATATCCAGAAGTTGCACGGAGCCAAATTAGGCGAATAAGGTGGTTGCGAAACGTTATGAGTCGAGTTTTTGATAAAAAAAAATTGTGAAAAACCAATGCAGTATGACATGATGCATTATCGTGATGAAGGAACCAAGAGTTATAAAAACACGTGTAACTCTGAGATAATTAAATCTTTTGACAAACGGATGCTTGGCAAATGTTATAGACAGTCTTACCAACCAAGGAAACAAATTATAATTTACCTGCCTTCCTAATGCCCGGAAGTTTCAAATTACAATTTCACCTTACTTTTTGATCACAGTAGTATATATTTTAAAATCAGTACCTTAGTGGAAAAAAAAAATAATGTCCTTATATTATGAATATAATCAAAGTTTGAACTGATTAAAGTAAAAACAAGCATTTTGATTTTTTGATATAAAATAATATGAATTTATGAAAGGCGTAATAAATTGAAAAAAACAGGATGAACTATTGATAAAACCTGTTGGATTGTAGAGGTTGCATACGTGGTCAGCCACGTAACGTGAGATTTTCCGCTTTTCAAACGCTTCACTCTGATGAAAATGGAAATCTTCTATTGAAAAGCGCTCGGCAATCAAGTTCTCACACGTCATTTTAATATAATGGAAAAACGAAAACAATTTCCCGAAACGTACATACGAAATTGCTCGTCGTCGCAGGTGGACGGGATGGGCGGTTGAAAGGGCGGGCACCTTATTGTTTTTATTATTATTATTGCAAATTGCGAACGAACGCCTTTGTTTAATTTAAATTATTCTTTTATTCGACTACCGTTTCTCGTCGCGCGTCCGCCCCACACCGTCGCCCGTCCTTTATTACATATTTTCCTTAATAGGTAATGTATACAAAAAAGGAGCGTTTTATGCGACACATCGTACAAAAGCAGAAATGCTTTGATATCGTCCGAGAGCTTAAAATCTTTTGTGGAATGTTCACGGTCTACGTCGTGTGGGCGTGTATGGGTTAATGTAATTTTATTAAAATATTTTCTACATATTAAGTCGGTCCGCGGGTGCGTTCCGTTGTCCGCTTAACCCCTTGCGCGCCGCTCGCTCCATAAATATTAACGCGCGCGCTTTTTATTCACTTATTGCGTTATGTTTACGAGAAATTTCGTCCAAGAAAACATCGGTATAAAATTAAAAATATTATTTTAGAAAAAAAATTAACATTTAATCACTATAAAATATAATAATAATATTTACAGACAGTTTTGTAAAATTAAATATATTTTTTAATAAATGATTGTTATGAGCGTTGAAAACGTTTTGATATATCAATCAACCCTCTTGAAGTGTTTATTTAATAGAAATATTAAAATTTATAAAATTGCTCGAGGACACTCTGTTACTATTACAGGCACGTTGTCATACCATAGCTCGTGCGCAATACGATTATGCTCGATTATTAATGCAAATCAGTCACCGTCGGGGTTCTGGGGTGTTGAATTTTCTTGGACCACACCGTACGTCCAAATAAATAAAACAGTCGTCGAGCACGTCATATGAACGCTGGTAAAAAGCAAACAAAGCACAGGAAAACCTATTCGAGTCGTGTGGACCATCGTGGGTGCCCTCCCAGTCCTCGGTCGTATCCTCCCACATAATTTCATTTCTCGTCTTGCACTCCCTTCGCTTTGTTTTTCGCGTTATTTGTTTTTTTGTCCCTTTGTATTTTTGTACATATGTATGAGGCGCTCGAAACGCGCGAGAAGAAAGTGATAACAGTGCGTTGCTTATGGATTAAAAAAGATGTAAGTGTCGTCATAGTGATTTCGGCATTTGATCAAATTCAAACGCCTTTAATTGAGGTAACAAGTGTAAAATATTTTAACCTTTTCCTGACTATTGGTGTCATTAGGAATCACGTTTTTTTTTTTTTTTGTGGACAGCTAAAGGCATTTCGATCAAAATTATATTAAGTTTATTTTAAAATCATATTTTAAAAGTGTGTTTCAATTATGATTATTACGAAAATATGTTTAAATCAAAGATTTGATTTTGTAGTTTGAATCTTGTTGATAAATGTAACAACATAATTGAAAATATAATTCACTCTATATATCAAAAAAAAAAAAATAGGATGCACTTATATCGCACGCTTTTCAACGCCTTTTGTATTTACGGACATATTTATGTATGTATTTTTGTACGGTTAGGGCGACTGCGATGATCACCTTTCGTTACAAAGAAGGGATGCTGGGGTTTCGCCGTCAACCCTCTGAGGTTGGCGTCGAGGATACGTACATACTTTTTTTCCGCCGTGTGTAGGGGTTATTTTATTTTATTTTTTTCCAACCCCGCGACACAAACGTGTGAGTGAATTAATTAATTATGTTATAATATGGAAATGCGACGTCTTCTTCGCCCCTCTTCTCTGACCGTGCGTCGGTCTAATTCCATTTTACAATTTGCTTTGTACTAAATCACATCTGATAATTTACGAAACCCTCAGAAAAATGAACGCAAAGTGAGAATTATTATGGTCGCGTGTGTGTGTGTTGTATGTCCATTTTTAATTTTACCCTTATGTGTTTCTATCGAGGGTATACAGTTAATAAAATTGTATTTTATTTTAATTACTTCTATGGTATTATTTTGTAATATGATAATAATCATATATAATTTTTTTTACGTTTTATTATTGCTAAACATATATTTGATGGATTAAAATAGTTTAAATTATACTATAATACTAAATTTAGAAACAAAATTGATTCAAAACTGCAATATCATATACGGGTCCACGTGGAGTAAAGAGTTAAGTAATAATGGAACGTGTTTTTTTTTTGTCGAATTTTTTTCGTTTTTGATTTTAACCCAGTGCCGCCACTGACTTGAAATTCTACGAATACGCCAGAGCAATACAGAGAGAGGAGTCGCAGGATGAAAAAGAGCGCGTAAAAAGGCTGAAAAGGCACCGGGTTTCAGCATCTAATGCAATATTCAATCGCGCCGCAAATAAACCGGCAAGTTGTCGCCAGTAGACGCGGACCGCGGCCCGCACTAATCCGGAAAGTGAGTTAAAGTGTAAATGGAATTTCCGGTCGCATTAAGTGCGGAAGTTCCGGTCCGGGAGCCAGGTAAACGGGAAATTATTTTAATTCGGCCATATTAATTATAAAAACCATTGTGATTATGAATAATGTGCAAAAGTTGGGCAGTAAAGGCTGTCGCGAGACTATGCCGGTCATGCTATTCATTACAAGTTGGACGCGGGCAACGGCGCCTTCATAATGAAACAACCCTCATACCCGCTTCGCGCTCTACGGCAAAATTGTCACTTTTATATGCTGCACGGAGGGATGTCTCGCTTCTTGTTTAGTTATTTTTATAATTAACGATTGCTATATATTTTTTTCTATTATTTTTATTCTATTTTTGAGGTCTAAAATAATTTTCATAATTAAAATAGTTTTATTCGGTTTTGTATAATTTCATATTTATGTATTTAATATTGAAATATAGAAAATATACGTTATTTAAGTAATTCTTTTTCAATTTTGATTGAATAATATGAAATTTTTCTTATATAAAAAATCTTTTATATAATAAAAAAATATGAAGAAAAATACTTTTTTATATTATATTTATATATATTGAATAAAAAAATAATATATAATCTTAGAATTATATAATTAAATGAAATACAACAGCTCATTTGAATAGGCTATATAACATTGTAATATAGCCTATATATATATAGGCTATATTACAATGTTATATAACATTGTGATCAAAAAGTAAGGTGGAATTGTTTATTAAATGTAAATTCTCTATTTATTCTTCCAAATCATTTTCATCCCCTTCAAAGTAATTTCCGTCCAATTAAACGTACTTTTGCCAACGCTTTTTCCAGTCGTCGAAACAGTCGGAATAGTGTTTTTCCGATATAGCCTTCAAGGCATTCTTCGATTCGGTTATTATCTTCTAAATCGTGTCAAAAAATGGTATCCCCGATTTGGCCTTTTGAGTATGCTGAATATCCAGAAATCGCAAGGAGCCAAATCAGGTAAATACGGTGATTGCGGAATGATACGAGTCGAGCTTTTGGCAAAAAAGTCGCGAAGAAACAATGCAGTATGACATAACTACAAGTTGTAAAAACGCGTGTAACTCGGAGATAATTAAACCTTTTGATAAATATTTTAGATAGTCCTACCAAACTAGGAAATAAATACAACTTACTTGCCTTCCCAAAGTTCGAGAGTTTTAAATGATAATTTCACCTTACTTTTTGATCACAGTAGTAATTATCGAACTTTTTGTTTTGGGTAAAACTTATGATGAAAATTTTATTCACAAGTAAGAAATAATAATGTACTTATTCTATTAAAGCAATGTATATAAAATTTGAAATCTTACTGCGTAAGATTTCATATATAACAGCGTTCGGTCTTCAACAGCAATGAGGCACAAGCAGAAAGACCATGCGCCTTTTAATGGAACGAGTCTTAATAGTTGGAGAAAACATAAATCGGGCAATGTTTTCGAATAATTCAGTGTCGAAACGCGTATAAAATATTTACAGACGATTCCGTTTCGTCCGATTAGTGAGCGAAGGGAATGTATTGCGTCGCGTCTGGTTAGCTCGAATTTAAGTGCTTCTCACCTAGAAGCGTTCCTAATCCGCCGAAAAACGGATTCGAATAATCCTACAGGAGGATGTCTCCTTTCTCACATAGGAATGGCGGAATATCATTACGTGAATGATTTTAAACGATCGTATTATTCAAATTACAGTTCATTTTATGCCGGGCGCGCTTCTCTACCGGCTCCCGAAAACTGTTCGCCGAATATCCACGGCAATAATGCGAAATAACTCGAGGCCGCTTCGGAATCACCGCGACAAAAGGAAATTTATTCCTGAACGATGTCGATTTTGGCGACCTTATTTCGGCGAAATTGCCGATTTTGCCCCCCATGGAAACGGCCAATCAAAAGCTCCCCGTCTTTCCGACGACGGGCGAAAAAGGGATCCTATTTTGATCGGCCGCCGAAGTGAATCGGGTTCCAGATTCGAGTAGGAATCAGGAGATTCTTTATCCAATTTTTTTTTATTTATACGAGGATAATGATGAATCGGATGAAATCAAATTTTATATATTCGATATTTGATTTTTTTGAAAAATCTAAATAATTTCATCAATAAAGTAATCATAAATACAAATTTTTATGTGAAATACTATATATATATGGGCTGTTTTTTTTTTCGAAAGTTCATAAATGTTCGAATTAAAATATCGAAGTTTTTGTATTTTATTAAATTTAAAAATATGGGTAATAGATGATATAATCGAATGATAATTTTGGGTTTCTAAAGGATTCAAATTTATTATCCCAATTAATACAGTTAACATTATTAAGAAATAATATGGAAAATGGACTTATGTCACATTCAAAATAAACGGCTCATTAATAATTTATTATATATTGCGAATTGAATTTTATTTTTTTTATAATAATTTGTTCTCTAACTTTGATTATTTTTATTTTGTTCATAAAAAAATATATATTTTAAAATATTAAAATTCCTCTGTTAACAAATTTTTAATTAAAAATATTATTTGAACGAATTTGTTGAAAATTAATATAATTTTTAAAATTAAGAATATGTCAATATTTTTCACTAATTCATATTGAACTAAATTCTTTAATAAAATTACTATATGATTAAAAAAATATTATGAATATTTTGTAAATAAATAAAAAAATATTTTATAATATTATATTACACAAAATATATTTTATCAAATAAACTGTAAAAATCATCTAAATATAATATTATATTAATATTTTTTTATTTATATGTTGTTTAAAATTTTTCTTCGGTGGATTTTAATAATAATGAAAAATTATCAAATCATAATTTGATATTTAATTTTCATGAAAATATTTGAGAACGTCGCCAATATTTTTATGCATACATTAAAATGATAATAAAGACAGAACGAACTGATATATCATGTGAAGTTTGAGCATCAGTGGTCCAGGCTTACGTACATTCGCAACCCCGCTCACACCCCTTCGTCGCTGAAATATTATTACGTGAAAACATTAACGGTCACTTTGAGGAACCCTTTGGTGGGCATAAAGGTATGGACTTGGCTTAACCGTTTCACGGGTCCAAAATCTGGCCTCTGTAAATTTTTCGTCTTTGTTTTTCTTGTTAAATAAGTTAATTGAACAAAACAATAGACTGTACGCGTACGTATGTATTTGTACACGGACCTGTCCCGGTTGCGTACAATATTCGTTATGTTAATTATTGCGGGACAAGCGTACGCTCGTTCTCAAAAGGCTCACCCCGGTTTTGAATAATTCATTTAAATGACCCGGAAATATTTTTTCGATCCTTTGTCCAGATTTAAATTTTCCTACGCAATTTCGCTTCGCGCCCAAAGATATATATATATATATATATATATATATATATGCGTGTGTGTGTGTAATTTTATATATTTTTTTATTTTGATGGTGGCTTTTTTTACTCGTGGGTCGACGGAAGCGAATTCTTGGAATTCTGCGGCTGGCTACCGAACGAAATTATGCGAATTAGACTCGGATACAAGAAAGTCGCCATATTTAATATGATTCAATTCTCGGAGATTTCCTTTTTTTTTAAATTTCGGTCGCTTATTGTGTATTTTTCATGTAAATATTATATTTTTAATTAGGAAAAAAAAACGTGAAAATCTATTGCTCAATTGAAAGAAAATTAAGGTATACCTTCAAACTTTATATAAATGATAATTACGGATTTAAATATAATTTTATCGAAAAAAGTATCGAGAAAGCGCTGTTAATAATTAGATTTTAAATCAAATTGATTATTTAAAAAAATGTTTTTAAAATCGAATCTAATAATTGCAATATGATATATTTTATATTAATGGCAACATATATAAATTGCTTTATAATTAATGCAACATTTAAAAGGGAATTCGATGTTAATGGAAGGTATTATCGAAGGGTCATCCGCGTTAAAGCAAGTGACCCGGTCGATTGGTGAGGGTTATTATAAAACCATAAGGGTTGCTGCACTCCATCATTCGACCGGACAATTAATGACTCAATAACCTTAGAAACACAATCTGGCCCTAAGCCCCGCCGTTCGGACCTAATGTGGCCCTTTTGTCCTTTGACCCCACCTCGGTGACCGGTGCGCCCACCTAGAGCCCTTTTCCTTATTTAACAGTAATTATTTCGTCCGCAATAACAATAAGTTAAGTAAGTTGTACGACCGGGGTGGGCTAAAGCAAACACGCTCGACTCCGACCACTCGATTATGCCCGGGCCGTCGTTTTAACCGCACTTAATCGCGCCGTTTCATTCGAAAAAGACTTTCAGACGCTGGTAAATTTTAAAATTCGCACTGGAACACCTCGGCCTAGGGTGGCGGAATTTTGGAGGTCCACAGACGTGGCGGAAGTGAAGGAAGAGAGATAGAAGGGGGTGCGGAATAAGTTAAATTTTGCTCGTTGTATAATTAAAGGCGGCAAAGAAACCAAACAAACATGCACGAGGGGTTCGACGAAAGCGCATTGAGAGTTTCTTTGCAATTTGAATAATAAAATAAATAAATGATCGTTGGCCGTGTATACAGTGCGATATTTTATGAGAAGGAGTGCGGAGGGCGGCTGGCTCGGTGGCGAATTCCTGGAAAGGACGAAAATAATTCCCTTTTGCCAGGAGGCGGTGGCCATTCGGCATTAGGAGACGGCCAGTATGGAAATTCTGAAACGAGAGATTAATTTCGGGGAATTTTAATGGATTTTCCGTTTCCGCCGGAAAATGCAAACGCACCATCACCATGTGGTCCTTCCAGAGTACGGGTCGCTGGAGTCTCCGAAACAATTACACACAAAACTTACATTTATTACGTGCAAGTCCCATTACATTTTGGATCGTCGATATAATTTGCGCCACTTACACGAAAATACCGTAAGCCACTGTCTGATCATCGAAACGATACAATTTGGACACGATCGTAAAATAGACGTGTTCAACCCTACAAAATATTGTCGATATTTATAATATAAACAAATGATTCGAATATAATATGAGTTATTATAAACAATCTAAACTATTTGGGTCAAATTATTGACGGTTAGCCAGGGTAAACATCCTGGAGACAAATTCTATCGAACGGGTCACCCTATGGTCAAGTGCACCTTCAGTAAAACCGCAGCTATTTGGTTTAGGATGGGTAAAATTATTACATCCCCTTTTCATAGCGGCCCAACCTTAATTCGTTTGACATTAGCTGAAAGGGTCAAAATTTCTATATACAAAGTTTAAACAAAAATTTTGATACAAGCTCGATTCCGTGTATGAAGATATTGAATAAATATATGTACAACACCTTTTGTGTACAAATATAGGTTTTAGACTTAGTTAAAATTATGGTTTAATTTTTTAATATATTAATTTAAATATTTTTTAATTGAATATAATTATTAACTGTGGTGATTTTTATTATATATAAAAGATGTAAAAAATTGTAGATTATTCATATATTTCGTAGTTATGTAGATTACGAAGTATATAAAAATAAAACGTATTTAATAGAAATCCACCTTTACAATGGATTTATGTGTGGCGTTTAGGATTGCCGTTATTTTATCGCCAGAAAACGGGGTTGGTCTCGTGCTTTTATGGACGACTCTTAGCAGTTTTTCCGGGGTAGATTTATGGCGTTCGACGACGGTGGTTGTGTGTCAATTGAATTTCAGAAGTCCATTAGAGATTTTCCGAATGCTTTCGTCCCAGTTTCCTTGTGGCTCACCGGCCACTTCCTGCCAAGATTTATCGAGTCGAGCACTAAACGGGTACGGGAAACAACAACAACAACACAACAACAAGAACGGTGGCCAGCTCAAATGGCCGATGGCCCTCTTAACCCTAAATGGCTATAGGGGCTGGGGGTATCTGACAACGATACATTTATCAATCCCCTTTAAAAGCCTCTTTCAACCGTCCGAATGACGAATGGGGTGAGACTGGCCGGCAATTTTCTATACTGGTCGATTGTCGCGGGAAAATTGGATATTTTTACATTAATTTAGCAATTTCAATATTTGAATAACTGATTATTAAAAATAATATTGTAATGTGACAAACAATCCTATTTATATATTTTTAAATAATTTATCCTATAATTATCTAAAAATCGTCGAACGAAATAATTGATATTTTTTTAGAATTCTTAATAAGCCTTAGCCACATTTCGCGCACTGTACAGAATTTGATTATTTTAAGAATTCCTCAATTATTGCCTTATAGCGTCGAATTATCTGCGTAGGCGAAAAAAGGGCTCCGCTCTTTGCCAAGGGCACAAAAGACCCTCCTTTTTTATTGGACAACTTTTTTACTTAAATCCTCCTCTCATTTTTTCATTTGATTAAAATCGCCTATTTTCAATGGATGTAAATAGATGTTACAAAAGGTGGACCCTTTGTCTGCAAATCACAAAGGGTTAATGAGGAGTTTGCTTTTGTTTGCCCGCGGAACCTTGTCAAAGGCTTGGAATCAAACAGAAAAAAGCAAATTAAAAAAATGGATTTTTCTTCTTTTTTCGGCAGGACAGCAAGGGGAGGCGAGGGGGACGGGCGGCAGCCAAAGGGGAGACGCTATCAGGAAATGAAATCCACCACACTCTCGCAGGAATGAGACGAAGAAAAAAGGATTTATAAAGCGACATAAAGATCGACGTCTTGTGTATTTTTGCGACTTGCAAATTAAATATTGTTCAATATTTTATTTAAAGAAAGAGATTTTTAATTTCAGCAATTTTTCCTATTGTTGACTTTGCCAAGTATAATAAACCTTATTTTCTGCGATGTACCCAGATTTTATAAATATTTATAAAAATTTTTCAATTTACAAAATCAATATTTGAGTCCGCCGGTATCAATAAATTATTAAGTAGAAATATATGTCTCGGTGGTAATGCATATGTACATTTATTTATTTATTTATGGTACAAGTTCCCAATAACATTTTATATACCATTTCCATTTCATGAATTGTTTAATTTGAAAACTGTTTGTTCAGAAATGTCATAATAAATACATTTATTACATATTAAATATTAAAATATATACAAGTAATTTAGTATGATAATGAATTAAAATTTGAATTATTTTTATATTTGTATTGAATAATTAAAATTTTCGGTCAAATTAGAAAAGATTTTTTTTATTATATTAAAAAACGATTTTATTTTTAGATAACTCTAATAATTAAAAAAAAATAGTTGAAGTTATGAAAAAAAGGATGTGATTTTTTAAATTTAGTATATATATTTATCTCAAATTAAATAATTTATTTTGCATGTATGAAATAAAACTATGCAAGATATAATTTTAAGATATGTAAGTCATATAAAGAGATAAAAATCCATGACCTACCGTATATTCATAACTGGTTTATCATTTCATCTCATATATGGTAATAATAAATCAAATTTATATATATATATATATATATATATATATATATATATATATAATTATATTTAATATTTTCAAATAAATTGATTAAAAAAGATAATTTTAAAAATAATTAATAATATATTATTATCATTTTTTTCCCAATCCGCCGTATAAATATATAAATTCGCGACGAAATAAAAAAGATAAAAGGGAGGGGCAGGAGGGACAAGTTTATCACCGGTAGGTGACAAGCGGGCGGGTATTCGACGACGATTAAAGACAGAATATTATCTTGTTTAATTAACGATACGATTGTGATCGCATTTTTTTTTTGAATGCGAAGGGGTTGCGCGACTGCCTTTGTCGAGAAGGGGTTAATTTAACTTTCGTCCCCCTATCAAGATATCGCGAGACTCCCACCGGCGCCCAGTCATCGTCAGGATTCAACTGGACCGTTAATGAAAAAAAATCGGGCCGTAATGAATGCTAAAAGTAAAAATAATATTTTAATTTAATGAAATTTTATATATAATATAAAATATAATATATCAAATCTATTACATTATTCTATCAATCATATATTAAATAATATTTTTTTTGCGATTTTAAATAATTCTTATACTATTAAAAATATTTATGATTTATTTTATTAAAAAAAACTAAACATAAATATTTTTAATCGTAATATTTAAAACTGATAAGAGTGATTTTTAATCCTCATTAATATGAACTAAATAGTCTTAAGACAAAATATTATATATGTAATAATTAAATTTAATACTCGATCGAAATCAATTATTTTACAATACAATTTTAACGTCGATTTTTATAATTCAACAAGAATATATTATATATATATTTTTTTTAATATAATCCTTTAAAAAGTCCCGAGTTAAATTCCTTTCTCTCTCATTCCAGACACTGATAATATATTCAATTCCATTTTTAATTTCGTTTGAAAGAATAGGCAGAGATAAGGCCGACGTCTTTCAACCGTCCCCTCCCCCTTCATCCCCCGTAGCTTAGCTCCGTTTTTCTCACCCTTAACGCGAACGCCCAATTTTTTTTCTACCCTCTGCCGGATCGCGACTACCCCTTTCGCATTTACATCAGTCTCTGTCTGAGTAGCTATTAGAATTAGGCGAGAAAAAAATGTCTATGACACTTCATTTGGCGCAAATTGCTAATAAAGCGCACAATGAATGGGAAATGAGGCGACAGAGATAGTTACACCCGGCTTATATTATTTGTACCGAACGCTACGGGGATGAACTCTCAAAATAAACAGACTGGTATGAAACTCGACAACCATCGCCGATTGCAACATGAAAATGTAATATAAAACACCAACCGGAAAACTTTTTACATACTATATAGATTTTCTTCTATCGCGTCGTATAACTAATACTATTCAATATATATTATATCATGTTCATCGATTAATATATAATTCAAAATATAGTTCTATACAACTATTTCATCATTCTAATTTAACTTTTGAAAATTTTTTTATCAAATTTAGTAACAAAAAAAAAATGAATCTTTCAAAATTGCAGCATCGATTTAGACACGAATCACAAAATGAGGCATAGAATTGATGACTAAATATTTTACAAATATTAAGTTACAAATTCTTTAAAATTATTATAATTATTTCATAACACTTATGAATAAAGTAAATATATAATTTTATAATCATAAGATTATTATTATATTTAATAAAATATTTTTATTCAGATTTTAAAACAAAAAAAATATTATAAAAATTAGATTTAGATGGATGAAAAAATATTAATTTATTATTAATATAATATTTTTATTATCATCATTATTATTTTAATAATAGAAAAATTGATAAAAATAACGCGGTAAATATACGATAAAATACGAAATTATTCAGTGTCATTTCGAGCGTAATATATATATATATATATATATATATATATATATATATATATATATATATATATATATATATATATATATATTATTTTTCATTTAAAATAATTCAACGTTTCTCGGTGTATTTAAAAAAAAACTTAATGATTACTCGATTTTCTTTGAATGGAATGAAATTTTAATTAACGTTTGCTTTGCCAGCGGCGTTCATTGTTTTCAAAGCGAGATAAAAATTTGTCTTGTTAAGTGTTGTTTTTACCGGTTTTTTTTCCCCTTTCGTCCATCGTTTCCTCGTGTATTTGTCTCAAATTTTTTATTTTATGCATATTTTTAGTATAAAATGACACTTTATTACTTTCGTAGACTAGATGTGTTGTATTTTCTATATTTTATATTAATAATCAATATGTATAACATAAATTTCATATCAGAAGAATTACATATAAATCTATCAATATCTATACAATATATTAACTAGTCTTACAATTTCATATTTTTAAGACTGTGTTATCGTTTTTATTTTTTTATAAGAAATATTTTTTTCTTTTTTCTATATATTATAAGAATTCAGATTAATTTAAAATTTTGATCAATTTATAATGAAATTAAAAGATAAAATATTTTTCTTTCAAAATATTCAATATTGAGTCTAATTCATGATTATTAGTCATTCTAAACGATATTTGTTTTATTATAATGTATATACTAATTAAAAAACCTTACATTTTAATTTTTGCAAGAAATATATTTTTTTATTTTATTAATTTTTTTTTTAGATGTCAAAAAGTAAATCAGAATGTTTAAATATTACATGATTTCTAAACATCGATTCCATTATAAGTATATAGAAATGTAGTTACATGACAAAAATTATAAATTTATAAACAATAATAATTTTATGGATAATTCGTTTTATATCTAAAATATTAAAATTCTTGGTAAAACACGTACATAAACGAAAATGATGTTAAAAATATATTAAATATGATGAAAAAATAATATTAAAAATAATAAAATAATTTTGAATATTTTTTTTTAATTTTATAATTTTCAAAATCGATAATATATTTAGCATCATTGACTCGATGGCGAAATAAAAATACGGGTTCTTAACGTTGTTTACGATGGGTGGTCTGCAGGAAACTCATTTTGAATATTTCAATTTAATTTTTCTGTCTGATTGCCACCCCCCAACCCCTCTTACCCCCTTCTTACCTCCTCTTACCCCATCTCACTCCTCGAGTTTGGGGCCATCGAAAGAAAACGGACCGAAGTGGAATCGGGGAGTGCGCTTTATTGAATTAGGCCCTAATCAACGGCCTTAAGCAGATTCCGACTGATTGCAAAATATTTTTCTATTCAAAGTGTTTTTAAGTACGAAAATAAATCAGTCGCCCATCGTTACTTTATTCATAAAAAAAATATATAAAATAAAATAAATCGCAAATCTGTCCGTAATTTGAATGGCCAATCAGTTCCTTATTGAGATATTTATATACGAAATTTATATATATATATATATATATATATATATATATATATATATATATATATATATATTGTGAATTTTCAAATTAATTGATTGTAATTTTGATAGATGAACGTAAATTTTCAAAATAAAATATTTAAAAAAGTAATATATTTCTATTTAAATTTTATTATTGAACTTGATATAAAAACACGATCTTTGTCTATATTTAGAAAGCTTTAAATCATAACTATTTTCAATTTAATTTATTTATATTATAATATACATAAGTTTAATATTAAATTTCATGATTTTTATCTGAATTATATATTTTTAACGTATTGCTATCTATTTTCAGACACGTTTTGCGTTTTTTTTTCTCGTTTTAACTCAGAATAAAATTTATTTCAATATTTTTTTTATCGTTTTATAACATAACAAATTTGAATAAAAATTTGATTCAATTTATTTATTAAATCAAGAAAATTATATTTAAATATATGCAATTTTTATATATTGAAACGTAAAAAAAGCACAATATTTGTTATAAATTATACAAAAAAGGGTTTACAAATTTATCACTTTATAACATGAATTAAAATTTATATATATATATTTTATTGTCTTATAGTCTATTTTTTTAAGCATGTAAAAATATATGTGAGTGTATATTTTATATATATATATATATATATATATATATATATATATATATATATATATATCGTAATAATTGAACGATGTTTTTCGGTATTCTCAGATTAAATTTTACGTGTAAGCTCTCGCTTTTCTTTCGTTCAAATTTGAATAAGAAGTAAGCGTTTTCCGGATAGGTGGCCGAGGGAACGGGATGATGGGGGGAGGGGGAGGCGAGCGAGGTGAGGCGGAGAGGCACTTTTGTTTTTCCTTTTCGAATGGAAAATGTTAACTTGTTTTCGCGGAACTTTTGCGTAAAAGCTCGCATCGGAAGATATCTATTTTCTGTCGAAGCGGAATGTATGGGGGGCATAAAAAATAATTGAAAATTATTTCGCCTCCATGGAAAGCCAGTGAGTGGGTAGATGGAAAAAGTTTCAAAGGAGAAAAATTAGCGTTTGCTTCTACTCTCTTGCTGCCGTTTTTCTTTCATTTTTTTTTCTTCTTTTCTTGTCTTCTCATCTCTTCATACTTCGCCTAGCCCGTTCTCTCTTCTTTGAACACAACAATTTTCAAGACTCATTTCAAATTTGATGGAAAAATTTCGGATTAAAATTTTATTATATTGAGAAATATCTGAGGGTGGATCACGAAGGTTACGGGGCGGTGGCTTTTTTTTTGTGCCCACTTTCGCTCACTCTCTCTCTCTCTTTTTTTTCTTCTCGTTCGTAGGAAAGTTTGATGATATTGTGATGATATTTGAATATCTGTTGTTTTTAATGAGAAAAAGTTTAGCGCGTTTATAAGGTAGATCAATAAAAAATTAATATGTACTTTGTTTGCACACACACACTCACGCACACACTCGCACACATAAATAGATTTTATTGTATATAAGCCGAATTCAATTCTATTTATTCGAACGAGATAGTAATAAAACTCGAGCTCGATATTTATGGCAAATTGGGAACGAGCAAGTTATTTCAGCGTATAGGGGAATCAAAAATTAGTGTACTCGTAATAAAATAAACTTTTATTGAATAAAAATAACAACTATATCTGTAATTGTCTTTTAGAATTGTAACGATGGTCGGTATTATAATTTATATATATTGAAAATTTTTTTATCATTATTCTAATTTTTGATGCGATATCTTTAGAAGAAATTTCAAATTTTTCCATACTATTTTTGAATATATTAATAATTTATTTTTATCATTAAATGTTAAAAATCATATTTTAAGCTTTAGTAATATAAAAAATATTAATTTCTTTAGAGAACCACATATTAATCACTTAATGCTTTAAAACGAGCATTGTTCGTACGCATTATGCTTGCCCGATCACAATAACCCGAGTTCCGCTCGTAGGTTTCAACTTATTTGTGGTTGGTAATGATACATGAACGATCTCCACTCGTTAGACACTAGATATATTTTTTTATTATTTTTATATAAAATGTACATTTGAATTATAAAATAAAGAACGTAATGTTTATAATTGTGTTAATTTTTTTTAAGTATATTTTGTTTATAATAAAGATTTATTTATAAATTATATCTATAATATTGTATATATGCAATGTGAATAATAAAAGACTTCACTTATGGGCACCCTAATACAAATTCCGCCACAATATCAGCATATATATTACTGTTGCTGAATATCCGAATGTTTTAGTAGTCGTATTGGTACGAATATATGCGATACATATATAATTAACACAGTCCATGGGCAAATTACAGCGACTGATTTAGTGAATGTCGCGGTATCTGAGTTTCATGATAATTGATTGCGGATGCTCTTCGGATGCCGTAGGAAACTTATCTCGGAGATAAAACGACTCGTGAAGGCGCAGATAAATTATATTCCATTGAGTTTTACATCTTTTGTCTCGGGGAAAACTCGCAAAACTTACATACGCAATCCATGTCTTATCCAATGGGCGCTTCTTATAGTATTTTATATGCATGATTCCGTAATAATAATTTTCGTCCCCCGCTTACACACCGTAGCACCTCCGACCGGATGAGAAAAAAAAAATTGCCCGTTGAAGAATGCGAGCTCGCCTTTATCAAGAGTTTGCATTGCTAATCGGCGGTTAGTTTTTCATTTAGTGTCCTAGTTTGAAGTATGAATGCGCTAAATTTATATGCGTCCGTTTCCCTTTTAAAACCTCTATAAAGACCGATGAAAACTTTTCAAAATTTCATGCATTCTACATATATATATATATATATATATATATATATATATATATATATATATATAAATAATTAATTTATAAAATATAATTGTAAACGTTTTCACAACGAGCCACCAATGAAAATCTTAAAAGGACAAGGGCGAAACCATCGATGGAGAGCAGTTACTTATTGCGTTCGTATCTTTACCCCATTTGACCCTTCATAAACTTAAACTATCCCCCGCTCGGGTATCGAGCACTCACTCGGGCAGTGCATAATCTATTGAGAACAAACACACGTGTATATAACAGTGAAATATTATGTTTCTGAAAGTGTCTCGTCTTAGAAACGTATCCTGTTCACGTTTTAATATTTAAATTTAAATACGATTACGCACAATGGACGTCGTACGATCGATTCAATTTTTAATTTAATATACGAATTTTTTGAAATGTTTTTATATTAAATCTCATTCATATTAACATATAGACGAAACTAGAGTAGGGGGTCGGTTCGAATATTGTCTTTATTTTATTTGTTAGAGACGGCAGGGCTAAAGGAAACATTGTGGTAAGATCGGAAGCCATTCTGAGTTGGATTATACGGAAGCATTCGCCTCCACTCCTCACTGTCTTATATATTATAAATTCAAATCCGGCGGCCTGGTTACTTATTACAAATACTCTATCTCTTACACAATACAATGACGCTTTTAAGAAACCGAACGGCACGCAGTTTGGAAATTATCTACAGTGTTGTAAGAAAGTCGTTTCGTCGCATTATATATATATATATATATATATATATATATATATTAATTTTTTTCTAAATTTATTTTGAATTAATTTTTTTTTTGTATTAATAAGCATAAATTGAATCCCTACAATATGTTGAAAAAGTTTCTATAACTTTAAAATAAATATAGTAAAGTAATAATTAATTATTAACCACTTTAGAACGAGCTCTGCTTATAGGCTTCAATTTGTAGTATGTATGATATATGAAAGATCAACACTCGTTGAACGTTGTTGGATTTTGCATTTTGAAATGCAAATTTGAAATATAAAATAAAAAATCTGATTAGTTACAATTTTTGTGTAAAAAAAAATCCCCGAGAAAGAAATGGTTTAAAATAACTAAAAGAGAATGATTTTTTTTAGAATATCTTTGAGTCAATTAATGTCAAAGATATTTATTAACATAATTCAAATAATTAGTAATTTTTTACCTAATGCTATGTTAACCATTAATTTATTCATATTAAATGATGTTGAATTGCTATAATAAATCAATTTTTTTATTGGATCAGAAATGTAATATATTTTTATTTTATTTTAAGTGAGTATAAATGAATAGAATAAAAACCTTGAAAATCATATAATATATATGTATACATTATTACAGATTTAAATTACGATGAATTTATAAAAATATATTTAATTCAAAATATTATATTGCATATTTTTATAAAATTAGTTCTTGTGAGAAGAAAATATATGGAAATATATAAATAATTAATATCTTTTTTATTTATTTAAAAATTTTCGAATCACCCTATAAACGGAATAATATATTCGGTCTGTGGCAAAGCTTCTTCCTTCTCTTCGGTAGTATTTAAAGGAATTTGCAAATAAATCAAAGTGCACGGCTCAAGACCTTTGCGATGGTGATCTTAGAAAACATATTGAATTAAAGCCTTGCGTTAGAATAAATTTAAAGGGGTCATGAATTAAAGGTGAAATAGAAAAAAAGCCGATTATTAAAATTTTTAGCTCATAATAAATATTCATCAATCCGAATAATTTTATTTATTTTTTATATCAAAATATAATAGAATATATATTAAAAGTGACTGTTTTATTTTTAATAAACATTTTTTATGTATATATTTATATGTGAATAGTATTAAATAATTTATCATATGTTTTATGGGATGCGATAAATAGGTTTTTTTCTTGACGTGAACCACGCCCATATCAATCAGGCGTTCACATATATATAATATAAACCAATCGTGTATTGGAAAAAGTTCGACATGTGCAAATCGAAAACCAATCGACCAATCAGAGGGCGATTGCTTTTATCGGACCGCCTACCGTGCGCCGAAACCCGCCTACCCATCCTCCGATGCACTTAATCAATATATATATATATATATATATATATATATATATATATATATATATGTGTGTATCGAAAAACGACAATAAAGCATCAAAATACCTATCGAATGAAAATATTTTATAATATCATTTATTTTATTAATTTCAGATTCGGATGACTAATTAATATATAATATATTTTAAATTAAATATAATATTTATGATAAAAAAATATTATTAGAAAAAAAAATCGTTGTTTTATATTAAAACGTACTATATATTAAAATACAATTTAATATATATTTTTTTAAAATTTGAATCCATGATTTATTATACTGTAAGTTGTATCAAATGGCTTAAACATAGAATATGCTTATTATATAAATTTCAGTTCACATATTTTTATATTTAAAATTCAAATATATATATAGATATATATATATATATATATATATATATATATATATATATATATATATATATATATATATAAATATTTAAATTTAAAAGTTTTTCATAATATATTTTTAGTAATAAGTCATCTATAGTTAAAAAATATTGATCTAATATTGCATTATGAGTATTTTTAATTATAATATAATGTTATATAATTATTCTCATAATATCAAAATCAGTGATTATATCAAAAAAATGTAGAACAAGACCTGTTTTACCATATTTTATGATATTTCAAGGTCAAGGCCATCAAAAAATCTATAAATATATAATAATTTAAATACATTTATTTGCACCATTTTAATCAGAATAGATTAAGATTATCTTATATTCATATAGGATACATTATAGGCTTTTAACCTCGCATACAAAAATAAACAGGTGTGAGGTTCACGCACGTCATCACGTATACGAAAATGCTCACGTAGTACGCATGCTTACGGAAAAAGGTTCTAACGTGGAAGCTGCGCTGGTCCCTTTTGCGGCCCAATCGAAGGCTTCGACGGAAACGGCCCCACCCATATTGGAACCGATCGATCGGCCAATTCCGAACCATCCCAATCGGCGAACCCGACCCCAACCCCTACCCCAATCTCAACCCCCGACTCCCCCAATCTCGACCCGGACAACGGAAAAATGTGCCAGAGTCAACGGTCGTGCTGCTTAATGAAAATTGGAAAAGCGTCTTTTCGTTCGACGATTTTCGAGTGGTTTGTTTAATTTATACAGGATGATACAAATATATATATATATATATATATATATATATATATATATATATATATATATTTTAACCTAGAAAATTATACGAAATTCATGTACATGTGATATATACTCAATATTTTTATTTAATATATATTCATATTTTTGTTAAATTTAAATTGTTAAACTTCATTTTTTTTTATAATAATAGTAGTTGAAAATTTTTAAAGTTTCAAAGTATCTTTTTGCATTTTATATTATAAAACTGAATATTATATTAAAATATTTGAATACCTTTAATTAATAATAATATGTAAAAGTTATTCTAGAAGGAAATTGAATTTTAAAAGGGTTGGTTGGGATTAAATGTTTTTTTTATTGTTAGTATTGTGATTATCGTTTAAAGATATTGCAGTGATACTCAACTTTCATTGTTCACGATTCGTATAATTTTAATATGAAAATATATTTTTTTTAAATATTTAGAATAAGAGTAGTAAAATATTATTGATGTGATTTAATATGATATATTTTTTTTAATTTCATACACCTTAAATCTTTTCAATTTATCGGAGACAATTTCAGTATCGCATCTCGTATGACAGATTTCGAAAAGACGTCTACCCCAGAAGTTAGAAACGGGCGATAATTTCACACACACGCACACATACGCACACGCACAAAAGCGGATGGAGTAAACGGAGTCCGTTGCGTCGGCGTGAAGAAAGATGCCTCCATTACCATACATTACCTAAATCCAATCTAAACACATAAATAATACACGAGCGAACGCGTCGCGAGAAACAACACCGAACGAATCCCCCGAAGAATAATGCGCCCATATATCGGCGAGTCGTCCTCAACGCCGCCCATCAACCGCCCTGCGTCTTTTTTTTTCCCCCCGTTTCGCTCCGCGTTTTTGTTTATTTTATACACTTTTTTTTTCCATTCGTTTTGTTTACACCGGGAACACATTAAAAAATTATATTTATTATTTCGGTGACGCGTTTCATTCGCCGCCCTCGCTTGTAAATTATAAGTGCACTCGGCTAATAGAAAACGAACGGTATTCGGATTCGAGATCGGTGCGTGCGACGCTAGTGTGTTTCCCATTTTAATATTAAAACGTAATCGTATTAAGCTTTTAAAGCAGACAATTTGCACGCGTGAATGGAACGTTTCTTTTTTGTTGTGTGTGAAATCGTCGAAACGTTTGTAAATCGAATATATATATCAAAGATTCATAGCTTAGTGAAAACAATTTCTAACACTATACAAATATAACGATTCGTATTTTTTATTTTATTTAATATATTATAAAAAAAATAATTAATGGCATATTTAGAGAAATTGGTAATTATTGATTTTATTGAATAAATATTTAAAATATATTAATATATAAAATTAAGTCATATATTAGTTATATAAATTAATCATTTAATGCTTAAAGACGAGCGCTGCTCGCGCGCGCCACGCGTGCCCGATTGTACTAACCCGAGCTCTGTTCGTTTACAATCGGTAATAACACGAACGATCTACACTCGTTGAACGCTGGATATCATAAATTACGACATTCAAAAGTATCGAGTATTTAATCGAAGCCTTGCGGAAGTGAATATATATATATATATATATATATATATATAAACGTCTAATAACGCAATAAAAAAAGACGTCAAAAATATATAAGAACCGTAGCCGGATGTACATTTTTTAAACCGATTTTACGAGACGGCCATTTTTTCCGGTTAAAATGTTTACGTGGTGCCGAGTCGACGCGTGTACGTCGTCGTCGAAACGTTTTTCTCCGCCGTGCCGCGTTTTTAGAGGGATCGCGTGATTATTCGAAAAAATTTATAGCCGCGATACTCCTTTTTTTTTCTTTTTTTTCTTTGCGCCTCCCGTTCAGCCGCCCAAACTCCGAGGAATCCCGCCCGCCGCAGGAGCGCCTCTTATTCTTACGGCCTCCCGCCTCACAATACCCCGAAAAATAAGTCCGAGAAGCACAAAAGGTGCGAAAATAAAAATAACAAACGATAAAAGTTTGGCGGGTTCCCATCGCTATCTCGGCGCTCGGTACTTTAGGAATTATGCTCTGTACGTTCGCGGCGTATAAATAATAAGGAGAGGCAGCGGAAAAGGGATTTTCCCCAAGTTATTTATTGTTGTTATTATAACTAAACACATAAAAATGACAAAGAATAAGCTTCAACACAAGTGGTATTTGTCAAACGAAGATAGGCGCATTAACCTATTCAAATCCCCGTAGCAGCCACCCCACGGAACAAGCAGCCAGTCGACGGACCCATCGTTGAATATATTCCGCGAGCGCGTGAAAACGTTCGCGCACGTTTACGAGTGTGCGCGGCCACAATTTACACAAAGCTCGCCGCCGTTTAACGGTGTTATCAATTGTGCGAAATTCCGCGACTGACGTCTCGCGTCGTTATCGTTGAAAATTAAAATTGTTGTTGCCCCAACCTCTTCGTCCTTCAAAAACTTCGGCTAAGAATAGGAATAAGAATATTCTTACAAAAAAGATTATCGATTTTTATAAATATAGAGTAATATTAATTGTAATGAAGCACAATGAATTTTTAATGGGAGAGTGAATTTTGTAAAAAAAAATTTTTTATATTTATATATCACTGATTAATCAATCAATTATATTCATTTTTACTTTTTTTTTCTTCGCGCAATCTTTTTAAGAAGGTTGGAGATCTACACAAGATCTCTTTCTTATCTTTCTATCGATCTTTTCTCGTGAATTTTTTCTTCCGAAATTATCTGAAGAAACCTATATTTATTAATTATCAATATGTGGCCGAGATATTGCATCATTCTTTAAAACCTCATTATTTGCTACTTTGTCTGTCCAAGATATCTTCGGTAGCACCAAATCTCGAAGACTTCCAGACGTTTTTCTATTTTCAGGGTCTAGTGTCTATGTTTCAGCACTACATGGAAGAACGGGAAAAGCATATATATTTTTAATTCAAAATTTGTGCTCTTCAACGCAAATTTTTTTTTCACATCTAAATAAATTTTTACACAACAGACTATTGTTGAAAATTATTCATTAATTATTAATATAATATATAAAAATTGTATTAATAATAGTGAAGCCCGTACACGATATCATTATAGAGTTTTCCATCGGATTTTCAGACGACGTTCGAATATTGGCGCATAACGCTTCGACTACTATCGTTAGTTTAACGGTTAACGATAATAAGAAAGTTAAAATAGTCTGGATTCAAGCCAAACCATTCTTATACCAATACACAAACGGACAAACTCCAGAATACATACATACAAACACACACACACACACACACATATATATATAAATATATATATATATACATAAACATATAGAGTACGGAAAGGCAGAGCTCGACAAAACGGATTAAATCCCGTGAGATAATGCCATTTTTCCGTTCGTTGAATTAAGAGTCGGAAAAATCGTGATTTAAAACGAAACTTCCTTCTGAATATTTATTTTCCGATTATTCGGTTACACTTTGAAAATAAATTCGGATGAATGTGTACGTCGTAAGAGGGACGTTTTTGCTTCGGCAGGGTGCTTTGACCCTTATATATATATATATATATATATATATATATATATATATATATATATTTATTTTTTTGATTTTTTGATGATATTTTATTTTTATTTATTAAAGAGTGTAATATATTATTACACATAAAATTAAACATGAATTTTATTGTATATCGAAAAAAAATGATATGTGATAAAGAACATATGAAAACTTTCATGACTTGAACAGTTTATAATGATCTGAACGAATAGTTATGTATATATATATATATATATATATATATATATATATA
This sequence comes from Leptonema lineaticorne, assembly GCA_024500535.1. Taxonomy (NCBI): domain Eukaryota; kingdom Metazoa; phylum Arthropoda; class Insecta; order Trichoptera; family Hydropsychidae; genus Leptonema; species Leptonema lineaticorne. The sequence goes on along the minus strand of JANIJI010000017.1, from coordinate 848,969 downwards.
TATATATATATATATATATATAATATGAATAATTTAACGATAAATGTCAGGTGTTCTTAACTTTTTTAGTGCATACACTTTTTAAAACTATGGTTTTTACCATATATACTATTTTTTCGTTATTTTTAATATATAATAAAATCGTAAAATTATTAAAAAAAATTAACAAAAGAATATTAAAAGAATTAGATTTTTTTTAAATATAGTTTTTAAGTGAATAAAAAAAACTTAAGCCTTTCATATATTTTTTTTTGAAATTATAGGACTTATTGGAGTATATATAGATCTAATTGAAAATAGTGAATTTAGAATCTTTCTTAAATGTATTCTATAATATCAAATATATATACTATTGAGATCAAAAAGTAAGATGAAATTGTCAATTAAATCTCCCGGACATTAGGAAAGAAGGTAAATTGTATCTTTTTTTTCTCATAGGTTTATAGGACTGTTTATAACATTTGCCAAGCGTCTGATTGTCAAAAGGTTTAATTATTTTCCAGTTACACATATTTTTAGAACTCTTAATTTCTTCATCACGATAATGCACCATGGCATACGGCATTGGTTCTTTGTTCTTCAAAAATTCGACACATATCGTACCGCCGTATTTACCTAATTTGTCTCCGTGCAACTGCTGGCTATTCACCAAATTTAAAAAGCCAATGTGGAAACACCGTTTTGACACGATTGAGGTGATAAAAACCGAATCGAAGAAGGTCTTGAAGGCTATACCAGAAAAAGACTATTCTGACTGTTTCGAGAACTGGAAAAGGCGTTGGCATTAATGCGTTTTATCAGACAAAGATTACTTTGAAGTTACTTCTAGTATGTTGTTAATAATTATATTGTTCAATATTTATATTACATAAAATTCATTAGAACGATAAATGTGAAAATGTTATGATCGAAGCAAAAGAGCAGCAAGCGACTTCTAGAGACTCGATTGAGCTGCGAGGGCAGTTTATGGACCGCAATATTACTACCCTTAGGCCCACCCATATACATACGAATATATATATATATATATATATATATATATATATATATAAACATACGTATATAATATTCAATGATACGAATAATGGTACGAAATAGCATATGTCCGTCGGTTGTAATTTCGCAGTAAGCGCTTGAACACGTACTGAACTATTGTAAGAATTCGCATGGCGCGTCCCTGCGTAAAGTTAAAAGGGGGGTTATGGAGTATTGTGTATTTTAAATTCTGGTTCGGACCGGGAATGCGTCCCCCTACCCGTCCCCTATATATATATATATACGTTGCGGTCGGATTCGCGGGCATGCAAAATGACTTATTTTATATGAAACGTAATTAGAAATATCGTCGTCGGCCCGGCTTAATGGCGCGAAAGTCGTGAGCTCTCGCCTCGCTCGACGGTCGACTCTAAAAAATCCCAATGAATTATATACCGACAAATACTACAAATTCTGTCTCTCAATGTCTACGTGTGTATGCGTGTGTGTGTGTGTGTGTGTTCAAAATTTTCGTTTTAAATCGTAAAACTTTGCGTGATTGTGATGACGTGAAATATTTTTGTTCTGTTTCGTATTCTTTATAACGAGCAAAATTTTAATTGTCTAAAAATATTGTACGATGAAAAATAATTTTTATTTAATGAAAAAAAAATTACATCATTAGACTGTTCAAATTATTGTTTTCAAGATTGAAATCGAAATTTTCAAGTTTTTGAGAGATGATATTCTTTTTTTTTTTTTTTTGAGATCATTAAATCATAAATTTTAGATGCATTAGTAATTAAAATATTTGATACATTTATGTATTTAATAAATATTAAATTAAAATATTAATATTTTTCTTTAAATAATCTTTTTTTCTTTTTATAAAATTAATATATTTTTTTTAAATAATGTTAGTAGAACACGATTATCAATTTTTCGTTCATTTTAAGAAACTCGAATTGCATTTTTTTAAATAGTAATATAAATGTTGTATAATATATTTATTAAAATCAATTATCGATCTTACAGATATAAAAAGTTTGTGACTTTTTTAAATTTCAAGATTTAAAATTCAACTTCGAATTACACTATTTTTTGAACGATTTAATTTATGAATATTTTTTTAAGATTTCATTAAAATTTAGTTTTATATTTAGTATATATACCATATATATATATATATTGATTTTTATTATTATTATTATTTATATATGATATCAAAAGTCAAGATCGAGAGGCGATGGGCGGTTAGGCGGTCGCGATGGGAGGATGAGTGTAAGAAAAGTGGTGGTGGGGGGGCGGGGGTGAGGGAATCGTCCAAAAAACCGACAAGTGCCGTTTCCGTTTTCCGGCGGTCGGTTAATCAGGCGGCTTCTTGGCGCTTTTGTTTTGCGCCACGGACGACGAGTCAACGGGGAAAACCGGTTTCAAAATGTAAAGCGCTAGACGGGCATAATAGTAATTGTCGCGGCGGTGTGGCATTCGGTTTTCGGGCGCGGGACCGCGAGTGCCACTGCGCATTACGCGTACGTCCCGAAAGTGCGACCCCTGAGTGACATAAACGCGAGGTGGTACACGCCGCCGCGATAATTAAATCAGAAAATATTCTCTCTGTCTAAAACGAAAATTATGTCGCGGCCTAAAAGGGTTTCGAGCGATACAATTTATGGGCGGACCGTGCGGTGAAGAAGATGGCACCGTCGCAGGCTTTCCGGCCCACCCCGTGCCGTCTCCCCCTACCCGTTCGCGACGTTTCGCCGACGTCCTAATTAATATTTATTGTCGCTAAAAACGCTATGGGATGCTAATTCGCGCAGATTATGATTTACACGCCGCGCAATTGTGTCATATTCCGCTTAATTGTTTTAATTTAATTTAAAATAAGGAAAAAGTCGAGGTGCGCCCGTACGCTACGGCCTGCGTGGACCGCAACGCATCGCCGGATGGGCGGAGCTCGTCTACTAATTCAACGCGCGTGTATAACTTTCTATTTCTAGTAATCTTAAATTTTCAATATTTACATTTTACATTTCAAAAAAAAAGCGATTGAATTTTTTTATATTAATACATTACTATTAATTCTGAAAAAAAAAACAAATTGATAAACATGTACGTTACCATCGAGCTGTAATAAATATCAAAATGACAAAAAAAACTTCAATTATATTTTACTGTTTATAACTATTTTTTTGTGATGATAAAAGTTTATATTATATCTTTAAATTGTCAAGATATTAATAGTTTGATTTATTTTTTCATAACTGAAAAACATTATTCAAATATATAGTTCAGAATGACAGTTAAATATTTAAAATTTCATTTAAATTATTATTAATTTGGAAATTTATTTCCATAAAAATATAATCCAAAAATATTCAAGTCATAGTTATATTGCGTAATTGATCTAACCAATGGGTTCATAATTTGAAAATATTATTTAAATGATGACTAATTACTATTGTTTTTTTTTTAGTTTATTAAGATCTTAATATATATTCATTAAAAATTACGGCATAAAAGACATCATATCTTATAACATACATCATATCTGTATATAAAAGGGGAGATGTCGAGGGTTACTTAGGCACATAACAGAATATTGGGGGACTCTTTCATATTAATAATTGAAATTTATACGTTTTCCCTATAATTAAAATTCTAAAAAAAAAGATATGTGTTGTAATAACATTTTTTTTAATAATAACGAATTTTAATCGTTTATTACGGAATCAATTGGAATTTTATTAATGGTCAAAGGAGTGAAAAAAAAAAGAAATATTTTTAGAGAGAATATGGGGTTGTTCAGAACCCCAATTTCGCTACTAATTTTCACGTATTGTCCTAAAGGATAGGAGCATTAATGCATGAATTAACCGAACGATGTTCTTTTCCCTTTGACGCCTCGGTCTTGATCAACTTTTAACTCGGTCCGTGGGTCCCGTTTATCGTCGAAGTTTGGGACCGATCGGCGACAACCCTTGTAATTGGAGTACCCTGACGAAATATAAAGTTGGTGTCGCAGCCTCACTATCAAGTTTATTACCGCACCGAGGAATTCCGCACATTCGATATAATCATTTATTAAACGATAAATTTACCCTCGCGAACCTTAACCCCGTCCCGTGCCGTAGCGCCGTATATATTTTGCGGTACACTTTACATACATTGTACCGAATATAATTATACACGGTGTACGTGCGCGCGTGTGTGTGTGCGTGTGCACGTGTATATGCATCTTCGGTTGGGTCCGTTGGGGACAAGTTTATAGCGATATTCGAATAGTTTAGCATCGACCCTCCATTCGGTTCATAGCATGTTTACTTCACGCCAGGGCCGTGTGTATTGAGGGTATGCTGGATTAACCCCTTCACTGCTGCGAAAAGATAGCTCTGTATACTCGTTAAATCGCCATTCTTATATTGCGCATAACTATAAACGTATATTGGATTACTAGTCGAATATTCACCCTTCAATATGAAAGTTTTGACAACAGTATACTATATTTTGCACGGTGAAAATATGCATTGTGACTTGATTAACTTTCAAATTTAATTATTACTATATAGAAAACTTTTACAAATTACTATATCTAATTTCACAGATTAAAATAATTATTTATTTAATTATAATTGTAAAATTCTTAATTATAAAACTTGTACTGAAAATGTCTTAAATATGCCAATTTAACTAAATATTTAGAATTTTAAAGGAAATCGAATATTTCTTATGTTTAATATAAATATATTTTTTTACATTAAACATGAAAATATAAAATATCAAAAGCAGATCTGCTGACATTAAAATAAAAATGAAGTATCCGAAAGATGATGAAAAGTATATTTTGATCTGTAAAATTATATACTATATAAAACTTTTTTTTTATAAAAAAAAACAATAAAAATATAGTAAGAAATATACTTTTTTTACGATCGAAACCATTAATACCCCCCTCCCAGGTTTTGATGTATGCTAATCATTATTGTAATGTGCGCGACTAATGCGCAGCGTTCTTCGGTCGCCGAAGGGTTGAAGGTTTTCGGGGTTTGTGTGGGGTTGGTTTTAAGGCCTTCAAGGTGATGTCGCAGCCCATAAACATTAATTCTAATGATTTTCCCTTTGCCCCGTTGCTTATTGCTCGCAAATCACTGGGTCGGGTCGCGGCAGTTTTAATGTAATGCCTCGAAAATGAGTTTATCTGGTCACCTATTCGCAAACGACATCTGATATCCGAGGGAAACCGCCGGCATACAAATTCCACTAAATATATCCGCCGTGTTCGCATTTTCAAAATATAGCCAACCGTGTTTGTGCTGGCTTAGTTTAATTGAGATCCATATTCACGACGAATAATCTAGAATTAATTAATGAAAACGAAGGAATATTAAAAAAAATTAAATATATATATATATATATATATATATATATATATAATTATGAAAATAAATGACATTATATATCGATTGAATGGTCTTGATTATTTCAAGGTCATATTGAGCTATACACTTAATGTAATTCATTCTAATAAATATTCAAAGAAACAGTTTTAAGTACCAAATATATGGTATTGTTTTGCCTTCATTTGAATTCCTTCTTAAGAACCAAATAATAGATTCATATATATATATATATATATATATATATATATATATATATATATATATATATATATATTGAATTAGTTCAAAGAGTACAATTAATATAATTTTGTCCAGCTATTGCGGATCGATATATAGCACGAATGGCTATTAGCGGTCTGAATGTTAACGAAAGGGATCAAAGTAATAAATCGATGAGACTTTGTTGTTTTAGGCAAAACAGGTGAGCGCGCGCACAATCAGCACTGTTTGCCTACAAATCTTGTCACGACGGGTAGACAAACACAAGTTTCCTATTGTTTTAGCAGCGAAGCACCAAGTTGGTTGAGCGAGTTCTCACTTGAAATTTATTGAGGCGAGTCCTGGTTTAAGTGGGCGGGAGAGTGCATCCATCAGGTGTTCGGTGTGAGTCTCCGGCACACCCTCTGTACTGTTCCCCCCTTTTCCCCTATTTGGCGACAACTCCGCTCTTGGACAAACGGTTCTCTGGATTCTGGGATTCGCTACCAGAACGAAAACCGCCACCGATAATTACCGGATGGTACTTAATTACTCGTGGCTTTGGTTCGATCGCGAATGTCGCATTAAAAAGAATATCATATAAATGCCATACTACTATACATTTTTAATGAAATTTTAGTTCTATAACAGCTTTTGTAATTTTTATTTATATAATATTATAAATTTATATTAAATTTCTGAAAGGAAATCCCATCTTTGATATTCGTGTTCATTCATTGTTGTAGATATTATGGTATATTTTGATATATAATATTATGAAAGTGTAAGATAAATACAAATTAATTAAAACTCGACAATTCAGCGATTCGAGTGCGCCATCAGCACAAGATATGACATTAAAAAACGCGGCTGTTCTAACTTCGCAAGCACTCTCCGGAGATGCTTTTAGCTCTTTTGAATTAAAATGCACTTCCTCAAACGGGGCACACTTAAGTCCCTTGCTCGGGAATAGGTTTCGGTCTGGCAGTTTTTCGCTTCCGTCGATTTATTTGATATTGCGCAATAATAATTGTCATCGCTGTACTACGCGAGGTCCGCGTTATTCCCGCCCTTCGGAGACGCGAGGTCCCACCTATCTGACCCCTCGCGGTCCCTCTCACGGTTTCGCTCCCGGTCCGTATGATGAGCGCGGAATAATGGCGACGATGGAGCATCCACGACGAGGAAACTCGACACAATGGCGACCGCGCAAGTTATGACTTTATGTGTCCGTTTGCCGGCGGATGCGGAACTGCGCTCACCCAGCGACGACTGCGTCGACGTCTCTGGCGAAAAACTTTTCCGACTTTTACTTTGCTCTACACCTTTTTTTTTTCCACCATGTCTAAATGGGGAAAATCCAAAATCCCCTACTTCGCCGTTGTCTTCTTGCTTCGACGATGTCTCAAACGTTCGATGCCTTCGGCAGTGTCTCCGCTTTCATAGTTTCGCAAGTGTAGAACTAACTTTTCAGTTCACGTAGAAACGTATAGTTTTATATATATATATATATAAATACATACACTTTTCAGAGAATTTTCATTCACTATAATAAAAGAAGATTTAAAATATGTAATATATTATTTATAAATACAACCTAATTTAAATTATAATGTAACAATTTGTGATTAATATTTTATTTATTTAACATTATTGTTATGAAATTAATACTGATTTTTTAAATTGTATAAAATTAATTTTTGTTTCATATAAAAATGGCGGCGCACATTTCCATGAATCGATCTTGTTCTTGCAATTAGTCATATAAATAACAAAAGATTTCTTAATGTTTGTTGGATCAAACATTCTCAACAATTTTAAGATCTTACGTTTAATAATATATTATATATTTAATTATGCATTTTTTTTCTAATTATGGTTAAAACTCTTATTGGAAACTAACAAACCATTTTGAAGAAAATATTATTAAAATAAATTAATTTATATTAAAGATTGTACTGATTTATTTATTTTAATTTTATCAGTAGTCAGCACTATAAATATTTATGTTTTTTTTAATTAATATTATAAATATAATGATGCCTTAGTTTCGAATACGTTAATTTAATATTTAGTTATTGCAAATATTTATTTTATTTATATAAAAATTATAAATTGTTTAATATCATTCACATTATTGATCTTTATGGAATTATTAATAAACACGTTGAAATTTTTATAGTTTGGAAAGCGCTGAGCGACGGAAAGTCGTGAAAAACCGGACGTTAATTCAAGAGTAACTATAGATAGATTATGCCTCCATTCTCAAGACACAGAGAGTACGAAACTCCTGTATGAAAAGTTTGACGTTACCAAAGAACGACTTCTGAAACAAAAGATAGATTTATTTTTGCGCATAATATATTGAAAACGGACGATAAAAGGAAAGCGTTCCATAATGGGGACTGTTGGAGACCGTGGAAAAAAAACCACCCTAATATTTTTTTACATTTTTTTAAAAATAATATTAATTAATGATTTTGTATATTTTTATATATACACATATATATATAGTAATAATATGCTATTGATAATTTTGATTCGATATCAACGGGTGAGATCGTATGCAAAGCCGCGGTTGGGGTATAAGCAGGGGTTGAAATGGAGAGGACTAAAGTCCCCGCAGTGGATGCTCGGTTCTCTCACAAAAAGTAACTTTTAATTGCGGATACTAAACAGCAAGAAGTGGCCCCTTGATTTATGGTTTCTTTTTATTCCTTTGTTTGTAAGGGGGTATTAAATAATGTGGCTTCTTAAGCCAGCCGCTCTTGTTCTTCGGAAAGTGTTGTAGTTACCTACGCGGCAGTAAAAGCCGAAAGATATGTAAGGATCCGACAAATATATCTTGCGAACGGCCCTGCACAATATATATATATATATATATATATATATATATATATATATATATGTATGTGTGTGTGTGTGTGTGTGTGTGTTTAAACGAGCGCGAGAATGTTTATATAAATTTTGAATGTGTCGTCATGTTCAGAGATTGTTCATGTATTTAAAAGTGTGCCACGAAAAAGTAAATTTTATCATATCGAATAATCGATTGTGAATATTTTATTAAAAAGTTATATAAATGTTATCGTTAAAGTATAAAAGTCGAAAATTAAAAAAAAATGTTATATAAATAGAAAAATTGATAAATTTGTATATATATATATATATATATATATATATATATATATATATATTGTGTATATATATATTGTATATATATATATATATATATATATATATATATATATATATATATATATATATATATATATATATATATATACATATATATATATATATATATATATATATATATATATATATATATATATATATATATATATATGGTATATTAAATAATATATTGATCTATGTAAAGTTAATTTTATGCAGTAATATATATGTGTAAGTTATATAATACCCGATACTGAAACGTATTATACAAGTTGAAAATTAACTAAATAGTATATTTATATTTTATTTTATATAAAAATTCAACACAAAATCTGAAATACATAGACTGATATTTATTTTGAAAAATAGAATTATGTAATAACATTATTTGCATAATATAATAAAATTAATATAAGAGAACGGGGCGAATAAAAAATTTATTAAAATATATATATTGATGTATAAATATTATTGTAAAAATTTTAAAAGCTATTTTATAGGGTGGTGGTAATTGTTGTAGATTTATATAAAATTATATGTAGATCGTATATTATTAGTTTTTTTTACAGATTATTCTCACAAAATTTTTTATCAATATAAATTTATAATAATTGTTCATCATCATAATGAATATTTTTTGTTTATATAAATTTATTGTAATTATTCGTTTTATTGGAAAATTATATATTTTTTATTCGTTTTGTAGATTTGAAAAAATCCCTAAAACATCGAATTGAGAATATAACACTTTTCAATTTAGTCATAAATTGAAAAAAAAAAATATATATATATATATATATATGCTAATGAAAATGGAAGAATATGATTAAAAAAGAATTATATAAAACTGAAATGAAGTGTTTGTAAATTGTGAACGTTGGAAAGGGGTTTAGCGATAAAAAGTAAGTTGGTTGTGCTTCACATCCATTCGACGAATTATCGCGGCACAGAATCAAATTAAAAAGCGAAAAGGCGATTTCGGAGAACATTCGGTATTCATACGTGCGAACATTTTACGCACAGAATGTTACCGTAACGTGCGAAACGGACGAATTCCGATGTGCGTTTCTTTCGCGCAACGTCAACGCGACCGCCGCCCATCGCCGCCCATCGTCGCCCATCGTCGCCCCCAACGAGCGGCAACACCTCGACGAAATCCACCAGCGTCGAAGGTGTGTATTTTGCAATTTCGCGATGAACAAATGCGCCGAATGTCTCCGGAATACGGCGCCGTAACAGCCGGCTCAGGAATTCCAATAGTGCTATTTACAAAATTTATCACGGCGAACATTAGTGAGTTCGAGTGGGCGGCGCGGCGGATACTCGAGTGCCGCCCCTAAAAAAGTTGACGATTTCACACCCCGCGACCGTGGATTATGGAACGGTTCCGGCGGCGGCTAGGCACTTTTGCATGGTCCTTAATTCGGCTTTATTATTTTTAATGAACGCCTAGTACATTAAAGAGCGAGGAACAATTTCGCAGCAGTTTGCGCTGCGTGCGTGCCAACGTGCGTGCCCCGTCTCGTCTCGAATCGTCGTCGTCTACTCTTATTGCCGCATTATTTTCGTCAAAATTTCTTTCGCGAAACGCGAGCACGTTTACACGATTTCGGCGTAAAAACTGGTTGTAAATTTTAACACGTTAAAACTTATCCATTTCGTTATGTTTTTTTTTTTAATCTTGTATATTATAGAAAATTACGAATATTATAAAGACTTGCAAAGTGTACTTTTTAGATATATAGAGAGGTGATTCTTTTTTATAATACCAAGTTGTCAGCTCTGTGCCAGATATTGTGCATAAAATTTCGCAATCTTCATTCGCGAAATTACCGTTTTTTTTTTTAATAAAAATTATCAACAATCAGGCACAGCTGTAAAAATTGTCGAAACTATAATAGAAATAAAATTTTATGAAAATTGTCGATTATGCATAGAAATTTCTCATTTTTTAAAACCAAATAATCTTCAATTTAATACATTGAAGCTGAAAATATATTAAAAACTGTCAAAATTTGTCAAATAAATATTTAAAAATTGTAATATTAATTGCGAAAAATCAAACTTTATTTTGTTGATGTGAGCGAAATAATCGCATATCGTGCGAAACTTCATCACTTTCACAACTTTTTTGTTATTATTCCAAAAAAGTTAACTGTTTAGTAAACTTTCAATTAAAATAATCATATTTTAATGAATAAATTTATTTTTCTATTACTTTTCAGCTGATGATAGCCCGATACTATATGCATAAATCATTTCTGAATTATATAGATAATACGATCAGAGAACGCGTTTTTTCGTTATGTAGCGTCGTTTTTTTCTATTAAAATCAAAATTTATAAAAATCGCACAGTCTATATAGTGTGTATTTAGATGTGTGGCGCATAAGGGAATCAATGTTTGCGTCGTTAAAAGGTATCAGTGCAAAACTGCAACGGCAATTGCTGTCTCATAATATAGTAGATGCAATCTCTTCGTGCCCGCATTGTATAGTTTGCACAATCGCGAAATGCGAATGCAGTCACTTTTGTACGTATATATATATATATATATATATATATTTATTTATATATATTATATGTGTTTGCAACAAGGAACCTCATTTTATCGCTTCCCGGTTAATGCGCATTCGCTAACAAATGTCGCACCCCAATCCCGCCCACTTTTCGTATTAATATAATTTCGAGGACACCTCGGTTGAGAAACGTAGGAAACGCTCAAATAAACAACTCCAACCCCCCCCTCTCCCGTTGATTTATAAAATTTTTATATTTTTCAAAATCTATGTTTTATTATAGATTTTTTCATAAGGTGTTTGCATGTCAAATTCATCGATTTACAGATCAAATTTAATATAATTCGTATATAAAAAATCAACCGTTTAAAATTGTACGTGATCTTAGATGAAATTGAATATTTGATACGTTTTTTATAATTACAAATATTTTCATCAGACTTTTAGTCTATATCTATATTTTTTTATTCAAATATTGTTGTGTTCATTAAAAAAAATATTAGAAATTTGTATTATTTTGATTCGATTGTCATTTTTTTTAGCTAATCTACAATTTTAATAAATTGAAAAAAATATAAATTTATATATATCAAATATATTGAGAAATTTAATTATTATCAAAAAAGTATGTTACCACTTTAGATATAATGTATAATATAAAATAAATATTTTTGATAAATAATGGGATTATTTTAAAATGAATTGTTATATAAAAATGATAGTATTTAATATTAAAAATATAATTTACTTAAAATATATTTTAACATAAATATATAGAAATATTTTTTTTGAAGAAAAACTAATATATAAATGTATTTATAAATGATTTTCTAGGGTTTTATAAAAAAAATAATATTTTTTTCTGTAATAGTTTTTGATATTAATAAAACACTATTTAGTCAAAACAATTAAATAAATCGAAAGAAGTTTGAAAAGTATTTGATTATATGAATAATTTATAAAAACAAAAAATATTTTATATTAATAAAATATAATATAAATAATACTCTCAAATAATTTTTCAGTATTTAATAATAATAATAAAATTTCTATTAGCATAAAAATATATATTCCTTAATGAAGAACAATATTAAAATAAAATCTAAACGATCGAAAATTGATCTAAACAGTACAGTGCGATACCAAAAAAAAAGATATGATGTTAAAAAAAATAGCATTTTTAAAGGGTAACACCTCGTAACACGCAATCAAACATCACTTAAGTACAGTGCGCGCCAGAAAAAAAAAGCGCAGAGAGCACGAAAGGTTAATTTCGCGGGACAATGCGAATAAAAAGAGCAACATATTTCAGCGTAACATGCGTAGCAATATTACCGAATGCCCCCGAGGAAGAAAAATATGTACAAATATGCGAATTTAAATTACAAATATCCCTCCAACCCCCCGACCCCACTCATTCCCATTTTTTTTCTGGGCCTGGACTCCGTTTTAACTGCGCTACCGACGAAAACCGGATTGGGGGGCTGCGGTAGGCGTTTGGGGGGACCGCGGACATAATTTCTATATAAATATGCACATGTTAAAACGCTCGAAAAAAAAAGAAAGGGCGAAAAAATAAAACAATAAAATAAAGATAACGGGCGGCGCGCGCGCTAATAAATTATGAAATATAAAGTTGAAAAAAATTGTCCCGCGTACTAATTAATTTATGGTATCAAGTTATGCCCGCTTGGTTAATTTTAACTCGAAAATATTATAATATATATAATGGGCGGATGGGGGGGGGGACACGACGGGTACCTTTTCCTCTTTCTTTCGTTCTGCGCTTCGCGTCCCCCTGCGGCCGCGTCCCCCGTTTTTAGCGTTAAAATTTTTTTTTTCACCTCACACCTCCTCCCCCCCTTGATACTATATGGGTTAACTGCACGTGTACGCCTGGCAACAAATCCCATTTACATACATCTTAATGTTTAATGTCTTACTTTTGTTTAAATTTTATAAATATGTATAATGTGTGAACGTTTTTCTTTTTATTTTTTTATACTATTAATGCGAATCGTAATTAATTAAGTCTTTCGGGGGTACAAATGGCGCATATGCGGAAAATTAGTTATGTAATAAACGGACGGTATTTATATTTAATTTTATATATATATATATATATATATATATATATATATATATATATATATATATATATATTTAAAAAAATGTTTACTATCTTTCATAATATATATTTAAAGTTGTCGAAATTTATATAATTTTAAGTAGTAGTATAAATGTTCGCCTTTTTATTTTTTTTAATAAAAATTTTACTTTTCACAGTTTTAAATCATTCACAGGAATTGTGAATGATTAATATCATTTTTATATTACAAATATATCAATTTATATATTAAAATTCATGAAATATTTTATGTTGAAAAATATTATCATAATATATTTATGTTACTTTTAATGTATATTTGAAGTTATATATATATCATATATATATATTGGTTGCTTTAACGAATTGCAGTATGAATTTTTAATTAGCGAAATTGTCGCGAAGTACATTTTTATAAGCGCAGTACGTATTTTATTGTCACCATTTTTTTTCAGGTGCGCTGAAAAGTGTGCAAGTAGAATAGACTCTTTCAGACGAACGATAGAAAGAGTGGTTCACGGGCGGAAATGAGACGAAAAGAATGAAAAGAAAGAATAGACATTAGGGTTGAGAAATCGGAGATGAAAATGATAAATATTATATACTATTCGACTTTATTATTAAGTGGTAACGTTTTTGTTCAACTATTTTTATCGACGAATTCGATGAAATTGATTTATAAACGTTGTATTATTTTTATGATTTTATTTTTAGTCTAATATAAATGTTGATATTTGTATCATATATATATATATATATATATATATATATATATATATATATATATATATATATATATATATATATATATATATATATATTTATATTAATTTAGTAACTGTATATAAATTCATGCAAAAATTTCATATATGGTATAAATTTGAAACGATTATTTTATCAAACATTTTATTTTATAATTGTTACTGATATTCTGAATTTTATTGAGCATATTAGCAATACAATTTTGTTCACAATGTTACTAAAAATAATAAAAAGATAATGTCACTTTTTTATAATATATATATAATTTGAAGTAAAATTTTGACTCTGATATGGTATACAATTGGAGTCGAATTTTTATATTTCGACTCCACGAATCCTTAATGAAAATAGTGAAAGACATTGACGCAGTGGGAAAAATAATAGGAAAAAAAGAATTATGAACGAGCACCGATGTGCCTCCAAAAAGAAATAAAAAAAACAACAACGGGGCCCGGAGAGGGCGGGGGGGGGGCAGCAGCGGCAAAACAAAGATGAAGCGTTACAGGCGCACTTCCATTTACCGGGGGCTAATTTGTATTTATTAGTTTGTTTACGACTCCACCTGTAATAATTTTTGCGACTCGGTCGAAAACAATAATAATAATATGAAACGCGTAAAATTAAATTGCACCCCGTGTACCGCTCCGTTGCACTCGGTGAAATAAATGCACTCGAAATCGACCGATCTTCGCTCATCTCCTTCCTCCCCCCCACACCCACACCCCTCTCTCCCCTTGTGACCCCAACCCCTCAACATCCCCCAGTTTTAACGACCCTCAACGGCGGTCGGCTGCCGATGCTTCTGTTTCTACGCCCGCGACTCCCACATTTAACTGCCCTTACAATTTTTATGAAAAAGGCGGATTAATTAATGCTGAACACCGTGTATTTATTACAAGGCCAGATTAATAATCGTCGAACCTTTGCTATGAGAAAAAAGTAAGCATACGTGTGCAAATATAGGGTGGATGAAAAATTTTTATTTTTAGCTAGAATTTTTTTTATATTATTATAGAAATTATGATTTTAATTTAATTTTTCTCGATATATTTGAATTTAAGTTATATTTTTATATTACACACACACATGTATATATATATATATATATATACATATATATATATATATATATATATATATATACATATATACATATATATATATATATATATATATACATATATATATATATATATATATATATATATATATATATATACACGCATATATATATATATATGTGTGTGTGTGTGTGTGTGTGTGTATAAAATTAAATTATAAAAAATTATAATAATGACAGATATTTCAGTGTTCATTTATTTTTTATACATTTTTAATGATATTTTAATTCTAAATATTTAGTAATATTACAAATAAAAATAAAATCATTAAGTTTATATTTGTAAATCTGAGTATATTTCGAAATTTATAACATCAACTTTTAACAGACTTTAAGCATCAAATAAATATTTTTTGCTGAAGTACAAAAAAAGGTTTTCATTTGTAATGATATATCATTATGATACTATTATTATAATTATGGAAAAATTATTTTGTTTATAAATATTGATTAATGATTGTAAATTGAATGACTGATTCGGATCTCAAATGAATCAAATCAAAAAGTTTAAAATTTTCATAATCATCCTGTATATGTGTACGTATAAGCATTTATGGAAGAAAAATGGAAGTTTATCCGAACCCATTCGGGTCCGTGCGTCGTAATTCAAAGAGATAATATAATCCGGAAAAAAATCCGGTGCACGCCCGCACACACACACACACACATACGCGTGTAAAAAAAGTCGGCGATATAGAAAAAAATACACGCTGAAAACGGGGTAAGAAAACAAATTTCGCATATTTATAATTAGTAATATTTGTCGGGTGGCCACAGAGGCAAATGTGAATGGGAGTGGGGGGGGGAGCGGCGATGAGGCCGTAGAAAGGGTTCAACTTTTATTTTAATATGCAAATTATTCATTATTATTAAAAGTCCCGGATAGGGGAGATTTAAGGGTGGAACCGTTACGCGAATGCGAGGGGGGGATGCGGGGGAGCTAGAGGACGGTTATTCTAAATTTTAAAATACACCTCCGTTCGAGGGGTGTACGTGGATGTAGGAGAAGGTGGATGTCGGTAAAGGTGGATATCGAGGTTGAAGGGTGTTGCGGGAAAGTGGGTGGAAGTCGTTCTCCTTTTCAGCACCCCCTCATCCCTCCCGCTCCTTCCATCCCTTAGAGCCGGACCCGCATCCTTTTCACAAACTAAATGGTACATTTAAAATACATTCCGAAACCCGTTCCGTTTTCAGGAAGGTGGAAGGCGACTCTATCTTTTGTGATGATATTTTAAATCTAGCGTAGATAATATTTTCTCATTTTCGCCATTTTGTTTTATTTTTTTTTCTACACCTCCCCCCACTAGTTATGATTAAATATAATTTAAGTTTATAACAATTTTTTAAAGTGCGAATAATATATAGTTTTAGATAACGCTTAATTTAATAACATAAATTTTATTTTATTTTTTTTACTTATATTTAAATATATGATTTTATGTAGTAATATAATAAAATATCACTATATATATATTAATACATTATAATAAGAAACATTTAAAATTTATCTGGTTTGCATCACTGATAATCTGATAGTTCGACATCTATGGTTGAATAGTAAAATTTTTACTGAAAAATCTATAGTGTACTGAAATTGAGGAAATTCTTATATACAAGATATATGAATAAATTGTTTTGTTTTTATATTTAAAAGTAATTACTCAATAATTGTTACAATAAACATGAGATATGGAAGTTCATTATGAATTCGATTTAACAAAAGATTTATATATACATATTTTTTTGCACTTGTATACTATGCTAAGAAAACTTTTCAAAATATATATTTTGAAAACAACCCCATTACACACGTATCGGACAAAATTATGAGTGCTCATTTCGCAGCATTTCGAGTATTCGTATTTGCGGTAACGTACACTATCGTATCGCGTTCGGAGTATCTGCGACATTCACAAATACGGGGTGGACATAACAAGTTGTTCTTCGGTGGAAACGAAGGCATTCGAGGGGATAGAAAACCGACCCCGGTCCTCCAGGGTAGTCCTCCAGAGTGCGCAAGGAGGAGAGGACTCGTGGAGGGCACTTGACGTGGCCCCCGGCGAAGTGGTCAATAGAATTTGTGTAGTGTGAAATTCGGGTGGAATTAATGAGGTGGGACACAGACCGATCCCCGTCCCTCTCGATACCCTACCGAAAGCACAGGGGAGGGGAGGTGTGCAAAGGGAGCCAGGGGTGAATTACTCCAACGTCCACTCTATTGTATCACTACAATTGATATAAGTGTGTCCGAGATAAAAATATCCGGTGACAAATTGCCGAATCTACAATTATATTATTACACACATATAAAAATCACACATATATTTATTTTATATTATTATAAACAAAAAAAATAATATAATTTTATATCATTAATACGAAGATATGATACAAATTTTTCGAATAAAAATCGATTAAATCTATTTTTCATCGTGAACGATGTGCATGAGAAAAAAAATTCATATTAATTAATAATTAGTCAATAAAATATTTTTAAAAATATATAAAATAATAATGGTTCAAATATATCGATACATTTCATAGGCATATCGAACTGTTTGTGTGTATTTCCGGTCTGCACACATGATTTTGGGTGTGAGGGCAGTTTCGGGCCACCCTATGTATGTCGGGTAGTTAAGTTTCCGGACTTTGGCACACAACAAACTAACATTAGGACATGGCTACATCTATTAATACTAGTTTTGGCATCGCCTGAACACAAATGCGGCGACCTTTTCTGATACCTTTCGGGTCACTTTAGATAGTTACACTCAATCCAAATGATATTATTCAGCCATGGATCCACCCCTGCACTAATTTTAGATATTTTATTCACAATTTTCAATATTAATAATATCAATTTTAAAATAAAAAAAATATTTTTAAAGGACGATTTATCGATATTGAAAGATGGTTATCTAAAGTTGCAGCTATACGAAACGTTTTATGACACAAAACCTTGTCGTAAAATGTCTATTGTGATTTTGTAGTCGACGATAAAATGAAAATAAAATGTTGATGACAAGACTTTGCGTCTGGACGTAGTTTTATAATTTCTATTTAGCCGATTGAATTTGATAAAAATAATCATAATAATACAAAACGCCGTTTTGATATTCAATTTTTGGTTTAAATATTTAATAATACTGCGAATTCTCGAATGAAAATTATTAATAAAAATAACAGTGGATAATTTACAATAGATAAAATCGCCCGTCAAACGACGGATCACGTGCTTCGTTTGGTACAGTCCGCGCAAAAATATTAAATTAAATCGTAGAATCCGCGCGCTTTCATAGGGGTTGTATCGAGTGACCGACGTGTATTATGTGAAGCATGAAAGATAAAAGGGGACGTTCGGGTAAAATGGTCAGTCGCAATTAAAGACGACAAACGATAGTTGATTCGAACGCTGGCCCGACCCTAGTCTCCCCGCGGACACACACACACACACACACACACATATATATATATATATATATATATATATATATATTTAAAAGCATACATATACAGGTTTATATATGGACTATTGCATTCGTGTGTATGTGTGTATGTATGTATAGTTAACCAACCCTGTGATCACCACATATCTCTGCAAGGGTTAATTCCTGAAACTTTTGCCGATTAACGCTAATACGCATTACTAGTAAGTATACGTGAAATTTCAGCTGAAATAACGATTTTTTTCACATATATAAAATATATTAAAAACTATCAAAAAAGTAATGTCGTTCAGTTGAACGTTTACATAATTTTATTTCATTATTTTTATTTTTTAAATAAAGATTACATTACTTTTAAATATCATAAAATATTGACTCCACTTTATGGAACATCAATATTTTTTCTACGATTCGCCATTTTGTTTCGGACATTTCTTCAAAATGAACGATCGAGCTTTCGAAAGTATGTATTATCACGAAAAGCTCAAAAATAAAAGACGCCGACGTGGAAACAGAAGAAAATTCTTCAAAGGCGAATATTCCACCGGTCGTCGCGGATCGGCACAATTGAATTTTTGCGCTTTCGTTCCTTGAAGCTTAACGCCGTTGTGAAAGCCTTAAGTTATTCAAATCCGCATACAGCCCGTGTCTTTCAGCTCGTTTCAGAGTGCATTTCGCACTTGCATTCCGACTGCAACAAAATATTGTTCCATTACCGGGAAGCTCCCTCTCGCATGATTACGCTTCTAAATTAAAATATTTTCTCTCTGGAAGAGTCAAAGGTTCGCATATTCATTAAAGCGATTCCATTTGTTCCAATGATATTATATAAGTGCACCGAGCTGAAGGCATTTTTCAGCGCTTTTCATACATTTTTTTTTCACATAGCTACCATTTTTTCACATATATATATAATTAATAAAACAATCATTAAAAATATTTTAAATTAATTTTAACAAATTATTTTTTATTGAATTTGATTAAAATCATAATATTAATTCAAGATATTTATGATTTCAATTGAAATATTAGGTGTACCGGACGAAAATGTCATTGTTTCGCATGGTCTTATTTGATCGTCAGTTATGTATTAAAAAGTTTTTAAGATTAGTTTGGTTTTATAACATCTGAAGATCAGCTTTTAAAAGAAATGATTTTTTTTTGGTACTATATTTTAAAAGAAGGATTTTTAAAACGTAAAGGATGCTACAAAAAAAATGTAATATATACGCTGATGTGATATCTATTCGTCAATCTTAGAAGGAGTTCAAAAAAAATTTAAACAATAAAAAATAAATATTTTGATTTCTGATTATTATTGAGAAAGAAATAAGGAAGCTTTTTTGCAGTATTTCAAATTTTATATCTAAATATTAAAATAGAGTACAGAAAAAGTTAAAATTTTTCTATATATAAAAATTTACTCAATATATCGATAATTTAATATGATTTTTATTTTATAAATAAGAACCGTCAGATCTATGGGCAACCTTCGGAAATTATTACTTAGACGAGCGTTTTCATACATAAACTGTATATTCAGACAGATTTATGCTAAAAAGACACAAATGATGTCATAAGACCCATAAGTTTAACACGTTGTCATCCACTTTGTAGAATGCACACTTAAGGTGAGACGAATTCTAATCTTGAACGCGTTTAAATACGTTACACGGTAAATACGAATGCAAAACCACTTTACAACGTTTTGATGCACAATGTTTCAAGAGAAGACATCGCCTCGAGACGCTCAAGACGCTCAAGATACTCAAGAGACACGCCCGAAAATGTTTATTTTCATAACACAAACGTAAATCGGTCGTTATGCGTGTTACAGGCAACGAAAGGGGGGAGGGGATTGCGTAATTCGACAGGTGTTTTACGAATACCCTGTGTTTTTTGAATCTGCAAAACGTCGATTTAATAAGCCGACGAAGGGGTTAATTACGTCGACCTTTGTCAAGGATCCCCCGATTTTGGAACCCTTCCGGTGGCCTTTTTGCGGTGTAAACAGGTGTACGAGGGTTCGAATTTTATCAGCTATCGTTCGAGTGAATAACGGGCGAATCAATTAGCGAACTTTAATGGAGTAAAAGCGAGATTTCGCATGAAAAATTCAAACGGTCGTTAATTAGGATTAAAATAAATAGAATTATTCATTATAAAAATATTGATTTTTTTCAGTTTTCAACTATTATTATTCATATTTTATATTCAAATGAATTGTGTACAATGTTTTTTTATAAGACAATATATAAACAAGTGGTATAATTTATTATTAATAGAATTTCATACTATTCATGTCATAGAAAGATCGATTAATTTGTTTTATAAATATTATATATAAATATAAAAATGAAAAATATATAATAATTTTGAGTTAAAAATTTATCTTTATGAAACTATGTAAATTTTTACTAACTATGCTACATTTTATATTATGTAAAATATTGATTTTTAATTAAAAAGTTGTCGTGATACCGTTCAATGTTTTACCACACATTTAGCTTATCTAAAAATTAATACAGTTTCCTAAGAATTTATTATTAAATCTCAGTTGTTATTTTTTTTATAAACGCGCGTTTGCGATATTTATATTATTTTTATACATATTACAAAGTGTATTTTTCGCTACGGTAAAGTCTCCGAACAAAGCACATGTTTTTTGATAGATACTACCGAAACACTTTTTGATATCAGTTTTTTGCTTCGCTAAATACACTCGGGGGACACGTTTAGAGTCCGATAGGTCGAGACGTGGAACACCGCAGTGATTCTCAAACTGTTGCATTGCGCCGACAACAAGTCGGTTGTCTACAATTTTTTGAATCTATTTTAAAAATTTTGATTATACACGCGATTTATATGATTTTTAAATTTCATATTCGAGTTATATATAATTGATTTTTTATATTAAAATTTAGTATAATATTTATATAAAATTTTTTTTTTTAATATTAACACATTACCAGAGGAAAAAGTAGTAATATGACTGACATCTGCTATCAGTTAAAAGGGGGAAGCGTAGTAATACGTTTTTCATTGTCTGATGCTAATCGGTGATAACGTAATAATACAACTAAATTTCACATATAATTATGATGTCATCTGTTGAATATATATTAAGTCTATATAAAAAAATATTACATTATATTTTTCATTCTTAATTTATTCAATTTTTAATATTGATACGGTGGTTTGCGAAATGCTTGCAAAATTACCCCCTTTTACGTAGCAGACAGCGACAAATTGGGCTCCATGGTAAAATGTTAATATGATAAATTGGTTAAAAATAAATAACAATATTGGTTATTATAAAATATTGAATAAAATTTATTTAATAATTTAGATTTTAGCGTCACATTGTTTTCGGTATGAATTTTTAAAATTATCGTACGGTGGAAAAATAGTGGAAAAACGCGAATATTGCCTCATGAATATTGCAAGAATGCGATTGAGAAACTTGCGTAGAGGAGACACGAGCCTCAGAAAGAGGAACACGTTTGAGCATTCTTTATAAAGAGGTTTCGAGGGTATAGAAAAATAGACTGGAAGATCATAAAATACTGAAATGACGCGGGATGGTGACAAACAGTGCTTCTGGGAAATCGAAAACGGGAAACTTTGAAATTCAACTCGCATATATTATCCGTGTAAAGGAAATTTATTCCGCTGCGAACGAGTGTATGTACACTTTTCCATATAATCGAATATCTAATGTATTTTAAAGAACGCTCGAAATGTTTTCAAGTTTTTCCTTTTTTTTTATAAAAAAAAATTTTTTTCAGCTTTTTTTTTGCACCGGAACTCGGAAAATTTATGTGGAAAATTGCATCGTTGCAAGTTTTAAGCATGCGCTGCAGCCGGGTGAGAGCCGTTAATATATAATGGTATTTGAAGGAAATTATTTTAGTTAGATGAAACTATATGATCTATAATATCCATGAGGATATTATTTTTATACTATACTATATGTAAATGTTGTATATATAATATTTTTTAAAATGAATAAATTAATATCTAGACTAACATTTCGTATACGGATTAAAACGTCGGATTATTTAAAAAACTATACAGAAAAAAACGAAATAAAATTTTATATATTTAAAATAAAATTTTTAACGATAGATAAAATAATAATTATGGATGTGCTAAAGTATTTTGTAAGGTATTATATTCTCTAAGAGCTTTTCCTTTATATATATATAATCAGTTTTAAAGTAGAGAAAGATTAAGTAAAATAAATATTCATGAATAATATATTGAAGATAATCTTGGAAAATGTTCTCTTTAATAAATAATTTCTTATTATGAACGATTTTTTTTTCAAGTTAGTTTATAAGAAAATTTTTAATTATTAATTTTATTAAAATATTTCGGGGGTAATTTTTGAGGCTCCCATATTTTGCATGAATGATTCTATTCTATAAACCAGTTCTGTGTAGTAAATCGCATGGGCTTCAATTTTCATCTTCGTTCTCAAGTCGCGGGCCGCAAGTTTCAACTGAAAGCGTTACAAACTTTATAATCAAAATATCACTTTTAATTTATTTAAACTGCACACTACAACTTTATTAAACGGAACTACAAGCAAATAATAATAAAAATAAATAAATATTGATTTTATATATGTTATCAAAAACGGCGCATTTCGACGGATCGCATGCGGCCCGCGGACCTCGCGTTTGAAATGCCAACTAAATCAATACTTTGAATATGAAAACAAGTTGTGATTATTAGTAATAATTTATGAATTTTCGGTTAATTATAAGAAATATTATCGATGCATTAGAAATTCGACAACGGTTACATATTAAATCGCGATCGCGGATAATCGCACGTTATTCCACTATAAACCTCCTCAGTATTATTATTATTAAAATTATTATTATTATTATTATAAAGCCTTCTTGGCTGTGTCTTCGTGTCGAGTTATGCGTATAGTTGTGCGAATCGTGAATGTGGGCGGTTCGGGGGTGGCTTTCCGTAAGCTCGCGGGGGCCGAAAGCGAAAAGCTCTCCCGGCAAACGTTTCTCTCCTCCAAACAATAACAACCACGATTAAGTAATCACAATTACGATTTAATGTGTAGTATAAATGGCTGAGGAACGCATCACTGATTTTTCATCTAGGCGTCATCACGCCCGAACAAGTCGCAG
Source organism: Leptonema lineaticorne (assembly GCA_024500535.1). Classification (NCBI taxonomy): domain Eukaryota; kingdom Metazoa; phylum Arthropoda; class Insecta; order Trichoptera; family Hydropsychidae; genus Leptonema; species Leptonema lineaticorne. The sequence goes on along the minus strand of JANIJI010000017.1, from coordinate 825,104 downwards.
TCGAGTTCCTTTGCCGCTTCGATGATGCCATAATCAGGTTGCTCACTCCCGGGATGCTAAACCGGCGAGTCCCCCTTTTCAACATATTTCAATTTAGCACAATTATACACTCTGATTATTATAATTATTTTTCATATTTTTATTTTATTCGTTTTTTATAAATACGCGTATTTTTTTCAATTATATCAAAAATAACAATGTCGATTTCTTCACGTTTAATGACATTCGTTGTACGAATCGTCATTGACGATCGACGTTCGTAATATAAAAATGTTAAATTTATATATATAAATATAACAAATATTATATATATATATATATATATATATATATATATATATATCAAAAAAATAATCGAATAAAATAAAATTAGGTCAATTAAAAAATCGTTTCTATATATTAAAAATATTAGTATAATATAATTTTTAATCACTAACATTTTAAATCAAAAATATATATTAAGTTAATATTTTTTAAATTTATTATTTTTGACGTTCAAAACGCATATTAAAAAAAATATTCCATATATTTTTTTCTTAATGAAAAATTGAAAAGTACACTCGATGTTTATAAATAATGAATAAATCGTTTTATTGTGCTGAAAAAACAAACACAAATCGATGAAATTATTTTTTCAGATCGGACGAACGTAAAATTCGATCGTTATATGTTTTGAGTATCTGAAAATCTTGCAAGGAACGAACGAGGCGGTATGAAGACAATTAATTTTATTTAATAATTCAATTCGTTTCTAATTTGGCGAAATTACTAAACAAGGGAACAACAGTAGTGGAATAAGTGCGAGTGTGGCGCAAAAGGAGACGTGCTCTCATCATACGCGAGGAACACTGCGCCGATGCATAAAAAATATGTTTATTTCATATAAAATTATAATTAATAAATAAATAGTTTTATTTATATCTAATAGTTCTGTTGCTGATGTATGTCACTTTTAAATTCAAAATATTTATAATGGAATTGTATAATATTTAGCATTGAGCTGATGACTCGATGCTATAAAGAATCAAAACTAATACTAACTACTATTGTGATCAAAAAGTAAGGTGAAATTGTTATTTAAAACTCCCGGGCATAAGGAAGGCAGGTAAAATTTATTTTTTTTCCTACTTGGTAGGACTGTCTACAACATTTGACAAGCGTTTGTTTTTTTCAAAAGGTTTAATTATCTCCGAGTTTCTTGTCTTTTTACAACTTGTGGTTCCTTCATCACGATAATGCACCATGTCATTTTACATTGGTTGTTTGCGAATTTTTTGACAAAAACTCGACTCATATCGTTCCGCAACCACCGTATTCGCCTGATTTGGCTACGTGCGACTTCTGGCTATTCAGCAAACTCAAAAGGGTTTAATGCGGGACGCCGTTTTGACACGATTGAGGAGATAAAAACCGAATCGAATAAGGTCTTGAAGGCAATACCGGAAAAAGACTATTCCGACTGTTTCGAGGATTGGAAAAAGCGTTAGCAAGAGTGCATTTCATCGGACAAGGATTACTTTGTAGGAATAAATAAATAAATAAATTTTTATAATAATCATGCTTCGATTCATTAATAAAAATATATTAAATAACTTAAAAACAATATTTTTAAAATTTATAAATAAATAAATCGCCGCTTTAACATTCTTTATTATATTTTTCATTAATCTTTAAAACGTTATTTATTTTAATTAGAAAAAATATTTTTCCGAAGGGCAAAGTTTTTCCATGAAGAACAACATAGCGACAGACGTAAACGAGTTTAAACACACAACTAGGTAAATACGATTTTCTATTTCCCTTTGGTAATAATTTCAGCGTATTAAATATATACATATATATATATATATATATATATATATATATATATATATATATATATATATATATATATATATGTATATTTAAATATTAATTTATGTGGAAATTAAAATCGTTTTTAATATAATATTTGTTTAATATCGACGATGGGATCTTTCGATGTGGTGCACGCGAGCGTTCCACCAGCCGGCGTGTGTCTATGCTTGCGTGAAGATTTCCTTCCATTTCTACCCGGTTTTACCCCCAGTGAAAACCACCCCCTCATCAGTCTACTTCCTATAAAGCAAAATATATTGAAAATATAATGAATTATTATATTCTCTCTCTCGTATATTTCAATTTCTCAATATTGCGCCAAGAGAAAATTTCTCATACGTAATGCGAATGATGTGAACTATAGGTGTGTATGTGTGTATATATATATATATATATATATATATATATATATATATATATATATATATATATATATACTCCTACAAACACACTTTCATATATTTTATAATATTTGAAAAAAAAATATTTTTAATATATAGATCGACTTTTATATTACGATAACTGAATAAAAATATTTTTTTTTAAGAAAACACCTTTTTACATCTTATGTATTACCAATAATAATAATCGCACCATTGTATTATCATATAAAATTTATCGATAAATGTACCATTGTATTATTATTCGTTATATCGTATTATCGTACTGTGGCATCATTAGCGGCAATTATATCATAAATGTAATATAAAAAATTGCCATTAATCAATTAATTATCTTGTAAATCTATTAATCGATTATTGAATTGTCAAAGAGAGTGAATAAGTATGCAAAGTTTCAGCTCAATTAGACATTGGAAAGTGTTCCAAAAATCGATTACAAAATTCCATCCAGGCAAACAGACAAATGAAACTTATATGAAAGCGTGTAGAAAAAATATCATAAATCATTATTGACATATGAAATATTTATAATCGATAAATTATTATTTTGAAAATATATGATATTGGTATTATTTTTGTGTATTTAATATTGTATTGGAAAGTGTGCGAAATCTTGGGAGTGTGGGGTCGAATGAGACCACGCGTGTAACGGTTCGCTTCGTTGATCTGCCGGCGGCTGTCACAGCCACTGTTTCAACCGACCTGACTTTCCTCAACCCTTTTATGCCTGATAAATATACGACACACACGCGAATAAATATTTTAAATAATATATATATATGCCGTTCGTATGAACATTCTCAATTAATAAAAAGTTTTATTATAAAGAAATTTTAATAAAAAGTGAATTATATATTTTTTTTATATAACGACATAAAGAAAATAATTATTAAATATGGTGGTAATATAAACAATAATTCGTCAAGACACAGTTGATATAATTTATAAAAAAGACGTTTATATTTTATTTTCTATTTAAATTTGTTTAAAATTTATTATATTATACGATTAAAATATTTTACAATATTGATTATATAATTTTAAATGCGTAATGAGAAAGAATATTAAACATTTTTTTGCTAATGTACGAAATTTTGTAATTATTTCAATTTTTTTGTGGTATTCATATTTTTACGTATATATTTCTATCAAAAGTGTGATTTTTTTCAGTATATATAATATTTATAATTTGTGAACTGTTTATAAAATTTCAGGAAAATATGCAATTATTTTTTTTAATTGAATTTTATGACAAGAAAACTTAATGATCAAAAAAATATTACAGTCATATCATAAAAAATAAAATTATGTTGTATATAAAAAATAATTGGAAAAAATGTTAAAAATATTTAGTAAGATAAATATACGAAAATTTCAATGAAATATAGGAATTAATTTTTATAATTATTATAGGATTTTTTATTTAAAATAGATTGATAAAAATGTGATCAAAAAGTAATGCGAATTTGTTTATAAAATGTAAATTCTTTATTTATTCCTCCAATTCAATTTCATCCCCTTCAAAGTAATCCTTGTCCGATAAAACGCATTTTTGGCAAAGCTTTTTTCAGTCCCCGAAACAGTCGGAATAGTTTTTTCCGAAATAGCCTTCAAGACTTTCTTCGATTCGGTTTTTATCTCCTCAATCATGTCAAAACGGCGTACCTGCATTGGACTTTTGAGTTTACTGAATAGTCAAAAGTCGCACGGAGGCAAGTCAGGCGAATATGGTGATTGCGAAATCAAGAGTTGTAAAAATACATGTAACTCGGAGATAATTAAATTTTTTGATAAACAGAAGCTTGGCAAATGTTTAGATAGTCCTACCAATTAGGAAAAAAAAATACAATTTATCTGTCTTCCTAATGCCCGGGAGTTTTAAATGACAATTTCACCTTACTTTTTGATTACAGTAGTATATCGTTTATTGTTTAAAAGCAGTTGATTCAATTTATTATGTAATGAAAAAAAAAACAAAATTGTCACATGGATACAAGTAATATATAATACCACATACGATATTATATATATGTGGTATATATATATATATATATATATATATATATATATATATATATATATATATATATATATATATATATATATATATATATATATATATATACACTTGATTATAACTGTTATACATATAATAATTCATAAACACCTTGCGATAGTAGATTATTAACTCATCGCAACTTTACGTTTATATATCTCTCATCCCTTTGAAAATTAACGAAGCGAACATCTCCTGGCTCCCATCCATTCCAGGGTGGAATCAGCCTCTTCGTCTTCTTCTTCTTCTTCTTCCTTGATTTGCCAACGTGTACAAAGTACACATAGTCGAACGTAGGTGTGTCATGTCTTCAAAAGCATTTTCCAAAAATCAAAATTCTAATCGGAGCCACCCCCCCCCCCATCGAAAGACGAGCGTATAAGGAAATACGTGTACATATTCAAGATTGATGTAAGATGTTATTTTACCCAAGGCGAATATTATAATAAAGGGAAGTTGATCTTCAACTAGACATTGTTGTGTTACAACGGGCCATCAAAAGTCGATGGATATATATGATATTCATTACAAATGTTCCGAATGTTGAATCGCATATTAAACACAATTATCCATAATAAAATTCATTTCATATTCGAATATAAATTATCATACATTTCGTTTTCGTTCTACATTTAATATCTCTTATGATTTTTCTATTGTTTTGATAAAGTAAATTTCGTACACTTGTATCGTTTTGTTTGTGAGCTATTTTATTTATACGTACACTAAGAGAGAAACGTTTAAATTTATCTTATTATAATGTTATTGATGTTAATCACGTTTAAAACTAAGAATTAAGCCCTTAACTCTCGTAATTATATCGGATTAATGAATTCATATAGTTGTGTCAGATTATTATCTATTATATATAATATAAATAATGTGAAAAATTATTTTTATCAAATACATTTAGTGCTATAATATTTTAAATTGATGCATAATAGATTTTTGAGTTTAAATTCAACTCAATCACAAATTACTTTCAATTTTTCAAAGTGTCTGATTTATGATATTTCAAAAGTTTTTATATTGTTTCAAAATAATATGATTATTATATAATATAAAAAAATATCATTTATTAAATGTATATAAAGTTTATCAAAGATTTGTATTATCTGTGCAACCGGACATCGGAAACTCGCGCAAGAGACTCGGGCCCGCGACTGTAGTAGCGCGGTCTATTGCACGCGACTCGTCTCCGATTCATCGCGATTCATCACGGGTAATTTTTTTTTCTTTTTTTTACCGCGATCGCTGATATATAAATTCGTCGTTGTCTCCGGGCTATTATCTTTCACAAAACTAACTTATTAGTATACGATAAAACTTTGCTTTAACGTGTAACTTATCAAAATATCTCGCATACTAATTTCTGAGCTACTTTGCATGTCTATCACATCGTATTCCGCCGACGTCGCTTCGGATAATAATGTTTGAACATTTAAAATTAGTATTTAACGAACGATTTTCCTCTCGCAAAACTTTAGAAAGAACCCCCTCAGCCCTTTATGCTAACGTGCGATATATATTTTTTACATACAAATATATATATATATATATATATATATATATATATATATATATATATATACATATTTTACATAGTATATTTTAGTATAAAGGTGATTTTTGATCTTGATATTTTAATTATTAATAAAATTTTTAATTTTAGTGGTGATGATGATTAATTTAAATGCCTTTTCTATTCACTATATCAGAGAAAGATAAAGATATAGTATTAATATGAAATTTGCATAATAATATATGTGTGAATTTTTTTAATTATTACTGTAATGCATAGTTTGCGAGTTATTTAATTATAAATAAAAAAAAATTGTACTAATTCTTTACATAAATAACGTAAAATGCACAAATTTTATTTTTTGTTAATGTTTTGACAAGTTGGAAGGAATTCAAAAATATTGTAAAAACTTAAATTTTGTTGAAAAAAAATGCATCAATAATTCGAATAGTGAATTATAAATTTTATAATATTTTAAAAATATTCATATATTATGTATTAAATATATGAAGGCAAAAAATGTATAATCGAGTTGTGTAGTATGAAACCGGGACATTATTAAGTAGATTGAAGAACGGTGTATGGACTTGTTTAAAATTAAGATAAGAGGAATTATGGGTGGTGCGGCGGTGGCGATATTGCAAGAATGTTAATTATATATTCTTCGACGCGTCTATTAGTGAGCATGCTCCCAGTGGAGCGTATTATATAAAGTAAAGTGGTAGGGAAGTTTTGATTTTGAATATTCATCAAGCGTCAAAGATCAGCTTCGGGGGACAGGTTACAGGTTACATGCGAGCATCCTCTTTCCTCCACACCGCGTCGAAGACACCCCGTCGACCCACTCCTCAATTTTCCTCATTTTCCTCAATTTTGTGCTCGTCTGTGACGTCTTTCGCTTTCTATCCCGACCGCCCGCCCGCCCACCTCTGCGTTCCCATCCGCGGGTTTAAATTAACTCAACTTTTTACATATCGCGAACGATCTTTAGGGATGGGCGGGCAGAAATTGCGAAAGGCGGCTCGCGAACGAGTTCAACTTCTTCTCTCGCGGATAATGCGCATCGCAAGACGAGTGAAAATTTGCGGATGCCTCGGATTTATAGACGCGAACTCGAATATTAACGACTATGAGACACATTCGAACCGTATATATTACATTTTCCGCGTGTTTATTTACATATTTGTTTAATTAATATATAAAATTAAATTTTGATTTATCAGTTCCATATTAAATTGCGAAAAGTCAACATAACTGCCTAACAAGTCAACTGCCTAAAACAATATTCATAAATAAAAAGTTGATTAGAGTGACATTAACTTGATATTCAAAGTGCTCATAGATAGTTTTATTTTTTCAAATTAAAATCAATTATAGATAAAAAAATAAATTTTATTATACAAATACACAAAATTATAATATACTACAGTAAAAAAATATTATTAAATTGATGATAAAAATGATGGTTAATTCTATAAACAATATAAATCAACATCTTGAAACGTAATATAAAAGAACATTCTGAAAGAGCACATATATTATATGTTATATAAGGGATCCGTTTTATGATTATATAAACAAAATTATGGACGATTGAATTTATATAATAAGATCATCCTTCTAGGAATATGAGGCGAAGATATTTAATTATGTATGGCCTTAATTATTGAACGTTTATTTTTGCGCACCCCACCGATTTTTTTACACGAAAACTGCAAACTGCGCCCTTTTTATGTTATGCAAACGGAAAAATTTACAATGGCCTAAAAAGCAACAAAAAAAAAGAAAAAACGGGAAAAAAAACGAACAGGCGGAAAAAGGCAAATGTTTGCATTTGCAAATCCGACACACCCGAAGCTATTGCCAATAAGGTGAATCGCCCCGGATATTCGGGAAAGTGTGAAAAGAAAAACGGCGGGAAAACAACGCGACCGTTCGAAACAAACATGGGGCGGCGAACGGGGTGCTACTGTTTTATTTTTTTTTATATTATTATTATTATTATTATTTCGCTTTTTCGTCTCGTTTTCGGTCACGGGATCGGAATTTCCCCGGTGCATTTTCACGGTCGGTTAGTCGATTTTTTTCGGACAATTGATTTTCCGGTGCCGTGGAATTTTCTCGGCTTGTTTCTGTTGTTATTGACCGTTCGTGACCGGACTAAACCTGTTCTACGGGGGACACAATGTATCAATAAGAGTGAAAGGATCGTTTTTCATTTGATGGCCTCTGGGGGAGAGTTTGTGACACTGCGAATTAAATTATACGTATGTATATCGATAGTGCTTTTATATATTTGTCTTGTATAAATTTTCTTCATATATATCAAATAAATCTTAGAACAAATAATAAATTACAGTATTAATTTTAAACTTGTATTTTAGATTAAAATTTAATAAAATTCTGAAATGTATATTATATAAGATTTCTCCTTTAAATTCATCTTTTCTATCTATTAGACTCAACTCAATATTTCAACCAATAATGATTATATATTATATATATATATATATATATATATATATATATATATATATATATATATATATATATATATATATAATTAACTAATATTTTTTCGTGATAGTTCTATCCTTGATAAGTGGTATAAACAAAGTGCAGGTATATGAATACCCGTACTTTTATGTGGTCAGCCAATCGTATTAATATACGTTCCGCGTATAATGTGTTGCGATAAATGCGATAAAATTATAAAATTCATTTTTATTTCGTACATAAAAAATATATATATATATATATATATATAATTTAAAATGATAAAAATTAATATGTAAATGTATATAGGAAAATTCCCTTTTATAAAGCGTCGCATAAAGGGCGCTCACACAGGCGATATAAAAGGAAAATCTTTTTGATGGTTACCAACACATGCCGATACCAGCTTTTCCGACATATTAAGACTGTCTCTCGACAGACGTTATATCTCCATAAGTTTGTTTCGATGGTACCCCGAGGGCAAAGGGTGTAGGTTCATATTCCGTGACAACAAAACTGCCACACACTCCATTCTGAACCTGCTTATTTATTTATTGGTTGTTCGTTTTGACGCCGGAAACGCTATGGAAATTCGCCTAAATCGAATATATATTACTTTTTGCGACGAAGATATTGAAGTGTGAGACGCGTTTATTTCTTTTTTTTTTTTTAGGGATATTATATGAAGGCGATGTATACGACTGTTTAAATTTGATACTTTGCGCCTTTAGAACGTGTAAATTATTAATTTGGACGCGTATTATAGATTTTTTATACGAGCTTTTTGAACGGTTTAAAATATTAAAAGATTTATTTCAATCGATTTTATATACTACTGTGATCAAAAAGTAAGGTAAAATTGTCATTTAAAAATCTCAGTCATTAATAAGGCAGGTAAATTGTATTTTTTTCCTAGGTTGGTAGAACATTTGCGTTTATTTGTCAAAAGGTTTAATTATCTCCGAGTTATACATGTTTTTACAATTTTTTATTTCATCATCACGATAATGCATCATGTCATACTGCATAGGTTTTTCGCGACTTTTTTTGCTGAAAGTTCGACTCATATTGTTCCGTAATCACCGTATTCGCCTGATTTGGCTCCGTGCGACTTTTGACTATTTAGCAAACTCAAAATGCCAATACAGGGGCGCCGCTTTGATACGATTGAGAAGATAAAAACCGAATCGAAGAAGGTCTTGAAGATTATACTGGAAAAAGACTATTCCGACTGTTTTGACAACTAGAAAAAGCGTTGGCAAATTTTAATAAAAATAAAAACTGCGACCCACAACTCATGTGGCCCGTAATATACTATGAGTTTAACACTTCTGTTTTAAAGGTAAGTGATATTAGTTTTTTTTCTTAAACATATATATATATATATATATATATATATATATATATATATACATACAATATCAGATAATACCTAACATGCAATAAAAAATACACTTACACCCTTTGGCTTATGATTGCAATGTATTCGTTTATATTCTTATATACAGCGTGTTGTTTGTATTCGGCGTTATACGACGTCAATTACAAAAGGTTCCGAAAATCATATAAGAGTTTTCCGCGCCATATAAAAAGTATGGGAAGCCAATAATGTCCAGGGGTTGTCAAGTAATGAGAGGGTACGACCGTGGGGACTTCTTTGGCGGCCTTCGTCCGCCGCGCAATCGGTGGCCAATAAACGACAATTTTACTACTTTTGTTACGACGTCAAAATTGGTCGCCTTACTTTGCCCACCCCTAGTTGTAGAGCAACGATCGATCAGCATTGGCGTACCTGTTAATTTTAAAATTATTGTCAATTTTCAAAAATATAATTAAAATCGATTTTTTTACAATTTTTTTTTAATAAAATATATATATTTATATAATATTATTATACGACATTACGTACACATCTAATAATTCAAGTCCTTAATGCAAGGAAATCATTATCATTATTCGACGATCTTAATTTATATTTGATATAATTTTATGTGATAAAATATGTAGAAACATAAAATATATACAAAGAAAAAGTTTTTTTGGGTTACTTCCACCAAAAAATATCCACAAATTTTGTCGTCACGTGCCGCCCTCATAATTTTTCTATGACGTAAGTTTTTATTTCCTTTATTCGATAGTTGGCCGACGAAGGACATACATACCTGTGGCATTTTCTGTCCATCAAACTCGATACAAAATACCGACATCCCCTTCGCACACTCCATTGGAGATTTAAGGGATGAACGGGACAAAAACAGGGGTAAGGTTTTATGTGCCAATCGCCTCCCCTTTCGGTCGTGTTGCGTGTACTAGATGTCTAATAATAAAAAAAAGGCAGCCCCGCAGATCAGTAAAGGTTTAGGGGTGGTTTTATAGCTTCCCTTGGACATTTCGAGCCGAACATCACGTGTACAACGATATGAAAAGGCCGGAATGACACACAAGGAGCTGGCTATATTGAAGGTCCGTGGATTACGCATGTTCACGAAGCCTTAATGAAAGAAGATGAGAGGCCCCCGATCGGACTGCGTATTGAAGACTCTTCCCCCCTGGAACCACATTTATTACTTTCACATATACGTACACACACGAATTGCCTATCATAGGGTGGTTTTTCGACTTTCGTACGTGATTTTTATTGAAAAAATATTTTTAATAATACTTTGTTACTGATTGAAATCAAGAATAACTTTGTTAAATTGTTATAATTTGCAATATAGTATATAAGAGTATAGTTTTATATAAAAATTGAATTCATATCGTTTACTTACCATTATATACTTTAAAGACATTTTATTTTATATCTTCTCTAAGGATACAATTTTGCATTCTATTCAAACACTTTTGTTACTCTAAATGCATTGGTAGATATTGGCTGTAATATGTATTTTTCTATAAATTACTGATAATATTTATTTTGAAAAACGAACAATTTTTTGGTCGTCATCAAAGAATTATTTATTTTTCTATTTCAAATTTATTTCTCATTACCATTGTAGTAGAAATTAATAAATCACTGAATTTTTAAAAAATATAATATACTAATTTTTATTGCTTTTCATAAAAGGTATAATAGAATTTTGAATTATGTATCAAATTTTTATAAAATTTTATTTTTATAAAATTTTGTATATAATTTTAAGTTACATTTATGTTTTTATTATCAAATTTTTAATCATAAATATTTAAATTAATGTTGATTTACTCTAATTTCATCTTCATAAATTTTAATTTAAGAATACAAAAAATGAACTTTTACTATGCAATAAATTTAATTATCGTCATGAATATCGAGGACGTTTCCAATACGACAAACACCCATTTCGAACGTCTCCGTTTTTAATTAAATTTCAATTAGTTGTATCCCATGTTTCGTATACTGTATTGTGAATTTTGAAATATTATGCACCCCATTTCGATATTTATGACGTTTCTTCGGAAGAACGACCGCGGATTGATCGTCTGAATGGAAATATCGTAGGACGTTGCGAAGATGTCACTCTTCGAATGATGCTCATTCAAAAATCGTTTGCGACTGTTTGCCTTGGGGTGCAGATCGGCCTCGAGGGTTGTAGCCGATTCTGTTTCGATTTTAAAAATGCGCATATTTATATTAGCAGGCTTCCTCGTCTTTTGTAAATCTTAAAATCGTGGATTTTCATGGTAGATTAATTCCGCTAAAGTGATATCAAATTTTTCATAGATAAAAATTTATTAAAAAATATATATATATATACATGTATCAATAACTCGGAGGTACTGTTCCGTGATTAAATATGATAAGAGTAATAAAAATACAATAGTGAATTCCTTGTTTCCTTAGAAGCGCATTTGCGAATTCATATTTTATTCTCGATGCTGAATTTTTATTTTTATTTTCCAATAAATCACACATTTATACGCGTTATTCGAGAACATTTCAAAATACAACCCTCGCGATTGGGGCATATCAAGATGTCATTTCTGATTTGCTTCCTGAGGCGGGAAGACATCGAACGTCCTGGCCTTCTTCTTCCGCATCCACCCTCCTTCAAAAAAAAAAATGGAAAAAAAGGAAGAGACCATTGTGTATTCAATCGCAGATATGAAATATTTGCATTCAAACGCCTTTTTCTATTTCGCCTTATTTCGTTTTGATATGTTTACGCGCGTCTTAAAAAGCAAAAAAAAAAATAAAAAAGAAAAGGGGATACGATCGATACCCCCGCATTATATATTACGCATTCGTATATATGCGAATAAAATAAATATTCCCACACGAGTCGTATGAAGGCAGTATGGCGGACGAGGGGGTTGAAAAGAAAAAAAAAATATGGGCGAAATGTGCGATTTTCCGTTTCTTTTCAGAACGTGAACCATGTGAAATATGGTCGTTTGGATGCATCTTCATATTTAAATTCGCATTGCAAAATAATGTATTTTTGATTTCCTTCGGTCGAGACTGATATCAAAACCGACCGACTGTCTCTATAAATCACTTCCGTCTTCTTGTGAAATCGAATGGAAAAACTAGAGATATCTTTTTGACATGTGTGCTACATATATTGGGGCAACGTAAGGGTAACATGATGAATTAATATATTATAATAGTTCACTAGTGATAGTATTATATAAATTACAATTATTCCAACTAAATTATGACATTAGGAAAAGATGAAAGAAGACTTTTGATAAAGCGTAGACCCTCTATATCGAGTGACTTTCTTCCACGAACTTCAATATGCGACATCAGCTCGAATATACGTATAATATAATGTGGAAACAATAATTAATATAGACGTTGTTTCATATTTGGGGTACGTCTGTGAATGTTGAACGGTCGTCTATCCCCTCAAGCGAAAAATCATTCATTAAATCTTCTTCTATATATTGAATGCGCCGTTCATTAAAAATTTTCAAGAGCGTCGCCTACGCGTTTTCTATGTGTGTGAAAAAAAAATATTTTTTTTGTTTTGCGTCACACTCTATTATCATGTCGTTTCGGTCTTGTAATGAGCTTCGAAGGAGTAAAAACTAATAAATTTTTAATTACTCGCCCGTCGAGTGTTCACTTTGTGCGAATTCGTTACGGAAACGAAACAGTTGTTAATTAAAATCCGTACTAAGAATAATTTTATACATATTAAATCGGTTCATATTCGAATATGTGAGACGTTCCGCGATGATATCACTTATGCTATATTTGTATTTTAAAATAAAACGTATTAAGAATACGACCTTTATGGACCCGAGTCTATATTTTGCGATCTCTTATACTGCGATTATTATACGAAATTGCTAAGTCATATGTGAAGTTAAAATTGAGGAATACATTTTGATAAATTAATAACTAAATAAACAAAAAATTAATTATAACACTGGGATCAAAAAGTAATGTGAATTTGTTTATAAAATGTAAATTCTTTATTTATTTTTCCAAATCAATTTCATTCCTTTCAAAGTAATCTCCGACCGAAAAACGCACTTTTTCCAACGCTTTTTCTAGTCTTAATTTGATTTTTATCTCTTCAATTGTGTCAAAACGGTATCCCCGTTATTGGCTTTTTGAGTTTGCTGAAAAGCCAGAAGTTGCGTGGAGCCAAATCGGGCAAATACAGTGGTTGCGGAACAATATGAGTTGGGTTTTTGTTCAAAAAGTCGCGAAAAACCAATGCAGTATGACATGGTGCATTATCATGATGAATGAACCAAGAGTTGTAAAAACACGTGTAACTTGGAGATAATTAAACTTTTTGACAAACAGACGCTGGCAAATGTTATAGACAGTCCTACTAATCTAGGAAAAAAATTACAATTTACTTGCCTTCCTAATGTCAATTTCACCTTACTTTTTGACCACAGTAGTATATAAGAAACCGACAAATCTTTATAAATCCAATATTTTTCCCATCATTTGTACCATTTGACCTCTGATAGTCTCTTGGTTACAAAACGAGGGCCCTTTCGCTTGACGTTTCACCCTTCAACTGGCTCTGGTTGTACTCGATGCAAATTTCTATACACGTCGTTAGATAATCCTCCAATTTGTCAATCTCTAGTGGTCTTGAACAGAGACGGTGGATTCCTTTTTTTTTTGCCTATTCCCATTTTTTAATATACATATTCAAGAGCGAACCCTCGAAAATATATCGATATTCTTTGTTGTTTTAGAAGATGAGGCAGGGGATGAAAATATATGACGGACCGAATCATTCGTTTTCTACGTTAAAATTAATTATAATTATTAATTAAGAAAAAAAAATATGTATATATTATATATGTATACGATGTTGGATAATATGAGAAATATATGTCGGAGTAAAAATTTTACTCTGAATTAAAGTAAAAAATTAGATGCGTTTTAAATTCTAGTGCTGCACCTTATTGCGTGTTTTATCCGCCATATTTGTGGTTTTACAACATCATAATTTTTTTATGGAGTGAAGTTGTTAACCCCACACTTAATGTCAAATTTTGAGGGTTTTAAAGTTGCGAAAAAAAATCCGGATTGTATTTTTCATGTCTTTGCCTGTCATCTGGGAGCAGAAGTTGGAATGTGTGTAAATATTTTTTTAATATGCGCATATATATATATATATATATATATATACAGGGAAAATGTTTTATTTCTCGTAAATATAATATATTTTTATTAACTTTAAAATAATACATATAATATAATGAATAATTTTTAAAATGATATTTTGAAGAGTTGATTTCCTGATATTGGACTGAATATATAAATTAAAAATCAAATTATTAATATAAAAATAATTTCATCTAATTTTAAATCCGAAATACATTATCTAAAATATAAATTTTAAAAATAATAATACATCACTTTTGACTCTCAAATTGTTTTTCAAAGATTAAATTTATATTATTGATCACAAATTCGTTTATTTTATAATAAATTCGTTTATTTTATAATAAACTAGATTAATTTCTGTGATATTATTGAAAATTAATTAAAGTAATTTTTAATATTAATGGATGGATTCGAACGAATTAATATTGATGCAGTCTTATTAGACCCAATTACGGGATTGAAGTTTGCATGAAAATGATTTATCTTTATTTTTAACAAGATACGAAAATAATTTTGATAATTTTACAATACGGCACTGGTTCGATGAAGCCGCGTTCGAATATAAGAAGAGCAAAAGTCACGGTTCAGATGCTCTCTAGTGGTTTGCGATACATGCTCAAGAAAAATGAGCAACATCACGATCCGCATTCGAGAGCCAAGCATAAAACCGAACTAAAGCTCGGTAATAACCGGAGGAAAAACTCAAAAAAAAAATAGAATAAAAAAAATAGAAACCGGAGCAGGTGCTTGAATGGCGCCCGTTTCGGAGCAGCGACTCCACCCGCTCGAACCGTTTTCGAGTGGGTATTTCAAAATGATTTTCTTCCTTGTCATTTGTATACATTTTCGCCGTTGAATACTAACGATGCCCTTTTCGAGGCCATTCTGATCCTTTCCCTTCGGAAATATATTTTTTGAATCCTCATTAAATCAACAGCCGACGTTGGATCAAACGAGCGAATGAATATTCAATGCAAACGATCCTCTTGTGTGTGGAGCTGTATCATTACACGAAATTATGTCTGTACATATATATATATATATAGTGTGCCTTGCTCATATATTTTTTTATATTATCATCGAAAAAAAACTCTATTTTTATATGAATATTTATGCTCAATATGCTATATACTTTTTATATTAAAATTTTCGTTCGCCATTAAAGTGCAATGATCGGTTTATACTGTGAGCAAGAATCCCAAAACATTAACACCGAATCCTCAATAATATTTATATATATATATATATATATATATATATATATATATATATATATATATATATATATATATATTTAATTCACTTTTATCAAAATGAAATATAATAGAACAAGTTTGATGCATAGTATCACATGACCTTGAATATTAAGACACGATTATTTGTAAGTGAATAATTTTATTATTTCATTGACAACGTTATAAAAGTTAGAGAATTTCTTCTCAATTTATTAGTGCCGATTCATTTTATATAGGAACAAGATATTATTAGTTCTATACCAAATTATGAATTAAGAAAATAAAAAAACATAATATATTAAATATAAAATAAAAAATATAAATCCATATATATTAATATTTATAATTCAATTTTATATATTATATAAATACAAAATAATTAATATACGTAAAAGAAAATACAAAACGATACGTCGGGGGTAAAAAAAAAGTTAGTACGCATTCGAATACCCATCCCAAATATAATGTTTGCAAAATAACACATTTTTTTATTATTATTCAAAGGTTTAAACGGGTGTGACACGTCCACCCCGTGTGCGTGTCGTGAATTTTTATTTGGCCTAAGGGTCAGTTTGGAATTTCAGACATTTATCTATTGGATTTGCAAGTAAGGGCGTCCTTCGAAGGGATGGGAAAACGCGTGTCAGTAAATATTTACATAAATCGTATCGGGGAAAAAACGGGGACCATGAAATAGCTATACAATTTCGATACATATCGGTTTAATGTGTTGTATTATACAAAATGTCTGACACGTCCGTATGTGTTTGTTCAGATAAATGACGATGTATCCAATGTAAACTTTGTATTTTTTTCATACAATAAATATTTTTTATTTGCAAAATGAATTATTCCCATAGACGATTTCTTATTGCAATAATATTTTAATTTAATAATATTAGTATGAAAGTTGATTAGGTATTATAATGTCCGTAGACTAAATATCATAGATTTCAAACGTTTTCAGCGAAAGGGTGGGCGAATGGGTGAATATTTTCAGGGGGTCGTATAGCCACATCCTGTCATTTTCAGGCTCGCAATCGACCCGAAGATTTATTTTCATCTACTGGCGACCGAAAAAAAAGACACCCCCCGTCGACCCCATATTAAATCATTTATATATAATGTGTAGCCATTGTTCGAATGCGGAAAACAAACAAAGAAAACACCGAAGGGAAGAACTGCGAGCGACCGTCTTCACGGTTGGATTGATCGTTTTGGGTACACCAGACCCCATCCCAGAAAATTCTCAATTTGAATATATGTGTCGCTTTTTATATTACAATATACGACGGTACAGAAAAACGCACATTAAACTTGTAAAAAAATATTTTACACAAATTATGGACAAATGAATGGAAATTTAATTCTAATATATATATAAAATATTTATAGTACTATTGATTTATTTCATCATAATAATTTCACAATATATTGAATTTATATAATGAAAAATAATTTTGCATAATAAATTTTAAATGATGAACTTTAATCAACATTTTTAGATTTAGAAGTTGAACTCCAATAAGACAGATAACTGTTAATTTCTATTACAGCACTAAAACGTTAATGTCACGTTTTAGTACTGCAGTATACATCCCTCTTTTCCGTCGTTAAACGCGTTTCATGGCATCTCTTTCGCGCTATATTGAGGTAAAAAAAAATACAATAACGTAAGAATAATATAATAATTCAAACAAAATTAAATATATAACGATATTATATCGGACGTAGTCGAATTCAACCCAAGTGAATCTTACCCAACACGCGGGTCCAAAATCAGATGTGAAAATATTTATTAAAGGTTCAGCATCGGTGTCTAATAATTTTTTAACGTTATCTATATTGAGCCCGTGTAAATTAACCGCGATAACTTTAGCAACGGCAAAAGTCTCGAATTATAAATCATTTATGTGCCCGGGTTCGTATCTTCATCGTGCGCGAGAAATTAAAGCAATGGTTCGTAATTTCTTCTCGAGCGTTACTAATGTTGCTTATTGCTTTTATTGTGTTGAAATCCTATTAAAACTCGTTGAGACATTAGTTTTTATCGCGACCATGAACCATAAGTCTGATCCGTGTAATTTATAACGTCGTAAACTTATTATAATTAAAAAATTCAATTATAATTCTCGAGGGATGCAAAATATATATATATAAAGTCGATTATAATATACCTGCGATAGTTTAAACGGTAATACGATTTATGAAATTTGAATTTATCTAACATAATTTAAGTTTTCTTTCAAGAAGATGTGTGAAAAATAAGGCGAACGATTCTAAAATGTTATATATTTCTCGTAAATGATAAATAAATTAATCATTTATTAACTATATTATAAAATAAAGTAGAAAAATGATATCTATCAGGAATATAAAAAAAATACATTATTTTAGGAATATATTGAAGTTTAATTGTGTTTAGAAGGGGTGCATTATTATTTTTTGCAATATTTATAAATTCGAATGCAATATATTTGTTTTATATATTTTTATGTGATGCATGACTTTTGTATGTGTAAGAGAAACGTCCGAGAGCACAGTTTGACTAATGAATCTCTTTGAGACCTCGACGTGGAAAACCTTGTGAAAAATCAGAACAGGTAATTGTCTCCCACCTGAAACCGGAACTATGTACAATCTAACGCCCCGTACACCCGCACCACCACACCGCCCCTCATTCTTCAAAGTCTCCCTTTTTTATAGTGAAATTCTGAAAAAGTGAACGGAGACAGGGGGGGGGGTGGCGATGGAGATTCTGATGCTTCGCGCAAAGGGGTGCCATGGTGCGGGGCACGAGACGGAAATTGGGAAAAAGGGAAGAAAATGAAGGAGATACCCCTCGTATGAAAAGCGAGGTGATTCCGTGGAAAATTAAAATCGCCTCCGGCAAGTTTAGTAATATTTTTTCTCATTATGCGAATGGCGAATCGCTTGCGCGCCTTCTACGATGTAGAGGTTAGGCGCTCTGGATAGATATTATCCATCCACCTTTATATTGCTACACCACCAACCAACCGCACCCCAGACCCCACACACAGGTAAATACACACCTATCTTTTGTACGATGTCGGTTCACTTTTTTTTTTTTTTCGTTTTAACCTCTCTTCTTCTAAGGCGCACTTACATTTGCGAAATATTGCCTGGTTGGTTCTCCTCTTCTTTCTTTTCTTTTCTTTTTTTTTTTTTTTTGTTATAAGTTGGTCGCTCGTCGAAATTTTGGGATTTTTTTTTTCATCCCCCGCCGGTAAAACCCGTCGAGATTTACAGCCGATGGCGAAATTAAAACGCGCACATTTTATCGAGTTAAGTCGACTATGTTTTTTTTTAACAAAACTCGCGTCTTGCGTTCAAATTCGTTAATCTTGACGAAAAAAAGACTTGCATTTGTTATATATATATATATATATATATATATATATATATATATATATATATATATATATATATATATATATTAATAATATATATTTTTTACAATAAATTTATAAACAAAATAATAATTTTTAATTCGACTAATATAAGTATGCATATATAGATATTTTTATATTATCAAAAAATATATAAATATGATAAATATTTTATATTCGAATTCTAATATTTTTTATGTGACAAAATAATGAATATATACCGAAAAAAAAAATACAAAAATAATCGAATAAAATGCAGCTGTGACGTGCGTTGTTAAGGTCAGAATTAAAAGTAAAAGACGTGCTCGGAATGGTAATCGGTCACAGCTGAAAATTAAAACGAAAGAAAAATATATTATATATAAACAGGAGGGGGGGGGGGGCAAAACGGGGGACGAAGCTCTGTACCTCTGTTAAATTATCGTTATTTTGCAATATTATACGTGGATGTTTTCGTTTGCTTTCACGTTTCAATTTTGTACGTATTATATTATTTAATTATTGTGCTTTAAAAGTTTTGTTCGTTTTGATTCGAATTTATTTTTGGATTAATCTGAATTTCGGACTAATATAAAATTATTATTATATATAAAATAATAATAAAAAAATATTTGTAAATTAATAATGTTTTTTTTATATAAAAATTTCAAATTTTTCTTTAATATTAATTCAATAATAAAATTATTATAATAAATGTAAAAGCATATTACAACTTTTTTATATTCATATTTTATATAATCAAGTTATATTATATATTTTTATTGAACGTTGAACATGTTTATATATAATTTATTATTTCCTTAAGATCGAGTCGTCAGCTCTATATACGCAACCTTCATATATTATATCGTTTATATATAACAATTTAAATCGAAATACTGATAATATTACACAATTAATATTTCAATTTGAAAATTATCAATCTTCTATATATAAATATATGAAAATTCACAAGCACTCTTATTTTTTTTTCTTCAAAAAAAATTATATATATATATTTATAATTTTAAAAAAACGCGTCTACAAATATAATATAATATAGTAGTATGAAAAATAAAAAAAAAAAAAAAATCGCGAAATTCCAGGTTGAACGAGTGCAGACCGTCCGACCGACGAATTTGCATTCGCATATCGTCCCGTTGCGTTATTAGCGATGTATATTTTTAATAGGAGCCCAGAGTGCGGGCTGATGACGATGTTTTTGCAAAGGGAGAAAGAAGATAGAGGGTCGGTGGAGTATTATCCGACGGTAGGAGATAGTGGATGATGCCGTATAGCCTCGGGCCGGTCTGGCTACGTAGATGGCTGTTTTGCTTATTACCGGGCGCCCGTACATTATCCAAAAACTCACCTGTCATTCCCCTACTTTCGTTTACATGCGAGTTATGCCTCGTTACGAGCGCAAAACTGATGCGCGAGCCTATTTTCGGATTCAAATTTGCACAAAAAAAAAAAAATAATAATAATAAAAAAATAAAAAAAAAACGCAAACACATCCCGGGCCCGTCTGTGCGTTTACAAATGTGCGCGTTTCGTATTAGCGTCCTATTTTGCTTTCGACGAGTGAAAAAAAAATAATACTGAGTAGACTGGGTATAAATGAATCTAACTGTTTAAAAATATATTACCAATAATAACAATCGCACTATTGTTATTATCATATAAATTTATCGATAAATGTATTATTATTATTCATATCGCAAAAGTGATGTAATTAATTGCCACTAATCGGTCAATTATTTTGTAAATCTGTTAATTGATTCTTGTATTGTCATCGAGAGTGAGAAAGAATGCAAAATTCCAGCTAAATCCGACATCAAAAAGTGTTCGAAAAATCAATTACAAAATTCCATCTAGACAAACAAACAAGTGAAACTTATGTAATGTGTGTAATAAAAAAGATCTTAATTCTAATTCTATCACTTGATGAATATTTATATTAATTTTGTGTTATTTGGAAAAAAAATATATTTAATAAAAATATTTATTAAGATTTTATAACATAAATAATGTTTAAGAATTGCATCAATCAATCTATTCTATCAACTGCATCTAATTGAATAAAACTATTATAATTTAAATATTATTTATGTAATAACTTGATATCATTATCATTATCTTGATATCATTATTAAAATTTGTGAAATAATATCATATATGTATAGTATGTATATAAATTGAGTTTTTTGACATACTTTTTAATTCAAATTTTAAACTAAAGATAAAATTTTAGAATATACTTTATACTATTCTAAGATTTAAAAATTTGTTGTAGAAAAAGAACCGCAATGTTTATTTTTTTTAATCTTGATCCGACTTATTTAAATTCTTGAACACAGGATAATACATTTATTGGCGAGAGCCGAATAGACTAAAGTAATTGTGGAATGTGTCCCAAGTCTACCCTATATATATATATATAATATATATATATTTTTTTTGATAGGCCTATCTCGTCGGTTTTACGACGAGCTCACCCACGAGGTGAAATTTTGATGATGAAATCACAATATGGGAGCTGAATGTTATATGGTATTTACCGGGAAATGTAAAGTAACAAAAAAAAAAAAGAAAAAAAAAGGAAAGAAAGCCGGGAATTTTTCCTTCCCATTTGCTTGGTTCGTAATTGGTTTCGCGAAAATAGGAATCTTCCCGCCGGAGGTACAAGGTAAGTAATAATTATAATGCTCCGTCGAATAGGGGAAAAAAACAACCCTTGCATGTAATGTCGTGTGTTTTGTATTTTGGAAAATTGTGATTGTTTCGCATATTATTATTATTGTGCGCAATATCTTATTGTTTTCAGGCGTTTTGTCGAGTAAAAATACATATACACTAATATGGGGGATGATTTTTTTTTTAATTCAATATGTACTTCACGAATTGGGTAATGAGAAAACGTTTCTAGATTATTTAAAAATAATACTATGAAAAAATAAATGGTAAATCTTTTTAATATATAATAGTAAAAGTGATCGAAATGAAATACGTTATAAAAATTTATAGCTCATAACACATGTGTTGGCTATATATTGAAATAGAATTGTAGGAATTTTAGCGGCATGTGTATTCTATAACGTTTCTTTCGGTCGAAAGTGGTCGGAAACGAAATTGTTTCTTTGGAAATTATCTTCGATACAATCGTTCCATGGCTTCCTCATCAGCCTATAAAACTAAGTGAAATGCCTTCTAACGGCTCGGACGAGAAAGCAATTCGTATACAGGGATCGTCAACTGGCCGTATTAAAAGCGGCAATGATAAAATCTTATGTCATTTACTAGTTAACAACTTAACTGTATGCGTATATATTATATGTTTCGAATTATTCGTTCACTATTATAATAAAAGTATATGTTTTCAAGTTGATTTTTATACAACTTTTACTTAGCCTATTTTTTTAAATATCCTCTTTGGGACAACTCAATGTGTTCCATCAGTTTTTCAGGATCAACTATAGTCCTGTAACTATATCCTTTATCTCTTTTATATGACAGATAAATTAAGAGGAGAAAGTCTTCCCATTCATTTTAACATGTCCTAAAATAATTGTCGATATTTTTTTATTTTTTTTTATTAAAATGCATATTTGATTTGATGATCAATCTCGCGTATAATGTACAAGATACATTATTCCGACGTTGTGATTTGTTGTTCAATCTTATTCATTACAATATTATTTGTAAAAAAAATGATTTTATTTATACAAAATCTTTTAAAACTTAAATAAAATTTTATACAAATATTTTTAATAAACAGGTCGTGTAATAATAAATTAATTTCGTTTCAAAAAAAAAAATATATATATATAATGAAAAATCGAAAAAAGGTAGCCGATTCCCGACAGTCATTCCTAAATATCTTACCTTGCCGAATACAATTTCGACCAATAGCCACCCCTTCTCCCCTGGCATAGAGAAGGGTGGACTTTAGTATTGTGAGTAGTAAGTCCAGCAGCTCGAATGTAATAGTCTGCTGGACGATGGCCGACAACTATTCGTACTTTTGATTGCTGATTGACCTAATGTTACAACCGACCGAACCCTCTCGATACCTCAAACCCTCCCAATACCTCAAACCCTTGCGTAATGTCCGAAAGAAACCACCCTCAAGACTTAACTGCCAGTTTTCGATGTACAGTTAGAACATGTTACAACCATCTTTCTTCTAGGTGTTTCTTCATAATATATTTTATTCATAATATATAAAGTATATTTGATGATATTTTATATCGTTAAAGAGATGAAATTGATATCGAAAATAAAATTAAAATATTTTCTTTTGATATTATAGTTGTTCTTTCTATACGCAGTTCACGAAACGATAATGTCTCATAACAAATGGGTTCGAATCTCCAGTGGTCTGGTCCTTCGAAGGGACCGTTTTGTTATTGCAGAACCGATATCATGGTCGGAAAAGCGAAGATCTCGAATGGTCTTACCGAGATAGATGGAAAGAACCGAAAATAATTGCCCATAAAACGCCTATATTGCACTCGACTCGATAAAACCGCAATTAATCACATATCGGACCGTAAAAATAATACTTATTCTGTTATTTTTATACGATTTATTAAATAGTGTTATCGATGAAGTTAAATATCACAATATTCTTCATTTTGAATACTCAAGTCAAATATCTATATATTTTTTTTGAAGATGTTCAAAAATTTTAAATATATATATAAAGTATTTGAAGATTCTTAAAAAGAGTTGAAATAAATAAAATTACAATACATAACCTAAAAATATTCATTTATATAATTTATTATACATTTTTATTGTTCATAATATTTTGATTATGATTATTATTTATATTAAAAATAATAACAAATTATAGTAAGATATTATTGAAAATTTTTATTACTGAATATATATATATATATATATATATATATATATATATATATATATATATATATATATATATATATATATATATATATAAATGGATCATCGAAAATAATATCGATAATTCAATCTAATTATTTCAGTAATGAAAAAGAGAGCGTTAAATATATTGAATTACGAAAATTATAGGTAAAATGTTTTTCATAGTCGTAAATCATAATAAATTAATGCGTTAAAGCAACATTTAGTGCACAATTAAAAAGAAGGTTATGCCGACATATACAGTGCACGAAATGCGGAAAAAGCAATAAAATGCTTTCCAAAAAAGAAAATTTTCGATAAATACACACACACACACACGCACACACATATATATAAAATTTATCGGAATTATCGCGACCGTACATCGGCCGGTCGATGTTTATTTTAATTATATTATAAATAAAATAAAAATCAGCTTTATACCGACATAAAAATAAATATTATTGCTGTCGTAAAGTTCTCCATTGTTTCTTACTACGACTTACTATTTCTACTGTATGTACGTTGTTTTAGAAGTTCAAAAAAAAATATATATACCATACATATATAAAACAGTGTAAAAATATTCTCTTTATAAACACATTAAAAAAATAATGCATAATTAAAAATTTTGTATGAGGGATGTTAAAAAAAAAAGAGACCACCCTTACGCACATACTATATATTTTTTTTCGCGCTTTAAAACGCGTCGTTATAACGGCGATATTTTTCATTGCTTTTAACGCATAAATTCGTCCGATTTTTTTCCGACTAATACAACAATATATATATATTTTTTATTAATTTTTAAAAAGGGGAAGTAGAAGCGGAGCGTCGATTAAAAAGCAAACAAGTCGTATTAAATATCTAAAGTATGGGGGGTAGGGGTGTAATTTTTGTTTTTTTTTCAAGTACGTGCGTTTGCAAAAAAAAATGTTTATATATATATATATATATATATATATATATATATATATATATATATATTGTATATATGTATAATAATATTCGGGGGTCATAAAAAATTTATAACGCTGTACAATAATAAAAGTGAATATTTTTTATCGTCAATACATAAATAAGGTTTATTTAACCGATTTTAACCGGTTAGAAGTGTTTCGCTTTTATCGCTCGTCAATTTGACGTTTTTAGTATTCGCTACGAAAGCGTGTTAAAATTTTTCGTTTTTTTTCCCGCTACCCCCACCCCTCCCTTCTTTGTGTTTGGATTTATTTGATTTAATATTTACGATTTTTCTTTTTTTTTTTTCGTTAGGGTGTCTAGAAACGGTTAAAAAGTATATAATAATCGTTTTATGTGTAAATCTTATTTTTATCCGTTCCGAATGCGACATTGTTTTTTTTTTAATTTAAATGAAAAAAAATCTATTTATTTGAATTGTAATGGAAATCGTAAAAATCGATAATTTTACACGGAATTAATTTTAATGTATAACGATAAAATATACGACCGGAAAACTAGAGCAATTAATTTTTGTTCAAGTATAGTGCTGTATATGAAGGAAAAAAATAATAATGTTTATATATATATATATATATATATATAACGGTTCGCGGAGTCGAAGGGGTTGAAACATTACCGATGGCAGTGAAACAAAGGATAATAAATCACTCGGGTGGCGATATGAAAGTAAAAATGTTTGACACCCGATTCATCACACGTAATCAATTTAAGGTACGGTCCGAATCTCCGATATTCACACAACGTATACTCACCCTAGTCGGTTAAGTTGTTGTTAGGAAAGAGGAGAATGGACCTCACGTTTGATATATTAACTACCCGTAGGCCTCCTTATCGAACCTCATTTTCTTTCTTTTTTTATTTCTCTCTCTCTACGTTTGCGTTGTGCGAGAACACGGTCTGTTGCCGTTTTTCCTTTATTCGTTCTAATATTTTTCTCTAGGGCTAATATCTAGAACAGACCTGACACTGTCCATGATAGATCGGACTCATTAAAACAATATGGCCGGGCCTTTATTTTTCCGCAGATGTATGAACACGCACTCGACGAATGTGCACGCAAACTGTAATCATTTTTGCTCGATTCGTATAAATATTCGTTATGTCTATTTTTGTTTTTTTTTTTTTTTTTTTTGGCAAAAATTAGATCGTCTATATTAATATTTTAGCAAAATGACGCATACATAATATATTATAGTTTATATTAAGCACTTTGCTTATATTAATATAAAACATCTTCATAGGTAATTTTAGTAGTGCGAAAGGCAAATGAAATACTGGAAAGACGTCAAATATTCAAATTGAAATAGTATTTAAAAAATTGACATAACACTAAAATCAAAAAGTAAGGTGAATTTATTTATAATATGTAAATTCTTTATTTATACTTTCAAATTATTTTCATACCCGCGTTGGCCTTTTGAGTTTGCTGAATAGCCAGAAGTTGTATGGAGCCAAATCAGGCAAATAAGGGGATTGCAGAACGATGTGAGTCAAGTTTTTGGCAAAAAGTCGCGAAAAACCAATTCAGTATGACATGGTGCATTATCGTGACGTAATCAGGAGTTGTAAAAATACTTGTAACTCGGAGATAATTAAACCTTTTGACAAACAAACGTTTGGTAAATGTTATAGACAGTCCTACCAACCTAGGAAAAAATAAAATTTACCTGTCTTCCCAATGCCAAGGAGTTTTAATTGACAATTTCACCTTACTTTTTGATCACAGTAGAGAAAAAATATTAAAATTCCGAATCTATATAAATAAAAAAAAATCTTTATTTGAATTAAATTAATGGGTTACTTTTTTAGAATAAAATTTATTGAGAAAAGTCTTAAAATTTATATAAAATAAATTATAACAAGAGAGCCCTTTTTCAATGATCCAAAAATATTATAAAATTAATTCAATATATTTTTTGCAATATAAAAATAACTTAGTAGGACCCGTTTAATTATAAAAATTATATATTTATGCATAAATTTTAAAAAGAATAATGGGAAATGTGTGTTAAAAATCAAGAATAATAAAATTACCGGTTGCAATAATGAAACGTTTATGACGTATCAAGATTAAAAATAACACGAACTAAAATATATTTATATAAAGAGATAATTGTAAAATTGAATTTAAAAACAGTTCAAACTTTACGTAAAATATAATAAAATCTTATTAAAGTTTATTTCAAAAAAAAAATCATAAATCATATAAGATCAGTTTTAAAAGAAATCGATTATTTTTTTTAATCGAGGATTTCATTAACCTTTGAACGTCTTTGTATATTATTTTTCTACTGCAGCAATCAATCATTACCGATAATAAAACTCAGTACAGTTAAGAACAATCGACATGTCAATTTATAAAATCGTCACTTTTCTTCGTGTAAATTCAAATTCGAACATAAAAATCCGTTAAATTTATTCGCATTTTGACCCAGTGAACTTTAACGCGAATGTCGGAACATTTATCGCTCATGTGTTGTTTGTTGTTATATATTTATATAAAATAATAGTAAAAAAAAAAAATGCAGTACTCGATTTATTATTACGTATGCGTGACGTGCATAAAGCCGATTTGATTTTGCATTATACACGTAAAATAGTACAAAATTTGCAACGGATTACGGTTTATCAAAAATGATTTTTAAATGGAAATATTTTGCATAAAAGTGGGAAATGTATTTATGCGCCCTTTTTGACGACGATTTGTATCGGGGGGGTTGAAAATTGATGGCGCCTTATGACTATCATTTCATATTGTAAAATACTGAGACAGTCATCGTAAAAATTAACTTTAATCTGATGGTTAAATGTGATCATTATAATAATTTTGTTATGAAAAATTAAATAAAAATAATTTTAAAAAAGTTATTATTTATTAGTAAAATATAATGAAATGAGAAGTTTATTAAATTCTTTATTTATTCTTCCAAATCAATTTCATCTCCTTCAAAGTAATCTCTGTCCGATAAAACGAACTTTTGTCAACGCTTTTTCTAGTCTTCGAAACAGTCGGAATAATCTTTTTCCGGTATAGCCTTCATCGATTCGGTTATCTCTTCAATCGTGTAAAAACGGCGTTCCCACAATTAGCCTTTCGAGTTTTTTCAATAGCCAGAAGTCGCACGGAGCCAAATCAGGCAAATACGGTGGTTGCGGAACGATATGAACCAAGAATTGTAAAAACACGTGTAACTCGGAGACAATTAAACCTTTTAACAAACAGATGCTTGACAAATGTTATAGATAGTCCTACCAATCTTGGAAAAAAAATGCAACTTACCTATCTTCCTAATGCCCGGGAGTTTTAATTGACAATTTCACCTTACTTTTTGATCACAAATATGACATTGAATATTGATATCATAAACTGTGATTAATAAAATGAAAAAAAGGCAAAGAAATTCTTTTGAAATTGCAGTATTTGTTGACTCAAATTCCATCGGAAATATGTTTTATTTTTTTTTATTTATAATTTGATATTTCTAAAATTCATTTCTCGGTTTTCTCTCTATATTATTTTCTCTCGGTTGTTAAAACGCCGGGTTGACAAGTACAAATCGAAGAGGGCCAAAAGAATACGTTATCGAATGGCGAAAATGTCGGATTTGCATACGAAATTACCGACAATTTTCTATTAAAATGACAGTATCGCATGATGACTATTGCTTTTTAAAATTCATGGCAATTTTCTTACCGACGAATCGACGGGCGAATTCACCAAATGATCCGATCGTCAATAATGGCAACGCACGAACACACGATAAATACAGGGTGATTATGAAATTTGCACGCGTATTCGATAAAATATCACTACAAATTTTTGCTATTTTTTTTTATATAAAAAAAAATAATCGTAAATAAATATGAGACAATTTTGCTCTCTATATCATTTTTTCTTTCATTATCATTTAAAAATAAAATAATTTTAATAATTGATATTTTTATAAAAGTAATATGATATATTTTAAATTTAGAATCATCTTGTATACATGGTTGTTATTTTTATTCTTGACAATATCCGTTCTTTGATTCCAGCAGAATATCGTTCGGTAGTCTTCGTTGATCGTTAGCCATTTCTCGTGCATTTGATTTGGGGGAGGGAAGGGGATGATGATAGAAGGTGGTCAAAGGCAGTTCGAGAAAAACCTTAGGTGGAAAAAAGAATGAAAGGTAAAACGCGGGGCGGGCATTGCGTTTGAACACGCTAAACTAAAATCAACCCCGAGCTAATCTATACCGATCAATCACGGCCTGTGGGGTATCGGCTGTGCCACCGGTTCAAATAAAAGCAACCAAGGGGTCCAAATAGGAAATGGTATGGGGCCAAGACAATGAAAACACGCGTAGTAAATAAATAAATAAATAAAAAAGAATCGTTCGAACCGTAAAAGTTTAAAATAAACAATGGTACGATCAAAGAGCAGATTACAATACGGTCTTTTGAGATATTACCGAAAAAATTGGGGTAGAAAATAATCGTTGATTGGAATCATCAATGTGATGTATCGCTTCGATATGGTTAAACCATGTTGTATTGTCACCGAAGGTATCTATGAAAATAAATGTATCCAATTGAGATATTCATTTATAATTAATTAGCAATACATCTTCTTCTTTATGCCTTCATCTTCAGAAGATTGGCCATCCACATGGCTAACAAAACTTTAGAAAGAGTTCTATTGATGAACAGTTTACCTACGACGAAGATATTTAAGTTATGAGTTTTGATGTCTTTCTATTGATCTTTTCCATTGAATTTATCCTTTCAAAATTATCTGGAGAAGCATATATTTATCATTTCTCAAGAATAATCACCCATTTAGATAGAATTGTCAAACAAGATTAATCCTCCAAATCTATAGATATGAAAATTTCTAAAAAAAGTTTTACGTTCTTTATATCGCTCATTTCACAATAAATATATATTAATTTAAAATAAAAATTGATATTAATTTTCGTACTTATAGTTTCATTTGTTCATTATATAATATAAATAGTATTTGAAATCCGATAATACATATTCAGGTTATATATCGAATCGACCTTTTTCCGGGATATAAGGAGAAGGGGAAAGGGGTGGGGGTGGGTGCGTAAAAACGAATTATATACGCGGGGATCGGAAAAGTGACCAGGTTGACACGAGGCTGATAAGCGACCCTTGTCTCAAGAAAGCCGCTATCGTAAATTGAAACTAAAGGAATATAAGTCGGTTAATATAGAATGTAGGAAAAAAAAGGCGAAAAAAAAGGCGGATTTTAAAACGAGCGACCCAGTTCTCGCCGTTCTCGATGGCATTGTAATTAAAGCATATCGATCGACAAAACTTAACTTACCCCCCACCCTGTACAACGTCTTTTCTATATAAAACCGCCCCCCCCCGGCCCCGCGACTGTTTTATGCTGAACGCCCCGCAAAATTCATTTGCATTTCAATAATATCCTTTGTTACAAGTTCTCGAACGCGCCGAAGACAAACATACACACGCTATAATTTGCAATAAAAAAAAAGAACACCATGTATACGAAGAAATTTCAGTGTTTTGTATTTTTTTGAAATCGACGATAAAATAATTGAAAATAGTACAAATTTAGTCAATTTTTTTTTGTGTGCAAATACAAAACGGGCATTATTAAATTGACGGTTTGAACGTGCGCACACACCGCAGAAAACGTCGGGGATTTTTGTCGAATTTACAAACTCGAAAATGTTGCAGTCGAAAACGGTGGCGGGCGCTGGTTTTGATGCGAAACGGGACGGGTTTTTCCCGTCGAAATATATATATATTGCAATAATTGCCGTCGAATTGATACGGTCCGCCCGCGTCGAAAACAATGTTCCGTCAGGGGTGTTAAACCGGACGACGCGGCCCGATGCAGATTCGCGCGCGACCGCAGCCGAATCGATCCGTTGCAACCGGTGCCGTTGCACACCGATTCACGGCCAATTGGTGCCATATTGTGCTGCGACTCGTTTTAGAATGTGACATCACTTTTATATTGGCATTTTATTTATATATTAATTGTATTTACAAATTTACTAATTCTGTTTTAATTCATATATATATATATATATATATATATATATTAATTAAAACAGAATTGAATTTTCTGATAATATATAAAAAATGCAAATTATCGTTATACTACTGTGATCAAAAAGTAAGGTGAAATTAACATTTAAAACTCCCGGGCATTAGGAAGACAAATAAATTATAAATTTTTTTCTAGGTTGGTAGGACTGTCTATAACATTTGTCAAGCGTCTGTTTCTCAAAAGGTTTAATTATCTCAAAGTTACGCTTGTTTTTACAACTCTCAGTTCCTTCAACACAATAATACACCATGTCATACTGTAGTGGTTACATATCGTTACACAACCACCGTATTCGCCTGATTTGACTCCGTGTGACTTCTGGCCATTCAGCAAACTCCAAAGGCCAATGCCGTTTTAACACTATTTTATAGATAAAAACCAAATTGAAGAAGGTCTTGAAGGCTATACCGAAAAAAGACTATTCCTATTGTTTTGAGGATTGGAACTTTTTCCGTCAGTAAAAGTGCGTTTTATCGGACGGGGATTACTTTGAAGGGGATGAAATTTATTTGTAAGAATAAATAAAGAAAATATATATGTCACTTGAAAATAGTTTTATATGATATGATTAATTAAAAAAAAAACTTAACAATCATTGCGAACGATTAATGTTCTTCAGTAAACATACCCCGAATTCTTATTTTCGCATTTTTCCTCGGGAAAACTTGCATTTCCCGGGGGATGGTTATAGTTGTGTGGCACACACGTGTTTATATATCGATTGTTGATTTTTGTTCCGAGAAAAGGGGGAACGACCCCACATTATTTTATCTCGTAAAGACTTGAGCATCTGTAAGTCTTCCCCGTGCCACTTACTGGGTGAGTAAGTTAGTGATGCATTATTGATTTTTCGAGTTGCATTCGTTTCATCCCTCATTTTCCTGCCCCCTCCCCCTATAAAAACTAATCCCTTACCATTATAAAAAATATATCGGAAAATCTCATATAAAAATATAATTATTAACTATAATAATTTTCATATTTGTTTTTAATATGATTTGATTCATATATAAAAATAAATAAGATTTTAATATTATATTATATTTTCTCAGCATTGAAAATTATAATATAAATGGATAAAATTTTGTATCTAAATGTTATTAAGAATATTTTTTCTATTCGTCGATAGATGTCTCTAAAAGTTTTTGCAATTATAATTGCACGATTAAAAGTTATTTTCTTTTATTTAAAAACAATATTTTATTAATATATAAATATTAAATAAACTAAATATTTTTTAAGTACAACTCGTGAGACAATCAAATGTTTGAATATATGTAAAATTTTACATCTTTTCTAGTATAATAAATTTATTTACAAACTTTGTTTTATATTTTCTCAATTAAACATTATATATATATATATATATATATATATATATATATTAAAATAATTAAATATCGAAATTGTGAAATAAATCGAAAGTAATTTTCCGAAACAATGTCGTTTGTATAGGTGTGTTTTTAGTGGTGCGTTAACACAATACAATTACGAGTGTAACGACGTCGTTGAGCCGCAGATGCGGCCCATTCGAAAGCTTCGCGATGCAGCCGTTAAAAGTGCATCGGTGCACGTTTATGGAAACTAAAATGTCACTTTGTTCGCTTGAAACTAATCGATGGACGACATTCAACGTGTTAATTTTCATTGCGCACAATTTTTTTTTAATTGAAAAATATTTATTTAATTTACACACACACACACAGATATATATATATGTATATAAATATATATTGTATTACATTCGTGTATTATGTTTATTAATTTTTCGAGTGTGATTAAAAAAATATGAAATTTAAAAGCATAAAATTATCGGTATTTAAAAAAATATTTATTTTTTTTTATGCTAGTAAAAATTAGTTTTAGTTTTGTGTACTAAATTTTCCAGACACATTCTCATTACCATAAAATAAATTTTCAATTTTCTATGGCGTCGTTTCTCAAAATTATTTTATGAATTATGTCGATGACTTTTAAAAATAATCAATATCATTTTTACATACTTTGAAATTTTATTCAATATATATATATATATATATATATATATATATATATATATATATATATATATATATATATATATATATATATATATATATATATATAGTCTAGACGTTTAACTGATGACATGATTCCATAAAAATAGTTTTTCATTTTGATTCTCAAAACAGTTTGATTTGAAGACGACTTTTTTTAATCATATTAGCACTCGTGTCTAAGGGTTGGACGTAGAATTAATGATTCGTTGATTTTTGAAAAAAAGATTTTGATTTTAAAAGAATTCGTCATAGATTTCATTTAGTAATTAAATTTTATATCGTGTTCTAAATTTAAAAAAATAAATAAAAATTATTTATTGTATGGAAAAAAAGGAAAAATTTTATTATTGGAAAGTTATATGAATACTGTTTTTCAAGTCCATGTTTATGGTAATTTTCGATTTACATTTTTTGGATTGAAGGATCAATTTTTCCTTGTTGTCAGTCCGTTAGGTTAACGGTGCATTTTTACAAATTTATATAGAGCAATACAATATATTTTTATGTTATAACGTTATGAGGACAACGTCCGCCAAGGTTCGACACGGTCTCGCACGTGTACAAATCGCCCACCCCTTAACATCTCCACCCCCGGTCCAACTACCACCTCGAAGGGAAATAATGGTTTTTCGCGAGGTTTTCGCCGAAAACGAGACGAGGTTTTCGCGATGGGGCACACGACGTCACAGGACAGATGTGCCGGTCCAAATGCCTTATGATTAATTAATACCAGAGCGCCTCCACAAGGATGGCCAGCGTACACGCGGACAGACGGATCGGTTAAGGGGTGATTTTGTTTGTGGCACAAGGATCTGCGAAGGGTAGCACGAAGGGTAGCGGTGACCGCCTAAAGGGATTTGACGGGGGTTATGATGAATGGAATCCAAAGAATTAAAGCGTTTAGCCGACGACGACAATCATCGACTTTTTAGCAGTGGCCAACACTCGAAAACAAACGCCGCATGGTATGTTGTGTTCCGGCTGCTAGCGGTACGTGCACGCAATTCCAAATGTACTTGTGCCCTTTTGCATCGCGCACTTTTGTGTGCCAACATTAATAATTTCGGCGGATTTTCTGTCATTCCGCCTTCTTCTCGCTATGACACTGAGCAGGGCATTTTCTTGGTCTATTACACGGTATTGTGTCGTGAATGATGCGAATTTAATATTACTCAAACAACTATTCTGGTAGAAATCGCTTTTGAAATATGTATAACAATAACGTTAATCTAAACGCTAAAACGCGCGCCAAATAAACATTAGATTGATTGTTCCGTTCGACAGATAGATGGCGCTGCTTAAACACACAGTAAACTAAATATTATAAAACCAATTGATTATTTATAAATCATAAAAACAACATAAAATTACAAAAAATCTTTCATATTTATAAATAAAAAAAAATATTTTTTAATCGTTCGATTACCGAATTTTATCATTATTATTTATTTAATTTTTTAATACTATTAATTAAAAATATTTTTAGTATAAAAATAATTCAATCCTTTTTTTTCAATATATATATATATATATATATATATATATATATATACAGACTAAGAACACATACACATGTATTAAATAGATAAAAACGTGAATAAGGATGTATCGTTTTGTATTTTCCGTTTTAAAATGAAATCACGTTCGTCGTCGTCGCCGTCGTCCGTCGCATTACGAACAAACAGACACACAAACATACACATACAAATTTATATTCGCCAAAGGGGAGGAGGGCGAGGCAAGGGTGTGAAGTAGTTATTTTCATAGTTGATCTGCAGCCGCGGAACATCAGTTCGCATCCCCGGCCAGGAAATTAAATCCTTAATCGGGTCGTTATGTCTCGGGGATCACGAGTCGGACGATACGGCTCCGACTCCGACTCCGGCTCCGGCTCCGGCTCCTTATTATTATCGCCATCAACAAAATACCATCAAATGGTCGCCCATCGTGCGATATTGAGCGTCTAGGGACCAGCATTCATCATCGGAAACGGTTTCGGACGCGATTGTCGATTGCGATCGAAGACAAATCGGGTTCATATCCCGCGGACGTGACGAATACGTATCGTCTATTATATTAACGCGTCCTCTACTTTCGACTATGAAATAATGTCAAAATCCATTAACCACTTAATGCTCGGGTTTTCTTTTCACAAAAATGTGACTATGAACATTTAATAAAAAAAAAATAATAATAATTTCCAACGTCCAACGTGTATAGATCGTTCACGTATCATTACCGATTACAAACAAGTTGAAACCTGCGAGCGAGGCTCGGGTTAGTGCAATCGGGCAAGCGTGGCGCGCTCGAGCAACGCTCGTCTAAAAGCATTAAGTGGTTATGTCTCAAATTTCTATATTAAATATATGCTGATTCAAATTTATATATTGTATATAAGTTATATATTTATATTACTATTTATAATTTTATTATCCTCATAATAAAGTTATAAATAGTAATATAAATAATATAAAACATTTCAAATCTCAATATATTTTTAATTATTGAACCAGAAAAAAAAAATATTTTCAATCATAACATTATTTAAGATCATAGAAAATATTTATATTCCAAAAGGTTTTTTATAGCTTTGCTGAAAACTGTTAATCATTATTTTATATGAAATATTGTTTTTTATAATTAAAAATATAAATAATATCCGAGTAAAATAAATTAATATGTCTGCTATCATTATGTAGATATAAAAGTGAAACATTTTTTTTAATATAATTGAAAATTGAAATCTATAAAAAAAGCTATCAAAATACGTACTAAATTTAAATATATATTATAATTATAATTATATTTTACAATTATTGTTTAGAAATATATAAATATTGATACGACATATTTCTGACGTTTTACAGCTTATAAAAGATGAAAATATATATTTTGATGATGTGTACGAAAGTAGAGGACCGCGATGTACATTATATACATGAAAACCATCACGTTTCTCGCGTATATGGAGCACGCTTAAATTTTCCTCCATACGTCCGCAAGACAAATGGACGCGTTCTTGTGCGCCCATTGATATGAACGAATAAGTTTGAATAATTTATTATAAAGGATATTGTATACTGACAGTATAGGATGGGGTGGTCATCACGTACCACAGTAAGGGATGAATTTTATACGTACAACCCTCCGCACTCGCGGAAAACGAGCAAACGGTTGACACATATCACAAAACGAACCCTTGAACGATACGCGGACTTTCGGTGTTTTTCAGAGAAAAAAAAATGTCTTCATGTATGAATTACTATATTTTTATAATGATATATATGTATTCTAGATCAATATTAGAATATCAATAGTATAAAATAAAATTTATTAATAGTCTATAAATATTTTACAATTTAACTATATTATATAATTTGCTATTCATAACCTTTAATATAGTATCAAAAAATGACGTTATGTATACAGCATCATATAAGTTATAATCTTAAAAATTATAATAAACATGATGTTCTACAATCTTGAACATAGAAAAAAAAATAGTACAACCGTCAATAGAAAGTGTTGTTGTAATTCGCGGTTTCGTGCGTCACATTCGCGGGCATTCTTGTCGGACGGGGCGTTTCGTAATGGCGTTTTGAATAATTCAAAACCCCGTTTTTGTTACTTTTAATCTTCGGCTACAAAATGATTTTTGCTCCCCCCCCACCCCCACTTACCCTCCCGCCGAGGTTTTTAAAGTGTACTCGCAGGGGATGTAAAATGTTGATGGGCCCGAACTCGTAATAAAAACTTCACACTTTTTCGGCAGTTCGTCCGCCTCTCGGATGAGACGGACCAACGCCTTTTTTTTCCCACATTCACGGAGGAGAATGGTGGCGGAGCAATCGCCCCAAAAAAAAAAAAACGAAAAAACGAAAAAAACGGGCCGAGAGCACCACCTAGATCCCGCCCTGGCGCTCTTGCCCTCGGCTCGGTTTCTGCCTCGCTTTCTTAGATTGATTAAAATATTATGCGCTAATCAAGTCGTGCACTTGTTATCTTTCGTGTTAAAACAGTGTTAAAAAGCATCGTAAACGGCCAACGTACACACTTGGCGAGCACTAAAAAAGGCACCACACCAACGAAATAATATTCGTACTCTCATAGAGAAAAGTTCACGACCAAACACCCTCCGATTTTGCAACCCGGGGTCCACCCTTCGACCGCAACGGCACCCGCCCCTCCTCCCCTCTACGTCTTTTTTATATATCCAATTTTTCTTATTTTCTTCGTCGACTTGGCCGTGTTTTTTTTTTCGCTCTGTTTTACTCCGGCTTAATTTCGACTTTTTATACGCATATATAATATAATATAAACATGCATAAAGGCATAAGATTGTCGTAAAGCGAAAGAACTTTTACGCCGCACTCCCCCCTCCCATTCCCCCCTCCTTCTTCACCCCTCCCCGTAGCCTTTTAACCGGTCGACGTATATTAAATAGTGTAATTGGGGTGTTAAATTTTAATGGGTTTCGTCGACATAATTAAATCTCGATAATGCGAAATACGTTTGGGCGCAATTACATAAATAACCATATAAATAAAATTGTTACATTATTACGACCGATTGTAAATATGGCGTTTTTCAAAGTCGCATTCAACAGATTTCATTTTTGATATTTATTTTTTTTTTGTGGAAAAATATATATGTATATACATATATTCGTATTTCCCATTTTAATTATTTATTCATTTACATTCGAATAAATATTCTTAATAAAGGCGGAATGTAAATCAAAGATGCAGCTGCATTTACACTGTTTAATTAAAGTTGTATCAAACCGATGAGAAATGAAAATAGCGAGAGAGAGAAATAGGAAAATATGGCTTTAATTACTGGAACCAATATAAACGGTATTTTTATTAAGATGAGCGTATATTTTTCAGAATCGGACGAATGTTCGGTATTTCTAATTAAAAATTGAATTTTATATATTGCAATTCCTATGCAATTAACATATTTATATTATTTTTGTTATAAATATTCTTAATTTCTAACTGATTTCTGAAATATATATGTAGTATCCGCATTGAAAAAAGTTTATATAGATATTTTGGGCTATGAAAAAATAAATATATAATTTTGTTCACATTGTACAATTTATATATTAGTTAAATTTCGGGATGTTTGTATAGGAAATTATAAACAAAAGCGGTGTATAGTGAACGGGATGCTCGGTCAAAAAGCCATCAAAGCAGAATGGAAGTATAGAGTTTTTGGGGGCGGCTCACACTATGGTGATATTTGGCGGATCGGCCGTTGCAATTAGAGATTGGATGAAAAGGCGGTGGCCCTCGGGCTGAGGCTCGACCACAGGAAAGTAATTCGGATCTCTCATGCATAAAAACGTATTAGTGAAAATTGTTGTCAGTAAAGCGAATGTGGCGTGTAATTGGGCGAACGGGGGATGCGGCGCGCTCCACTTTACGACCGACAGGGTCCTCCCAAAAAAAAAAAAAAAAAAAAAATGGAGGTGGGCGGCTTTAAACCTTCGCAACCTGGTTCTTTTTTTTCCAGTAGTCGATAAGTCGTCGAAACAATGCGAAAATAGAGCGTTAAATAAAAATGAATTGGGGTTCCTTATTCACGCGGATGGGGTGAAAGTTTTATTAATATTTGATTTTATTGAAATGAACTTTAAAGTATTTCTTATGTATAATCGATATATTGTTTTTCAGGATTTCTGATTTATATTAAAATTACAGTAAGATCTAGAAAATAAACACAGAGAAAACTTGAAAGAAAATAATATAACCGAACATACGATAATAGACAATAATTATTATTATAATTTTGAATGACGTAACACAAGGAATCAAATAAAATTTTAATAAGATAAATAGCCCGTTAAAAATAAATAGGTTACAAAGATCAATTTTGAATTAAAAAAAAATTTACTGGTATTAGTAATGTTTAAAAAATTTAAATTAAATTTCCTGATTTACAAAAATTTCCCGTAACCTAATGACATTTCAAAATATGCATTTAAATTAGACCGCAAATTTTGTTTAAGTTTCTATAATTGATCCATATGAAATTTTGATTAGTCTTTTAGATATTATTTTTATAATTAATAACAACTAGTACTATAAACTAATGATCTTTTTGAGCGTCCTTTTCTTCTTCTTCTTTTTCTTCTCTCCGTCTTCTCAAGAAGGTTGGCGATGCACACGGCTAGTGAAACTTTCGAAAGAGTTTATTGACGAAGAGTTGAACCAACGACGAAGATCTTTAAGCCATGAGTTTTAACGTCTTCCTATTGATCTTTTCCCTTGAATTTTTTCATTAAAAATTATCTGGAGAAACCTGTATTTATCATTTCTCAAGATGTGGTCGAGGTATTGCATTGTTCTCAATTTAATTGTTTTTAGTATTTCTGGAGTTTTATTATTTTTTTCCAAAATATCCTTATTTACTATTTTGTCGGTCCAAGATATACTTAGCATTTTTTGGTTCCAGCGTCCTCTAATATATATATGGTATATTTTTTTTTTGTAAACCTTTTTGATTATTTAATGATTCATAAAAACATCATGGATATGCTTTCGTTCTGCGCGTCTTTTACTATATTATAACACCCTACATTTTACTCCTCGAGTTTTTCCGGCAATCATTATAACAAAACGAGGCGTCAGCTCAGCAAGAAATAAAATGAAATAAAAAGCGAATTAAGGCAATATCGATGACGGTTTATAGGAGTGAGTTTATTTAGGTGGCTTGCGAGACTTTTGACGTGTTATTGGCGAGATAGGCGCTTCCCGTGACCGGCGCCATTAAAAATGCTTACATTTTAATGAGGACGACTTGTGCCACGGACCGTTCGCTCACAAATAAAGTTTTCGCCATTATTCATCGTTTAAGATTCCCCCGTTGATATTGTTGAACGGTGAAATTCAAAATTTACATTCGGCACCGAACGGTATATCGTCAAATCGGTACGATTCGTCTTTGAGACGTTCGAACGGCCACGTGGCACAGTGGACAAATTGACGCGCGTCGTAATTCGTTATTCTGTTATTTATTTAAATACTTATGATTGGAATTAAATGGATTTTACATTGGTATTTTGCCATACATAAAATTTCATATATGTTATTTAAAAAAAAAACATACATAAAAATTAGTTGAATATAATAATTTTCTAGATATATATATAATCTCAAGATGAAGAAAAAATAAATAATATATTTTTAAGAAAATTGGATAAAAACGCTAATTGTCATTGATATGCAATCATCTCTTTTCATACATCAGAATAAAAGCTTTAAAGAATATTCACAATTTATATAGTTTGATTATATATGGAAACAAATATTTATAAATTGATATTGTATCTTAAATAACATTCTACTTTTTATTTTGTTTGAAAAAGAGTTTTTTTCACAATCTTAGAAAATGAATAATATATTTATGGAATTAGAATCTTGATCTTAAAAGTAACTAAGATTTAATAAAGAATATATTTTAGTAATTCATATAAATTTTAATATTGTCTGGATTTTTTATGGCTTAATAAACTCATTAATTAGATTAAATTTTATATATAATATATAACATGTAATAAATAAAAAAGATGTGATTTAATAATCGATAATAGTCGGAGTGATGATACAAGACATTAAAATTATAAAATATGTATCCGCGATACGAATTTTGATGCGGAGCAAAGGCGTCTGGTCTTCGGGTGATTTTCGTTACCCCTGCCTTGCCAAAGTTTCTCAAACTGCTCGCTGGCGTGTCGGCGAACCATTAAAATCGACCCGACGCGACTAATAATCGCCCCCAAAAAACTGGCGCTGCCTTTACAATATCCACACTAATAGATACATTTTTATTTACCAGCCTTAACGTCTATCAATTACCAGGGCTCGTTTGATGCCGTTTATACGAATTCGGCAAAAAACGAAACGATTGCTTTTTATTGAGGAAAAAAAAATGGCTTTTTCGACGCCGAATTTTGCGATTAAAATATATATATATATATATATATATATGATCTAAATAGTTAATTTTGATTTTATTCAAATTTTGAAAAAATAAAATATTTTAATATTAATAATGAAAAAAAAAATACATGTTTTATATAATATAAAACTGTCATCAAAAGTAAGGTGAATTTGTTTATAAAATGTAAATTCTTTATTTATTCTTCCAAATCAATTTCATCCTTCAAAGTAATCTCTGTCCGATAAAACACTCTATTGCCAACACTTTTTCAAGTCCTCAAAATAGTAGGAATAGTCTTTTTCCGATATAGTCTTCAAGATCTTCTTCGATTCGGTTTCTATCTCCTCAATCGTGTTAAAACGGCATCCACACATTGTTTTTTTATTTGAGTTTGCTGAATAGCCAGATGTCGCATGGAGCTAAATCAGACAAATACGGTGGTTGTGGAACGATATGAGTCGAGTTTTTGGTAAAAAAGTCGCGAAGAACCAATGCAGTATGACATGGTGCATTATCGTAATGAAGGAAGCGAGAGTTGTAAAAACACGTGTAACTCTGAGATTATTAAAACATTTGGCAAATATTATAGACAATCTTATCAATCTACGAAAAAAATACAATTTAATTCTTAATACCCGGGAATTTTAAACAACAATTTCACTTTACTTTTTGATCACAGTAGTATATTCACAATGGTTTTTTTTTTGAAATTTGAAAGTCAGTGAATTTTTTTAATATCTATTTATTATAAATTTAATAATTACAATAACTGTTATAAGAATTCAATACAATACGATTATAAATTTAATTAAGAATTTAAATAACTATTTTATTATAAGATTGTACTCCATGATTTTAAATATATCAAAAGCCACTGATTTACCATATTTAATACTGCTTTAAATCCTCACATTTTTCACATGTGAAATTAAAAAAAAATCATGTCAAAATTGAAAATATGTTCTTATTTATTTATTTTTTATTTTATTAAACATAAAAATCAAATCTTATAAATGCATTTATATTATAAAATTAACTACACTAAATATACTTTTGTTTTTATCATTTATATAAAATACATTTTTTTTTAATTATACGATATTTCAGTCATATATTTAGATAAATAAATTTTAAAACAAAAACTGCATAAGTTCATTTTAAGGTACCGCCAATGACGACGTACCAATTACCATTGCATGTTTAGTACGATTAAGCATCACGCACAAATTTCACAATAAAATACTTCCAATATCCTATTCGATCACCCCATGGATAAATTGTGAATATTTTAATAGTACACATCTAGCCAATCGAAGCTTCAACGCGAACGACGAAGACAAATCGTGACTTCGGCGGCGGCGGCGGCGGCGTCGACGTCGATATAGCAGCGAAGGGGTTAAAACGGCCGCAAGACAGGTATTTTCGGCGGGTACCGAAACCCGTTGATTTTATCATCGGTTCCCGTTGGCGAAACAATACACCCTTATCCATTAATTTTGATATTTCGACGGTCGGTGCGTATTGTGCAGACGGTCAGATTTGTAGGGCCGATACGGTGCCCTATGGCTTAATTAATTCTATTTAATCGATAAGTCACCGACGGTGTACGTTAACGAGACATCCGTTTATTTCCACGCTCAAATTAAACTCGGGTGCATGTCGGAAAATCAATTACGACAATCTGAATGCCGAACGCGAAAACCGCCGTATTGTAACATTTCTTGGCGGCTCGGTAACGCGTATCTGAACTAAAGCAGGGGTGGCCCCTAATAATTCTGTCGTAATAATTATTAACAATTGAAAATTATTTCATCGTTTCAATACACATAATCAATTTATAATTAATCGAAAATTTTTGTTGAATAAAAAAAAAAAAATGTTGATCGAGAGCCGAAGGGAGACGTAAACGTAAATTATGGACAGATGCGCCTGTAATTGAAATCGCGGACGTGTAGAATGATAAACTGTCGTCGGGGGTTTGTTTTTGGCTGTAATTGACAACCAGATTTTGGTTTCAGTATGTAATATAGTCTGATGTGTGAAAAAGTATGATTGGTGACATCCATTACGTTACCGAAGAACACTGCGCCGATCGACACTAGATAATAATTGTGAAAAAAACGTGCATCGCTTGTAAAATAGCTGTAAATAAATCAACATATTTAAATTAAAATTATTAATATAATGTTGTATTTTTAATATATTTCAGGTCGAAATACAAATATTTTTAATATGAAATAATTCATAGTATTATAGCTATATAATGATATATAATTTGAACTCAGTTATAATACAATATATATAAAGTTAATATTTAAAAATAAATTTAAAAATTTAATAAATATATAATTATAAAAAATAATCTTTAAAAAAAATTAATTAAATTAATATCTTTATTTTCTCATTTTCTATATAAATATCAGGTATTTCTAATTCGAGTGAACATTGTCTCGATTAAAAATTGTATTATTATTATAGTTCCAACTATTTAATCTAGTTTAGCTTATGATTATGTTAGTAAGAATTACATGGGTAAGATTATAATAATAATAATAAAAAAATAATGTTCGTTTTTTGTCTAGTGAGTAAGAATTGGGAAATAGATGATTGTAAGGAGGTTTATTTTAATCCTAGGTTTTAATAATAATTAAATAATTAATAATTAACTTAAAACAAAAATTTAAAAGAATTATAAATAATTTAATATTAA
Organism: Leptonema lineaticorne; assembly: GCA_024500535.1. Lineage (NCBI taxonomy): Eukaryota > Metazoa > Arthropoda > Insecta > Trichoptera > Hydropsychidae > Leptonema > Leptonema lineaticorne. Next base: position 780,915 of record JANIJI010000017.1, on the reverse strand, counting down.
AAAATCGATATAAATACAATTCAATTGAATATTCTAATAATGCATCGACGCAGCGGTCTACTGATACACGATGACGAAAAAAAAAAAAGAAAATGTTGCCAGGTTGCCTAAGTGTGAATTATTGCGAATTCGTTCAACGGTCGGTTAGAAAAAAAATCCGATGATGGGATGATACAAAAGGGGGTGGGGGTTGGTTATACACGGGGAGGGAGGGGGTCGTGTGACGATTTTGGTTGGATATATAAAACCATACATTAGCCGGGATAGCGATGACGTGTTGGCCATTACGACGGAAATATATCACAATTTCCCATGAAAAAAAAAATGTTCGGTCGATTTTTTATTTAACATTGCGAAAGCGTATCGGAAACAGAGTTGAAATGTTTGTGCGTGTGCGTGTATGTGTGTGTGTGTGTGTGTGTGCGCGCGTGAATGCGGTCGGACAAAATAAACCCCCTTTTTCCGGAAAAAATGCGGTGAATTAATTCAATTTATTTTGATTATTTAGTATATATATATATTTTTATATTGTTGCCATAAATATCATATATTAATTTTATTTATAAAAATATTTAATACAAGTGGACCAGTGTGCGAATTCGCACAACGGCACCGTGAGTTTTAGGTCGTTAAAAGTATAAACGTTTTTAATATATATATATATATATATATATATATATATATATATATATATATATATATATATATATATATATATATATATATATATATATATATATATATATATATATATTCAGTTTATTAAAATTAAATTGTAAATAATATGAAAGTAATAAAATAATTTATCTAATGACCATGCTATTTATGCACTTATATTAGTGATATAGTATATATAAGATGACGTCAGCGCGAGAGCGTGAGTCGTTCGGCATACGGCGGCGTCGTCGTCGGCGCACAGCGGCGTTAACTATTTTATATATATGATTTAAATCCGAAATTTTCTATTTTTTTTTTTCTGATTTTGAATATTTTTTCTGTGATGAACAATTTAAACAATCAATTGATATATGTACGAATATTTATTAGTATAAAATGAATATTAACACATATTTCTTCTCGTGTTATCACCATTATATTCTAGATTATAATAATTCGACTGCATCGTTCAATTATATATTACATTATTACACATACACACGTCATATAGCGGGGACTATTATAAGGCGGCATTAAACAAGCGTGTTAATAAGGCGTATTTGCTCCAAAACGTTAAAGATTAACACAGTTTTCACGGCAATTTTAATAAACGTTACGCATAATTATTATTGAGCGGTCGAAAACGCGCGTTCAATATTGTTTATTAACAACGAATTGAATATCGAAAACGGGATGCGGTACTCAAAGGGTACAAGTGAATCGTACATTGTCAACGTTAAATCGCATATATCGATTCGTGGTTAGAATTATTTTGATTGTGATGAATTCTTTTTTTTTTCAGTACAACACTTATACCCTTTGGCTTTTGATGTTTTCATGTGTGTTTATGGTTTCAGCGTGTAGAAGTTGGCGTGATCGCACATCATAACCCATATGGAGAACTGAATTGAAAGCGATTTATTTCCGCTTATATTGCACGGTTAAAATTAATTTATATTGTTGTTATCGGCTGTGTATACACAAGTATTTATTTATTTGTATACCGTATAATATAATATAATAATTATTTAACGGTAAGCACTCGGTCAGTGTTTCTCAAAATTGCCCCCGCTAAAAAAAATATTGCGCTGACAAAATATAATATATTATTATGACTCGTTTCGTAAATTAAATCATATTTTTTGATTGCGCTTTATTTATTATGTAATACATAATTTTTTTTTCTAAATTAAACTATATTAAAGCGTTGACGTCATAGCTTTTAAAAATAATATGTACATTTTTTTATGTCCAGTTATAAATTTTGTTTCATATCTGTGAATAATTTTGCAAATTAATTATTATTATTTTTTTAAATTAAAATAGTGACGATCACGTTCGCTCATCTGCTTATAGATTTTAATATTTTAACATAAAATTATATATATATATATATATAATTTTAAATTTAATATATTTTATATATATATATATAATATAATTAAATACTGATTAATTGAATTATCGTAGTTTTAATATATGTATATCGAAAGATAATAGCCGGTATCGAACGGTAGGAGTGCGCTTTAGCCGATATTAGTTTGTAACGGTCGAGATGTTAACGGCATTAACGGGAATAGCTGTGCCGTTTAACGGCGTTAAACAGGCCGCAATTAGCCGTTAAAGCCTTGTCTTTCGAACATCGGTGGATGAAGTTTATTAGAAAACTTGATCGCGGCATGTATGCAACGTCGAACATATTCCCCACTTGAGCACATGCACCGAATGCACTGTGCATAATTATTATAAGCCAATATTAGAGCCGCATGCACTAATGCGCTTTTTATCGGTCGTATAATGAAACATGTAATTTTGAAAATAATAATAAAAAAACATATCATGTTGTGGTATAAAAAAAAAATAAGTTTTAGGATAGATTTGTTATGTTTAGACCAACCTGGGGTACGTGAAAGATTATTTAGGGATACGCAAAAAAGTTATTAGAATATTCAGAAGTCGCACGGAACCAAATCAGGCGAATACGGTGGTTGCAAAACAATATGAGTCGAGTTTTTGGCAAAAAAGCGCAGAGAATCAATGTAGTATGATACAGTGTTTTATCGTGATGAAGGAACTAAGAGTTTGTAAAAATACGTGTAACTCGGAGATAATTTTTTTTTTTTTGATAAACAGAAGCTTGGCAAATGTTTAGATGCCCGAGAGTATTAAATGATAATTTCACCTTACTTTTTGATCTCAGTATTTTGTTAAGGGTACACTAATGAAAAGAGATTGAGAATCGCTGACTTAGACTAAGATTTTGTTTGTAATATAACAAAATTAATAGGATAACCTTGAAAATATCTTTAACACATACTGTGAAATAAATCGTTTCTTATATTTCACTGTGCACGAATTTCGTATATGAATTCAACTTGAATAATAAATTTTGATACATACAAATAATTGAGACTTTCGGCAAATATCTTTCTTCGCATAATTAAGCGCGTTACCCGCAAACAGACACACACACACACATATTATATATATATATATACACAGACGGCGATTAAACGCGAGTATAAATTAAATTAAATAAAATTAATAAACTATTTCAACGATAAAATTTAATAAACAGCCATATTATGTTATTAATTAAAAACTTTTGAATATACCGCCATATTTTAATAATGCACACCGCATAATTATTATGGACCAATATGAGCGCGTCGACTAATTAAAAACGGCCATGTAATTTCTTAATTAATAACGTAATTTAAAAATAATGCATCCAATTTTATCGTCTAACCAACCCTGCGTTGCATATTGTATTTTTCTAATAAGGGTTGCGAGGCGAGGGCGGTTTGAAAATCGGCTAATTAAAATGCGGCATGTATCGTTCGCCATATTAAATTTAATATTTTAGCTCGCACGTGGATTTTTCCCAGATCAAAAAATTTTGATTGGATATATTTTTAATTCAAATCAATCTTGTAATTATAATTTAACGTCGTAAGGGTTAAAATATAATCAAATATAAATATAGATAATAAAAACAAATACAAACCGTTTTTCATGATCGAACATTGTCATGACTCATTCGGTTAATCGAAATCGTACATTTTGATTTTTTTTTTCAACGGCCATTAAATCGAAACGCGCCCCCCGAAAGCATCAAAGGGTTAAAACGTCGTCGAAAAGGGGTACATCTCGTGTGTCCGATAATAATTAATAACGTGACGGACACGAAAACATCTGTCGTATTAACACAACCCATCTTTGTCGGCTAAGTATCCTATATTTCTGTTGTTGTAGGCGAGTTTCTTGTTTTTGGAGTCTGTATTAATACGTGTGGTGACCCCGCCTAATTTTATTAAGACCAGTGGCGGATCGTAAACGATTACATACCACTTTGTTAAAATTGTTCATATTTATTATTTATATTAAGTATTAAAGAAATTTTGAAAAAAAAATTAAAAAAGATGATGAGTTTTGTAGTAAAAATAATATTTAATATCATAAAAATCACTAGTACTATTCAAAATATATAGAATATCAATAGAATAAAAAGACATTTGAAAGTAGATCTTATAATATTAGAAAATCTGACATATAATTCAATTTATATATATCAACTAAATTTGAAAAAGCAATGAAAAAAAATTGAAAAGACAATAAAGGATTGAGGAAGAGGACGCAGAAGTGCTGAAATGAAAATAAAAAAATAATTTATGAATTTATTTTTAATTTAAAAGCTGAAAAACGAACCGCCACTGTGTACAACAATCAGAGCGTAGAAACACGCCGTTTTGTTATCGTTTGATTAAGCCCCATATTGAAATTGATAGATAGTCAGGGTTGGATCATTGTTGATGATGAGGTCGCATTAAAAACAAACATGCACCATCATTTCGTAGTAGCGCATCGCGTGACATTTAACCGGCGCCGTTAACCCTTTCGTTGCCGAACCCCACTTCCCCGTATTCCCCATTCTTCGGTTCAATAACGGAAAAATTACTCCTTGGATAAAAATGCTCATCGGATCTATAGGCAGTATAGAAATAAATATGTGCGCGCGTGTCGTTATGAAAATAATAATGGCCGAAAAAAAAAATCTACATATATTTATTTCCGCGGCGAGGAGAGTTCAAAGGGGAAGAAGAACGGTGGAGTTTTCAGGGGTGGTACCACATATCTCTGTTGTGCCATTTTATTGATTAAAAAACCCCAAACCATTCAAAGTCCTTTCTGCGTGCGTCTGTGTCTCTCTCTTTCTCTGTACGAATCCAATCCTGTTGGGGTTGAATAATATTCAGAGGACAATGACGCCTTTCTCTTATTGCCACGGGGACGTGCACCCGCATGACTCATTAAAATTGTTTGCTTGTTCCATCGATTAACATCAATTCGATTTTTAATAACGGTACAGTGGAATAAAATAATCTTAATGCCGTTAACAGTAGTAATACTTGGAAGTTTTCAGACTTTTCAAAGATGTCTGTTTCTGACTAGGTTTGGTCTAAATAGTTTAGGTTTCAACAAGTGGAATGTTTCGAAGTAAAAATTTATATATATATATATATATATATATATATATATATATATATATATATATATATATATATATGTATGTATATATACAAAAATATATTTTTATCCAATTTTTAGAATCACTGAAAATTCAAAAAAGTATTTAAATTTATCGATTTAGCTATATATGGTAAAAGAAAATACAATTTTCTTTATCGAAATTTTCAGGATCAAAATATAGCATTCAATTTATCATTTGATTAAATTTGTTCAATCTAAGTACAAATAAGATTTGATTTCTATATCGTTTCATCTTTAGCTCTTTATAATTTAAAAAAAATATTATTTCAATGGAAATTATAAAAAAAAATAAGTAGAGTAAAATTTAAATTATTTTGTAAAAAGTAATATAGTAATCGATAATTTTATAGATATCCCGAAAATTTCAATACTAAGTATTTATTTTTATATTGTTTTGCGAAAATTTTTTTTTCGAATTTATATAAAAATTATTTTTTATATGAAATATAATAAATGTTCTAAAGTATGAAATTAATATTGGGATTGAAATTAAATTAAATTTGACTTTATATAAAAAAGTCATAAAATAAATATTTTTATTTTTTTTAAATAATGCAAAAATCTTTTTTTTTTTTACAAAAACTTTATTTTATGATAGAATTTGAATCAACCGAATAAAAATCAAAACGAGCGAACAAAAACGCGTTCGTTTTTTTCTCTGTTTTATTGTATATTCGACACGAAGTTACACTTTTTTTTTTGTTCAGAATTTTAAAAACGCCAAAAACGCCGACCGTGCAATTATTTTCAGCTGAAAAAAAAATCGCTCACATTCGCACAGATCATACGATTTGGATTCTGAAAAAAAAAATTACATCACTCGAAATCGATGATGTACGCGAGAGTTTCTCTCTGAAAAAAAAAAAAAAAAAACGAGAGTAGCTATAATATATACGCACATTACCGCGGTCGAACGTATGGAGTGTAAATTTTTCATGAGTTTCATGCATCCGCGTATATTTTATACGTATGACGATAAAAATAAATAAATGTAAAAATAAACGAAAATGGCGAAAAAAATATATATATAAAATCAAAAAAAAAAAAAATGAAACGAGATACGGTGAGGCTCTGCGGTCAGATCAATACGTAAAGCAGCCTGAAAAACCAACCACAAAACGATGAACCCATTATGTATTACGTGTGTGTGTATTTTTTTTTATTATTTTGTATTTTTTTTTTCGTTTCTCCCACAAGCTACCACCGATCTCCCATTTTTACCACCCACTATGATGCTCATTGTAAATTCATACAGTTAAAAGTCAAAACACGTATTGAAGCGCGCACGATGTGGAAAACTCGGATGTGGAGGAAATATTTACATATTCTTTACACGATTTTTATTTATACGTACCGTATACGAGAACGCATAGACGCTATGGGAGGAGGTCAAAAGTCAATGGATACAAGTGCGCTCGATGACGACTCGAAAATGTTCGCGCGAGTTAAGTAAATGATGAAATTCTACTTTTCAAACGGTCGATATCAAATACGAATATATAATATAAATTATACTACTGTGATCAAAAAGTAAGGTGAAATTAACATTTAAAACTTCCGGGCATTAGGAAGACAGGTAAATTGTAAATTTTTTCCTAGGTTGGTAAGACTGTCTTTAATATTTAACAAGCGTTTGTTTTTCAAAAGGTTTAATTATCTCAGAGTTACACTTGTTTTTATAAATTTCGGTTCCTTCAACACAATAATGCACCATGTCATACTGCATTGGTTATTCGCGACTTTTTTTGACAAAAACTCGACTCAAATCGTTACGCAACCACCGTATTCGCCTGATTTGACTCCGTGTGACTTCTGGCCATTCAGCAAACCTAAAAGGTCAATGCCGCTTTGACACTATTGAAGAGATAAAAACCGAATTGAAGAAGATCTTGAAGGCTATACCGAAAAAATATTATTTTAAGATTGGGAAAAGCATTGACAAAAGTGGGTTTTATCAGACGGGGATTACTTTGAAGGGGATGAAATTGATTTCGAAGAATAAATAAAGAATTTACATTTTAAAAACAAATTTACTTTATTTGTTGATCAGTGTTATATATTATCATGAATTTAATTATGAATAATGTCAATGTATATCCAAAGCTCAAAAAACTTGAATAACTGAATGATAAAATTATAAATAAAAAATTAGATTTAAATCCAAAAAAAATATTTTTAATAACTATCATTGTTATCGCTATCATAATTATGAAAAAATAAACGTATATAATTGAGAAAAAATGAAGTAAGATATTGGATGAGATATAAACTCGTAAATTTCGTACGATAATCAAAAATCGCACCCTTATTAAATTTTAATTTTGACGAAACTATTATGATAATATGAAATATGACCTAAAACACAAAACGACACGCGCTTTTGAATTATTCCCGCCTTTTTATTTTATTTGCGCACTTTATTGTGCTTTTATTAAGCAAAGAATTCAAAAATGGTATAATCGAGGGGGAAATTTTTTGGGAGGTCGGGGTGCCGTTATTCGAAAAAGAACGACTACAAAAAAAAAAAATATATATATATGTTGATTGTTTATCAATCTACACATCTTGGGGGACAATTTAAAAGTTAAAATACGACAATGACCCTTTCACGTGGGATTTGAACGTAAACACCGACAGTAGTTAGTCGGTTACAACAGTAAAAAATAAAATATAATAAAAAAAAATGGGGAATAAGTGACATTTTTGACGTTTGTAATGACCGATTCGAACACGTTAAATATTTACTCGAGTCGGGGGGGGGGGACTTAATAGTTTGACCCGTTGAGCGCCAAAGCGAGTTTAAAATTAATAGTGTTAATATAAAAAAAAATGTTCACCTAGTATTATTAATTATACGAATATTTTTTCGTCATACGGTTAAAATTAATTATAGATTATAGGTAAATATATGTAATAGTTTATTATTAATATAATTTTATGGCTCAAAAATATTACTAATGTTAAAAAAATATATTGGTTATATATATATATATATATATATATATATATATATATATATATATATATATATATATATAATAGTAAAAATATTTTTAGTTCAAATCCATAATGTACAAACTTTAAACGACAAAAGAAGATGTGCGTTACCATCGAGTTACTTGACTATTGTTAATAATATATGTGTATAAATATATTTTTTTGTTTTTCTTTTATTATTACTTTAATTTACTTATATTTATATAACATTATTAATATTTTTCCGAGAAAATCTTTACAGGCTTCAAATCCTTAGAAATCACGACTTTTAGAAATTGAAAAAATAACTGGAAAAATATGTTATTTTTATTCTGTTTATTATTTATATTGAATTATTAAAATGATTTTTTTATTTTCACAAAAAAAAATATAAAAATATATTCTTCGTCTTATTTGACTTCAAATGCTTTCGTACAATAAATAGTATTGTAATTAAAGGTAAAATATAAATAAATGATATTCTACTATTTTTTTTATTTTAATTGTAATTTATAGAAACATTATTTTTTTTGCCTTACAATTGTATATAATAAAATCGATTTTCATAAAAATTAAATTCAAAATATAACATTTTCCCTGAAGAGTCACACTTTAAATAGAATTAATTTTTAAAATATTACCATCGGGGTTGAAACGATAAATGGTGGGGCGTTTTGTGGGTGGTCGGAGATGGGCCGATGGGTGGTATTTATATATATATATATATATATGTGTGTGTGTGTGCGTTAGTTACGGTGCTAAATACATAATTACATATGACTTTGCGTGACCGATACACCTGCGTTTTTCGAAGCGACGACGCAACCCCACTCAGTCAAAATTTAACCTGACCCACGGAGTCGCTTACCCCCGTTTACCCCTACCGTAACGTAACAAGGGCTGGCCACCCGCCCCCTTTTGTAAAATAGATATCCGAACCCGATAACAAATAATCGCCCTTTTTTATTTTGCATACGTAACGAAGGATCGACCCAAATATCGCCGCACCCTTCGGTACTTTACCTTTGTCGTCCGCCCACAATCTCACCACCCCCTTCGTATACACATACGATTTTTACGGACGGAAAGGGTGCGCGGGACGAAGGGCGCCTTTTTAACGCAATTTTCCGCGGGAAAAGTGAAAATTTCATTTGAGGTTCGGAAACAAATGACGCGTGTTACAATTTTCGACCCCGTTTTTCCGTTTTTTTTTCCTCTCTCTCTCCCAAAACAGGGGTAAGAGCTCACCCCGTTCACCTTTATTTTTGGTATCAATTCGGTCGATGTTGTTACGTGTGTGCGTTTACGCACTTTTTTCATTTATTTCAACGTGTAAAATATCTTATATATAAAACTGTGACATGTTTGAAGATTCAAAAGCACATATAATAATTCATATTTGTTATTCCGACAACAAAAATATTTTTATGAAATAACGATATATACAAATTGAATTATATTTTTAAATATTAATTAATTTTGATCATCAAAATTATATTTTAATTTATTACTGATTCGATATAAAAAAAAAATATTATTAGCTTATATAAAAAAATCAAATTTAATATTGAGATATAAATTCATAACACAATTTTGTTAAATATACATATAAAAAAACATTTTGGCAATGAATTATTTTATATTAAAATACGTGAAAAATTTTGCACAATTATATCGTACATATTTTAAACGCTATATATATATATATATATATATATATATATATATATATACATATATATATATACATATATATATATATATATATATATATATATACATATATATATATATACATATATATATATATACATATATATATATATACATATATATATATACATACATATATATATATATGTGTGTGTGTGTGTTGTGTTGGCACATTTTACACGTATTTAAATAATAATGCATTCAAATTTTATGTATCAAACAGGTTGACTTGTGTATATACAAAGTGTAAATTTAAAATCGATACAGTCCAAGGTTTTCGACGATTAAAGTTTTATGGTTATTTTCCTTTCGTGCTGCTCTCATATAACGTTAAAAGTAAACTAAACAGAAAAAATAAATAAATATATAGGCGTTCATACGAAATAAATATCGTGCGTTTGTCCGCGTGTGTGTGCGTAACGCGAGTCGTATATCCGTACAATGTCGCCCACACTTTTCGACATATCAGTTCGTCGAATAGTTAATCGAAAACGGGCGGCAGAAGGGGGCGGGGTGCAGTTTACAAAAATAAAATTTATTTCCATTTTAAAATCAACCCCTGAGGTCCGATAAAACCTTTGAAACCCGCACCGGGAGCTCCGGTGAATATATCTTGATTTTTGTTCGCAAGTATGTCACGCCATTTTTTTATTTTTTAAACCAAACGTTGCACAATATTGACGTATAATTTTCATTTCACGTATAAAATTAACGATATAATATATATATATATATATATATATATATATATATATATATATATATATAAACAAAGAAAATGAGGTACTATTACAATTATTTTCAATTTAAAAAAATGCTGCAATTCGACAATTTAATACTGTGATCAAAAAGTAAGGTAAATTTATTTATAAAATGTAAATTCTTTATTTATTCTTCCAAATCAGTTTCATCCCCTTCAAAGTAATCCCCGTCTGATAAATCGCACTTTTGTCAATGCTTTTGCCAGTCCTTGAAAGAATCGGAATACTCTTTTTCCAGTATAGCCTTCAAGACCTTCGATTCAATTTTTATCTCCTCAATCGTGTCAAAACGGTTTCCCCACATTGGCCTTTTGAATTTTTTGAATAGCCAGAAGTAGCACGGAGCCAAATTAGGCGAATAAGGTGGTTGCGGAATTTAATGAGTCGAGTTTTTGGCAAAAAGTCACGAAGAAGAACCAATGCAGTATGACATGGTGCATTATCGTTATGGAGGAATCAAGAGTTGTATTTCTGAAATAATTAAATCTTTTTATAAATAGACGCTTGATACATATTATAGACAGTTTTCTACATATTATAGAAAGGCAGAAAAATACAATTTATCTGCCTGTATAATACACGGGAATTTTAAATGACATTATACTATAAATATGCGATATTTTTCGTTCGATTAATTTTATATACTTGTATCCTTTGGCTTCTGATGGCTTTGTACACAATATAATATTTTCGCCTTGACGTAAGCGTTTCATTATCTTGATCGGTATGGCAATAACGTTTGTTGACTTTTTTCATACTCAAATACACATAATTTGATAGCGCTCATTAAGCCACAATATATATATATATATATATATATATATATATATATATATATATATATATATAGCAATAGCGTCGTTTCTGGTCATGTCAGATATTAAAAATGATAGTGTCAATCAGCCTAAATTTTAAATTAGTGTGTGTTTTTAATTTATTTATTATACCGGCACGATATGACGATACCTTTTTTCGACGTTAAATATTCAAATATGGAAAAATGTATAATTTTCATATATTTATAAATATCATATGAAGGCAAATTAACCTTTAACCTGACAGTAAAGAGATAATATTTATTTGAATATTTTAAACTCTAAATATATATTATAGAAGAAATGTGTGTATTTTTAATCACAAATTATACATTTTTTCATAAGCTTTGTAATAATCGATCAACCGTATCCAAAAATATACGACATATTTTTCTTTATTATATAGACTCGTTAAGCCGCATTATTTGATATATTTACCGCAACGAAAAAGAAAAATATATATATATATATATACAATATAATAATAATAAAAATAACAATATCTAATGTGGCGTAAAAGACGATACAGAAACTTCAGCATCAGAACTGCTGAAAAAAAAAGCATAATACACAGAAAACATTAGAAAACAACCGATCATTTATCATAGAAACATATACGGGACCTCCCGCTGAAACAAAGTTTATACACCGCTTCGACAAGCATTTACGACCCAAACTTAAATCCCGAAGAGATCAAGTCGGAAAACTTTCGGACGCACACACCTTCGGATATTTTATCGCTTGCCAAACTTTTTCCAAATGAAGATTCAATGAAACGGAGGGAAAATCGCGTCTCATTTTCCGCACCCCCGCCCCTCCCCGCACTCTTCTATATCCGGCGCGTATTCGACGTGCGCCGATTTTTCCGACGGTTTTTATCGCTCTTGCTATATAAAGTTTTCAAATATTAACCATATATACGATAATATTTATTTATTTAATTTTTATAAAAATATTTTTATTTAATATAAAATAATGATTTTTAACACATTAATGGCTGCTGACTTTAATATGCGACATTTCAAGTTCAAACGTTACTGGCCGCTGACGCGTATTTGCGTCATGGTCACGGACGCATATATCAGCTACGTTTTTTATCGACAGATTCGACTACTCGGCTTTTATTTCACCAGTCTTCAAATGTCAAAACTTTAATAATTTATAATTAACACTGCATTGACCGCATGAACAAAGCTATAAAAAGTCATTTTTTTTAAATCTGAATAAAAAATTTACTTGAAACTTAAAATATTATATTCTTATTAAACATTTAATGAATAATTTATATTACATAAAGATTGAAACATTTCTCATTCAAATAAATATGAACGAATATAAATATATATATATATATATATTTTTTTTGGTACATTTGGGAAACATATTTATTTATTTCACAATAATCCCGACATTTATTACATCCCGCAATATAATAGGAACGACGCGGTCGAGCCGCAGGATAAAAAAAAAATATTTTCACACATAATTTCATTAAGGACAACGAGCATATCATTTATTGCATACGAAACGTCTTCGAGGGGGAGGAAGAGGAACAAAAACCGAGAGAGGGGGGGAGGAACGGACGAGCGGCGAGCGCCTTTATTTAAAAATTCCCATTTTCCATCGGGCGAGAGGAGAGTTTTTAATAAGAGGGACTTTGAAAAAAATGGCCGTAATATTTATAATGTGGCCTCCGTTGTATCAAGAAACATAAATATCGCAAAGATAAGATATTACACAATGGAATATTGTAAGAAAAATGTTTACCCATTCACTTAACGTTTTTTAACGAGGCAAAAATGTATTAAAGGAAGAATACGGTAATGGTATCCGTTTGCAGGGCGCACCCATTCTCGGTAATATATCTATTACTATTAAGGATAATGATGCGAGGTCTTAAGAATGACTTAATATCTGTTGCCGAAAATAAATAAGTTCCATCAGCCGCCCGCAACCCTCCCCCCCTCGAAGGGAGAAACGGAGCACCCCTCCCCCTCCAGTTCGGCCCTATTTAGCAATTTTTTAGCATTTTTCCTCGGTTGCTTTCCCTTTCGTCGCCCCCTTTTCCAGTGGCGACGAAAATGCGTATCGAATACGACGTCGTTACGTACAGTCGGACCCCGAACAAACGACTCTTTATACCCATCACGTTATTAATTTAATGTTAAACATTCGTTTTATGCTATATATAAACAATGAAAATATTTATATATCATAAAAAAAAATATGTTTAAAAGTTTATATAATAATTGTATTATAATTTTTATAAATATTTGTGTTCTACTTAAAAATATTAATATTTGTTTAATAAAATTTATATAAATCGTGTGATAATATATCACTATATAAATATATTTTTTATCTACTTAGAAAAATATATATTGCAAATTATTTGTTTAGATATTCATTAATTGATGTAAAATTAAAATTAATTAAAAATATTAATAACAAAATATTTTTTTACGTTTAATAAATTATTTATATTATATATATTTATAGGGTAGTAAACTAAATCATTCAACAATGCGGAACAATATATTGTGCAATATTATATATCGAGCTTCGAACGTCGTTTCGGAAGAAATAAACGAAAGCGCAAAGACATCAAATACATTATTATTATATAAGGCGAACGAAGAGGCGAAGAAAAAAAAATACAAGGGAAAAAAATGTACACGGCGAAAAATGGCGGATGAAAAAAAAAAGCACGGCACGTCACTGTTCATTGTTCCCATATATAAATTACGGGCAATTTATATTGCTTTTTACTATTTTTTTAATATCGCCTTTTTATACGGCGGCCTTTAATGGCGGGTTTAAACAGGATCACAAAGTGTACCGGGGGATAGGGGCGGAAAAGCTCCGGAGCAAAAGCGGAGGGGGGAGGCCTAGGCCCCGTTCGACGGGAGAGATCTTCTGATGAGGCGAAAAAAACCACCACCAGACACCGTCATAACCGACGATTCCGCTCAAGAATTCGACGATTACGCGCATTTACGATTATCAAATATGGCCCCCTTATAAATAAAAAATAAATTAAGAAATTATTTTTCGTTTTTCTTTTTTTTGATAATATGGAAATTTTATTGGATTACGATGGAATTAAAGTGGATTTAGGGTTGATTAGATTTCGAGTTAAAAATATATTGATGCGGTAATTTTTATACTAAACGTCGATCAGAAATGATGATATTGAACTATTTTATTTTATCAGATACATGTATTGATATAAAAAATTCAAAATTAATGGTTTTTCGTTTTTGAATTTTAAAATATAATTTCAACTGTGATCAAAACGTAAGGTAAATTTGTTTATAACATGTAAATTCTTTATTTATTCTTCAAATCAATTTCAGTATAGCCTTCGAGACCTTCATCGATTCGGTTTTTATCTTCTCAATCGTGTCAAAACGGCGTCCTCGCATTGGCCTTTTGAGTTTGCTGAATAGTCAGAAGTTGCACGGAGTCAAATCAGGCGAATACGGTGGTTGTGGAACGATATGAGTCGAGTTTTTGGAAAAAGTCGCGAAGAACCAATGCAGTATGACATGGTTCAAAAACACGTGTAACTCGGAGATAACTGAATTTTTTGGCAAACGGACGCTTAACAAATATTATAGACAGTCCTACCAACCTAGGAAAAAAAATTACAATTTACTTGTCTTCATAATGACCGGGAGTTTTAAATGTTAATTTCACCTTACTTTTTGATCACAGTAGTATATAACAGATTTTATATTCAAAATTAATGGTTTTTCGTTTTTAAATTTTACAATTTAATTTCAAAATATTATATCACATATAAAAAAAGACATTTAAATTTATTAATATTATCTGAATCAATAAAAAAACAATTAAAATTAATATATTGCATTAAAAGGAAAACACAAAGACTCGTGTGTGAATATATATTTAATTCATCTGAAATTCAGTTTGTGCTAGAAGAGCAAGTCATTTATCTTGCTTTTCCCATAAGTAGCTTTATATCGTTTCGTGTCTTTATTCCGAGCGCTTTATCAAACGTGCGCATTTAGGATCGATGGAAAACGATACTTTCGAATACAGCGTGTGCCGTAAAAACGGCACTCGATCCAAAAAAAAAAAAATAAGGAAATTTGTTTATTTTTTTTCGTGTGTTCTCGTTTTGAATCATCGCCTTATCGCGTCTTTTTTTTCCAAAGAAATTGCACAGGGAAAACGCGTTGAAAAATGAGAAAAATCAAATTGAACCCCTCCCCTCCCCTCTCCCGGACAATAATACACATACACACGAATGAGCGGAAAAAGGTAATTTACCGTGACAAATCTGTGAATTCGCAGCGTCACATTTTTCACCTTGTTTATTCCAAAAATCAAATATAATACATATTTTACATATTAAAATTCATAAATGCAATAAAGGAAAATAGATGATAATTTATGTTTTCGTATAAATTTTCATATTTTTTATTTGTTCAATGTCAAAGTGACATATTTATATTATATATTGTTATCATTTAACGTATCATAATATTTTATATCAAATATATATAATGATATTTTTTTGATTATATCACATTTAATCGCATATTTTTGATTATATCACATTTTTAAATCAATATTTTCAAAACAATACTGTATGTAATACACTATTCAGTTTAAAATACTACAATATATATTAGAGATTTAATAATATTTTTTTTTAAATGATTAAATGCATATTTTTTTATTTTTTAATAGATATAATAAATAATATATAAAAATAATATCAATGTGCAAGAATGTACGTGTATTTTTTAAATATAATTTGAATATTTTAAATGAAATATTTTAATAAAGGGGAATATATCATTGAAGATTAACTTCAATGAAGTTGCTTAAAGTTTTAAATTTTCTATGTAAAATATATATCTCTTATTTGAATATAAAACATATATGATAAATTTTAAAACAATATCTTTGTATTAGTAACCGATATCTTGAATTAGCAATTTAAAAATATTGCCAATAATAACAATCGTATCATTGTATTATCATATAAATTTATCGATAAATATACCATTGTATTATTATTTGTCATTTCGCATTATCGTACTGTAGCATTATTAGTAGCAATTATACCATAAAAACGATATAATTAATTACTATTAATCGGTCAATTATTTTGTAAATCTGTTAATTGATTCTTGCATTATCATCGAAAATGAGCAAGTATGCAAAATTTCAGCTCAATTGGACATTGGAAAGTGTACGAAAAATCAATTACAAAATTCCACCTAGACAAATGAACGAGTGAAATTTTTATAAAAATGTGTACAAAACTTGAGTTAAAATAGTATTAATCCGAGAAAAATCATAATTTATACACACATACACACACACACACACATATATATATATATATACCATATACACATATATATATATAAATATATATATATATATATATATATATATATATATATATATATATATATATATATATATATATATATATAATGGTATTATATACGTATTTGAAAGAAACATTACGAAATGATATATAGGTAAGTTGTACCTATCGAATAGCAGCCGAGTTGAATTCCACCATAAGAAATGGGGATTTTAATGGGTATATATCGAGAGAGGATGTGTGCCAAAGTGGCTAGGATATACGTTCACGTGCGAAATATAAATGAAGTGTGGTGACGATATGTCATTGTCATCTTAGTCTTAGGGGGTGGCGGCAACTTCTTATCCTACCCCTTATCTGGAAGCTCTTTATTGGCGCTATTGAAGGGTGCGAGCTTCGGGTATTAACGGCCCCGCGCTTTCAGGCTTCGACTAGTGGGTGGGCGGTCGGGTAGATTTCAACTTTGTCTCCGTTATACCGTAATGATTGTTCGCTACAATGAATATTCCTTTATATATACATATATATATTCTGTCGATGGGAAAACTCGTATTAGGGAGAGATTCGATCGGGAATTAACTGGGTCAATCTCGATATAATCTCAGATTTGTGGTATTTGCGATAGTCTGTTAATTATGAATTTGTTCATAGAACATATTCTATGAGAGAAAATTTTTACAAAAATATTTTATAATATATATAAATATATATAATTTATTTGACATTCTTTATTATATATAGAATATATATAAAAAAAAGTATTATTTGTCATTTTATTTGAATATGATATCAGACATGATATCGGCTGAATTGGAGTACGTCTAAATGGAAAGTCCAATTTTGGCAATAATTGAAATCATAATAACATGGTAAATATTGTATTAAACAGTTCCATTTTCATGAGTAACATTGTTTTGAATTTATTCTCCAAATGTGCGATGGTTCGATGGTGGCGTAGCTTTAATTCTTATATGAGATAAATTTTATAAACTTTCAAACCAATGTGAAAATGAACAATCGATTCATGGTTATTCGAATTAATTGCTCTAATGGACAATTATGTCGACCGCAAAATGAAATATGGTTTTTGTAAAAAGTTTTCATAATTTATAGGCGTTGTTCAGATGTTATTCGATACATGATATATTACTTGATACTGAAATAAATGGCTATCAAAATAGTGTACATATTAATAAGTATCCTATATATAAAAGAAAACAATTCGTTTATATTATTTTAAAAATATGTTAAAAATTTATAAGAAGAGTATATTCAATTATTTTTAGTTCAAACATAAATTAAATTTTCTATATATTGTTGATGTACCATCAATGTTGCTGGTCTAAAGAAAAAACACTTTAATTCCAAAAACGACACCTTTATAAAATTTGCTTGAAAAATATTTAAATTATAAAATATACATATTAATAAGGAGAATCGACGTAGAAACATCTGCAGATAAAAAGTGCGCATAATCGACCGAGACATCGACAAGACTGAGCAAATTTGTTTATATATAAATATGGCGGCCATAAATCAAAATGGCGTAGCGTCGCCGGCATTTTGAATCGTCTCCAAGATAAGGTTAATATTTTACTCTCGGCGTCGAAAAACGAAGTTCACTCTTGTACGTATTGAAAAGTATGCAAATCTATAAGCGAAAATGAATTTACGAGTCGAAAGCTCTACGGTGCTTTTTATTATATATATATATATGTATGTGTGTGCGTGAGCTTTTTAAATGTGTATTTGTCGGTGTGTACGTCTGTTTTCGTGCTGCAAAAGTTGCGCATTGCTTAATTTATCGTAAATTGCGAATTCCATAATGGCTGAAACGGCGGCGAGGGTTGCACCACCGAATACAAGTAGGAGTCCCGAAATAATAATAAATGTTATATACAGGGCTGCGCTAAAAAACATATTGTCCGAGAGCTTGGTGAGAAAATTCAATATATCACGACGATGGCGACAGAACTCTTGCCAAAGATGGGAAACGAGAAGAATTGAAATTGTTTCAGCTGCTTTATTCTGTTTTTTTTTGCTCTTCTATTATTTCGTTAGTTTTATTTTGAAAACAGAAATAAATAAAATTTGGAACATTTTTGATTTATTTACACTTTTGAAGCAATTCTCTATAATATTAAATATTTTATATTCATTCTATATGTTCACTATTTATATAATACATTCAATATATTACATTAATATTAACAATTGTTTTTTATTATTTTTTTTAAATAATATTATACTATTGTGATCAAAAAGTAAGGTGAAATTGTCATTTAAAACTTCCGGGTATTAGGAAGATAGACAAATTGTATTTTTTCCTAGGTTGGTAAGACTGTCTATAACATTTGTTAAGCGTTTGTTTGTCTTAAGGTTTAATTATCTTCGAGTTACATGTATTTTTACAACTCACGGTTCCTTCATCACGATAATGCACCATGTCATTTTGCATTGGTTCTTCGTGACTTTTTTGCCAAAAACTCGACTCGTATCGTTTTGCAACGACCGTATTTGTCTGTTTTGGCTCCATGCGACTTTTAGCTGTTTAGAAAACTCAAAAGGCCAATGCGGGAATGCTATATCGGAAAAAGACTATTCCGACTGTTTTGAGGAGTTGAAAAATTGTTGTCAAAAGTGCATTTTATCACACAGGGATTACTTTGAAGGGGATGAAATTAATTTCGAAGAATAAATAAAGAATTTACATTTTATTAACAAATTCACCTTACTTTTTGATCACAGTGTTATATCGATAAAGTGAATTGAACGAAGCATAAAAAATAACCGAAGCACTTTAATAACGGCAAATTTATTGTTTTCTCCCCGTAATTCCGAGACCACCCTTGGTTCATTTTTTTTCTAATACATATATTATATATACAAAAGCGAATATATATTTTTATACGTAGCACCCGTTTTGCATCCCCTTGTTTTCTGACGCTTTAACCGGAAAGTGACGCTTTTCGGAATTCGGTCCGAGACTGAATATAGACGTTTGATAATATAAGATTTCTTGAATGTGGGTGAAAATCGAAATAAAATCTCCACAACCACCGCCGCCATTGTTAAAGATCACCATCAGGAAACCGACCCCCCTATCTGAAAGAGAGACAAATGGCGCGTCAAATGCCAATGTAGATGCAAACGACTGTTTTCGATACGTATTTAATCAGGGATTTTTTAACGAAAAATATTCTATAAAAAATACATTTATAAATAAAAAATAATATAAAAAAAATAAATTATTAGTTTCATAATTAATTTTTGTTTTTCATATATGAGTCGTCAGCTTTATATATGTCATCTACAGAATCGGAGTTTTAAAATATATGAAATATATATTTTAATATTTTTAACACATTGAACGCCGTAACATCATTATCTTTAGTTAATTAATTGAGTTAATTGTGGTCATCTTAGCGCATTGACTCATACAAAACAATAATGTGTTTCTCTTATTGCCGATAGTATCTAAAGACTTTTAATATTACAATTTTTTCACATTTTCACAATGCCATTCAACATGTTAATTACAATTTTATATTTATTAAAAGTGATTGGTGTTTCTTTATAGCTAAACCATTGTAGATAATCAAAAAATCAACGGAATGAAAATTTATTAATTTTGGTTAAAAGCAGCATAATTTTAGATTCGATTTTATGTTAAAAAAATATTTTGGATAATCGTTTATATATATATAATTATATATATATATATATATATATATATATATATATATATATATATATATATATAGTATTATAAAATATGTACTATCAAACCATAACAATGAAAAATTACGATATAATCGCCATGCGAACGAAATATATCGATAAAAACACCTCCGCGAAAAGAAAGCATGAAAAAAAAATATCCCCCTGCCTCCGCCGTTGGCGGAAAACGGCGAGAATATTTCTTTGATACTTTCTCTCCCCCATCGAATTGGTGTATTCAGATGCTCGAAAATTATTATTTAATGTTGCGTGTATTAAAATTTATGCCCTGCTTTCAGATGTTTCATTTTATTTTATAGGTGCGTTCGCAGATATCGGTTTTTACTTATTGAGCCGCGCCGACAAGTTTTTCCCGCAGATTTTCCGACGCCGTAACGCGAATCCGGTTCGAAACTTTTGTGCGACAATCGAAATATTTCAAGAAATGGAAATTGGCCCCGGGAAAATTTCTTGTTAAAATTGCAATTTCCCTGTTTGATGGCTCATATACAAGACAATACCGTTGTATAATATATTCATAGATAAGAAGAGGAAAATTCGTATTATTGCATTTTATTTATTTGCTCCTTTTTTTTCTCGGCAGTTAGCGAGCTTTTGTATCGAACGTGTATGGCGTTCGTTAGGAAAAGCGTGTATCGGGTGGAGAGAAAAAAAGTGATTTCCAAAGTTGGCTGTAATCGTTGCTCGGTGGAAAAATCGCTTTCGTAAAAGACGCAAGAACAAAATGGATTTGTCAAACAGGCAATTGGCATTTCAGATGTAATCAGACATATGTTGTGTTCGGTTTGTCTCGCGTACGCCCTTACCCTACGATTTTCAGGGATATTCAACTACGAATATATATTTATACATGTGTGTGTGTGTATCTTAATATAGTCACAGATAAATATTTTTGTGGCTATGTTATAACAAATATATATATCTATATAATAAATCAAAAAAAGCAGTTCACGATTTAACATATGTTAAGTTCATTGATCTAAAATTAAATATGTTATTCCAAATTAAATGTCTTTTATATATCAAATTCAATTTTTTCAGTAATGTGAAAAAATAAAAATAAAAATAAATGCAATCATTCAGACGACTTTACATGCGTCTGACATATTCAATATTAACAGTTGGTAACCCCTGTCTCGAGATCAATTCGTAGACTTCTGTATTCGCATACAAATATATAAATGCGTTCGCCTATCTTTTACCAGTCGCCCTCTGTAAGTTGAATCCACTTTTTGATCTTGATTCCTAGACACGACTTCGGATAAATTTACAAACGGCATTCGTGTTTACGCCATTATCCTTTTTTGAACTTATTCGAGGGTTGGGGGACGCTTTTAACTCCGATACACATACGATATTAGTTTCAAAAACCAATACGAGTTTCCCGATTGATACTGAATAATTTATAGAAAAAAAACAATTTTCATCTATAAACAATCAAAATATAAAGTTGTTAAAATGTTATATAAAAATATTTTTTTAAATAATTTAAAAGAATTATTTTATTATATTTTAGTTATTTTTATTTTGAATATTTTCACAAATAAAATAAAACTGAAAAGAAAACAGCACGCAAACTCGATACCGAATTACCATAAAGGGGTGATCGGCGTCGATTGCTCTCACATTGTAAAACCCTAAACACAGGGGTGAGTAATCTGAAAACGTCAAACAATTTTACAATCGCGACGAAACAAGGTTACCCCGTCGGCGACACGGTGATATTTTTCGTTTTGAAATGCTAATTTTCATTCAATAAAAAATCTCCGACAACACTTTTCGGTCGCTTTTCACCGAAACTCGACGGGGGTGAAATGCGGAAGTCAAAAACTTTACGGCCATTTTGTAAATGTTAGCTGAAAATTTTTTTTCTCACACGCCTGAAAAAATTATAACTTTTTATCTATATATTATATCTACAAATTTTTCAAGGTAATATAATATAAAAAAATTGTTAAACGATAGTGAATATTATATTTATTTCAATTAAAAAATAAAGGCATCAATTGTTTATTTTTTAACACATTAACTGCGGGATACGCATATTTGCATCTTTCGTGTAGTATATACAATTGCGGGACATGCATCAGTGTTTCTTTGACCGTGTGATACTTTATAATAAAAAAATAAATAAATAATGACTCATTTTTTACATGCTAAAATGTCACATAATATCCCGTAGTCAACGTGATGAATTTGACATATTTCAAAGCGATATTATTTTTAATATTAAAATTTACAATAAAATATTATTATTTTAAACGCACGTTTAAAACGCATATTAGTAGCGAAAGGGTTGTAAATTTATTTCACATACATACACACACAAAATAATTCATTAAAAATAAAATTTTTGAAATCGGAGCACCCGCTATCGTAAATTGGACATTATAAACGCCATTTTTTTATATCACCCCTTCACCGTTTAAGAGCCGCGGGTCATTTCTTAGTGTACTCACGCACATACGCACAAAAAAAAAATAATCTATAACGCATTTATGGACACGCATAAATTATATCGCATTGTTTAGTATTCGGCACGATGTAAATACGCGTATAAAAATATATATATAATAATAATAAATTGTCGCCAATAATACTTTCGCCGGATATCAACCGCGTATTGCGTCACGCGAACATGTCAAACGCCGTTTCTGTGGGGGGATGGTTTTTCTGGTGAGGGAATAGTATGAAAATATCGTATTGCACACACACACACACATATATGTAGGCATATTCTGAAAATAAGGGATGGGAGACGGGTGGCGTGGAAAAAATGGCATATGAAAAATAAAATAAGGATACATTTTCGGTATCTTTTTTGCATCGCGACATATTGTCGGCAGATTTGTAGCGGATATTTGTCCCAGGACGCGCACTTGGCAAAGGGGGACGCGCGTGAATTACTAGACGAATGTTCAGAGAAAATCAAACGCCCCGAGCGTTACGCGCGCGCACACACGAACAAGCGTACGCACGGTCAGCTGCCGAAGGGTGTACATGTATTATTTTCGTCAAATTGAATCTCCGGAAAATTTACATGCGTGTCGACCTTTCGGATGTTTGAAATCTGAACATTGTATTGAAGAAAATCCGTGGAAAATTTTTATATCGCACTTCGATACGAACGATAATATATCTTAAAATTGATATTGTGATCAAACGATAAATATTTTACAATTTTGATTAAATCAACGAGTATTAAATATATAGTATATTTGTATTGTTTTTTAATATTTTTTAATAATAAATAAATAAAATGATAATGAGTTTTTACAATGACTAAATCATTACATATATCAAAATGCTTCAAAATTTTATAGTACTGATTTTTTAAATTTATTATAAAAGCGAGTCACCAGCTCTTTGCTTAACCTTTCAACATATTATTTTTCTATCAAGAATATCAACATAACAATGATGCATGGATATAAATCTACAATTACAAGTATATACATAATAAAACTGAATTTAGAAAAGTAAACAAAATAAAGATGAACCTGAAAAATACACACACACACGCACACATATATATATATATATATATATATATATATATATATATATAAATATAATAAAAAAGACGACATTATTAATTTTTATTTTATTTTCGAATGGATTAACCGAAACGCCGGAATCATCCGTGCACATTACGAGCGGCGTTTCTTTGCAATGCGTCTCTTTCGCACGCGTCGACGGGTAACACGGTGTGTTAGAAAGGGACATGGCGCGAAAGGGCACATCAAAATGAGATGTGCTCGCGTAAAAATTCGCGCACGTCACATGTGATACAGTAAACATGAGGCTTTAGCGAACGACACGACGGTCTACCGTAAAATCCGCAAACTCACGTAAAAGCCGAACAATAAAAAGGGCCGACAGGTGAGCAGACAGGTGAGCCGCGAAAGTGCGGATTGATAGCGACCGTAAAAATCGCTAAGTGAAGGCGGCAATAACGCCGAAACCACCCTATAAGCCACCCGTGACGAAAAAACTCGCCGCCTCCCCCCCACCTCCCCGATGCTCTACGAGTCACACATCTTAGGTCAGGCGACGTGAACTCTGGAACGGCGGACCGTGCGCGGGCCTTCGTTTTCATGTCATCGATTTGTTTGATTTTGAATTTAATTTTTAGATTCAAATTGAAAATTTAATATAACAATATTTCAGAGCTATGTAGAAAATAAGATAATAAAAGTAGAAATATTAAGATAATCTCTCAAAATAATTAATTTATTTTAAAATTGGGAGTTTTTTAATATATACATATATATATGTATATATATATATATATATATATATATATATATATATATATATATATATATATATATATAGGAGTAAATTATTTAAGAAAAAAATAAATAAAATCAAAAAATATTATAAATAAATTATAAACAATCTTATTTTGTCCAATTATATTTGAAAACTCTTTTCTATTATTTTTTTAATCTTTATACAAATTCCAAAATGCATATAGTTTTTTTTAATATCAAATAATTTTCGTCACAATCATATAAAATATGAATTCAAATGAAAATAAAACAAATATATTTTTCGACATATTTAATTAACTACTTAATGCTCGATTTTTTTTCACAAAATTGTTACTATGAACATTAGATTCTTTATTTTATATTTTAAATGTATATTATATAAAAATCCAACGAATATAGATTGTTCATATATTACCAATTACACACAAGTTGAAACCAGCGAGCAGGACTCTAGCAACGCTCGTCTAAAAGCATTAAGTGTTTAATTTGAATAATTAAATAAAAAATAAATTAGATTTATGACGAACAAAACAAATGATGTATGACTGAAAAATCTCAATATTAGATTAATTAAAAATAAAATTATTTCACAACAAAGTGTACGAAAATAATGAACAGACGTGTCCGGAAGAATCCTGAAGGATGCGAAGTTTGACACGTCTGTCCTAAACCAACCGACCGACATAGACGTTTACGACCGGCATTTGTGGAGGACCTGAGAAGCGTAAAAGTAAAAGCCGAAAGGAATGAAAGACGAAAAAAAAATCGTAATATTTTTACGGACGGTGATTTGTGACGGGCGAATCGAGATTGCCGTGCCCTTCGCCCTCGGGGAGAGGAGGGGCAAGGGGGGTCAAGAAGGGAAAATGCTGCCCCCCCCCCATTTTTATTCGGGAAAAATTTTCTATTGTGGCGATATCGAACCGTTTTATTGTCGACATAACGCTTCCGGTTTTTAGGGGTGGTTTTGGTGAATCCTGAGGTATAAAGTTGAACGTGACCGGCGAAATACGAATTGAGCCATTCGACTTTGTGATTCGATAATTTAATACTATTTTTTTATGTCGACGATTTTTGGGGTGAGATATGATCTTTTACTTATAATATATATATATATATATATATATATATATATATATATATATATACAAAACTTTAAAAATATACTAAGTACATAATTCATAACGATTGCAATATTTATATATTTATAAAACCTAAGGTATACGAAAATAAATATATATTCTGAAAATACCTTCATTTTTTACGGTAAACTTAAATAATATCAATAATAAAATATGAAATATTTATTAAAATATAATTTTGAACGATTTTTCAGTTCAAAAAATAACTAAATATTTCGATATATATAATACAATTAAGAATTGCATCTTTCATTACAAAAAAGTAATAAAAATAAATATAGACATAAAAGAATTTTACAACTACAAATTTGATTTCAAATATATTTTAATGCAAATTTTAAATACGCGTTTGTATTGTAAAAATAACGAATCAAAGTCTTTGATGTATGAAAGATTCGAAGAAGCATACAAACGATTTTATATAAATTTATTATCAACAAGAAAAATAATTTTCACTCACTCGAAGGATATCAACTGACTTATTAGCGATTTTTTTTTCATCTCTAAAAAAATTCTAAGAATATAAAAGAAAAAAATATTATCACAGACCTGTATTTAGAAATAATAAAAATAATAAGAAAAAATAAGACGAAATAAAATATTCGGAATAAATGCCCGGTTTTTCTTTCAAAACGCTTCGGATTACAGATATTGTTTTATAATACACTCGCGTTCACTTAAATTGAAAATTAAAATACGATACTCGAGAGCGAATTTATTCGAACATTTTTCAACATCAAGGTAGAAAAACCGATGGAGAGGTGGGGGGAGTAGTGGAAAATGCACGAGCGAGATGCAAAACGAACGTTAGAGCGAGACGGAGTTAGTGGGAAAAAATCACTTTTACATAGCAAAGCGCCCTTCAATGGAAATTACCTCCGACGTCTATCGCACGTATCGGTTTATTAAATTTTCCGTGAAATTTCCTCAGAATTAACTTTCTTGCATACTGCTTTTTTTATCAGACGATTTTTCCGACCGCCTCTCCCTCGCCCCTCGGCCACCACCGCCGCCCATTTTCCGCTTGTGAAAAGCTAGCCCCTCCCCCCCGTTCCCCGCCGCCGCTCCGCGTTATCTGAGCGGTGTGAGGTAAAGATGTAAGCGATAGCTTCGTGCCCGGAAAGACTGATTTACCCCACAGAGTTGCTCGGTGTCGACCCCCCACGAGAGATGACTTTAAATATTCCGTGTTCGAGTCGCTTAAAGTATCAATTTGATATTGTTAGCACCTGACTACTTTTTCAATTTTTATTCAGATTGCACAAATTAGGGTCGACACCGACAATATTGATGAACGAGCGAAAAAATCGGGGAAACTTAACGAAATGTCTCGCTTGAGATATAATAACGTAATAGAAAAATTTAACGTTTCATCGCATTTCTTTCGTAAAATAATATAGAATGAACCGAATATTAAAATTATTATTAAATATTTGATTATTATTTTCCCAACAGATTGTGCTAATTTTTTTAATAAGTTTTACTTTTTTTAATCATTTATAAAATGATAAGATAATAAAATTTTTATTTGATGAAGTATATTTTCTATTTTTTTAATTAATAAACCATACAAATATTTTCTCAATAATATATTTAGATTGATTTTTTAGACCAATAATGTACATCCCTTAATTGATGTTTTAAAAAAAATCGTAAATACATCTTTATTATACTTTCTATCGTGGTTGGCGTTAAATTGATCAATTCAAAAAGGGTTCATATTCTGTAAATTATATTCTCCCTATCATTTATTTATAAGGGGAAAAATAATTGAAGAAATCGGAAATAAGGGTTAATTTTTTTTTATTGTGAAAAGATCGTCTATTTTTAACGTAGTAATTTTCTCACAATTTAAACTATATCCATTTTTAATTTATAATCTTCATTTTATATTCTTACCCCGATGAGATTTATTGTCGAAATCATGACGTCGGTTTGCTCGTTTTGGTCCAAGTTTGCTCCGACGATCCGGCGGCTCGTTAATCGTCCGACGTGGTCAATTGTACGCAGGGTTTGATTCGATCGCGGCTCCTTATCGTCAAGTTTTCGGCCTTCCAAGAAGGCGGTTCAATTGAAAACGGCACCGTGAAGGCAGCACCTTTGTGGGCCGCACTAAAATACACACTCGAGAGCATTCAACTGGACCGAGGCCCGTCTCCATTGTGTCGAAATCAAGTTTCGGCTCTTTTGTGTCCCCGAACCGGGCAGTCGCCATTGTTCCGTCGTGTTTGAAAATGTTTTGCATGCGCGAAAAGCGCGCGAGCCTAGCGCATAATGCCTTCTGAACCAGGTCCTCTGGCAAACGCCAACTTCTACCGGTAAATAAAAGGCTTTCATGTGATTCTATATATATATATATAAATATAAATATCCGATGTGTGTGTGCGCTTTCATTAATCAAACCTTCAAGCTTTATGTTTCGATTCGGTACAACTTTGAATCGTCGTCCGAGTGGACACTTGCTGTCATTGTCGCTTGCACCGACTGTACATTTCGCCAAAGTTAAACGAAATTAACTCGAGTGCCGACGTATTCAAACTTGAGGCACTTCAATGGATTTCGAGTATCGAATTTAACTTATGAATATATATTTTATATTATATTTATTTCATATATATATATATATATATATCATAAAATATTATCAATTTTGTCCAATGCGAAAAATCCTATTTATAAAATATCTAATTTTGAAAAATTTATACACAAAAATGTATATACGTTTATATATTCGTATATACATATCGTTAAAAAAAATATTTGGCAACACTGATGGCAATAAATTGGGAAAAAAAGACTGATAGTTGTTGAATTTATTAAATATTTCTTTGTTTTATTTTTGTTCCTAATATATATTTAATCCAATATATAGGTATTTTTTTAAAGATGTTTTACCTAAATAAGCTAATACATATAAATATAGCGCTAGTTGGGAGTTTTTTATAGCAAAATCGGGGATTTCATTTTACACGGTTTTGTCGTCTGCCTATCTTTAGTGTAAATCGAGTAATAGGTGTATTATTTAAATATAATATTTACATTATATATATATATATATATATATATATATATATATATATATATATATATATATATATAATAGATCTTTCTAAATTGAAAATAATATGTAAGAATTAGATGTACATTTGACGTCTCGACATCATAAATAAAATATTAGCTTCAGAAAGATATAACATATTTTTAAAAATATATTTATTTTCCTAATCTGATATATATTTTAAAATAACAGAATGAGTTAAATGTATAATCTAAAAAAAATAGAAATTTACAAATATTTTATAAATAAAAAAAAATATATTAATTTTAGTATAATATTTTTTTTTTGATAAATATAATTTATCATAATTATACGTATATGGAAACATTTGATAAAGTGAAAAAGCGAATTCGTAATTTAGTAGGCGGTCCATAAAATGGGACAAACTTGGATATCGGAGTGACCATTGGAAGTTTGACAGTAACTAAGTTATCGCCGTAAAACTTGGCAAGTTGGTACTCGTCGACAGACCGAATAATACTTTGACTTGCATACATGTATATATTATACAATATATCGAGTGTTATTCGACATAATTCTACATATAAAACGTGTCATTGTTCAAATATATAAACAATTAATTTATTATATCTTTAATTAAAATCGATATTTCGTGAATCATTTTAATCAGTCGACCGTTACTTTTTGTAATTATTTATTTTTGCTTTCATACGCACCTTTTGTGCGTCCTATCGCCTAGTATATTTTCAGTTACGCGTGTGCGTATTGTCTATAAAGAAAAAGGGACAGCGAAGGAGGTTCCTTATCGCTGGTTTTTTTTTTTTTTCGATTTTTTTGCTGCGAGCTCGTTCACGCCACATTGGCGCATCTCCGCTCATTTATGAATGATGACCCGATCCTGGAAAAAGTGGTAAAGGACCGCGGTCGAGATAAGGGCCCAAATGAAAAATACGTACGAAATGAACACCGAGACCAACGGTATTCTTTTCGGCAAAACCCGCACCCTCTCTCCCGTGCTCTCTCTCTCCCCCCCCCCTCACCTCGTCCGCCCGGTCGCCCTCCCGAAATAATAACCCAAAAAAAGGGTACGGTTCCCCCCTTTGAATTTTACGATAATAAAATTTTCTCGGGTGGTTTCTTTTATAAATTTTAAAATACATTTTGATAATATCTCCTGAGTTATGAGCCCCGGTCCCGGGTCGCGTTCAGCACCCTCCCCCTTCCCCCCATTTTCCTTCGAGCTCCCCACATCGTTCCCATTGCAGATCTCTGCGGCCCCCCCTTACCCGTTACTCGGACGGTTAATTGACATTTTTTATGACTATCGTTAGTTAGGCACACGGGAGAGGAGTCCGCGCTTCTTGTCCCAAGGTATTTTTTTAATTAGATATATTTTATGTTCTTAAATAAAGAAAAAGGGTTGTAGATAGTAAAGTACCCGATATTACCTCCTTGCATGTAATCAAGAGGTGTAGGGTGACTGTAATCAACTTCTCCCACGGAATATATTAAAAAAATCTATATTAACACACAATAATCAAATTAAAATTAAACAGTAGAATTTCAATTGATATAATAAAATAAATGAAAAAAAAAATCCAAGCCATAAATCATTCATAACGTCCGTAACGTATATATAGTTTTATATATTAAGGGTTGAATCCCGAGGTCACTTTGACACTTTCGCAATTTTTAATCTATTCGAATTGTATTTTTTTCGTATAATTTAAATTGAATTACTCTCGGATGGTCACCCTGAACGAGATAAAATACTGCCGTTATTTTTTCAGCCCGGGCAAAAGGGATGACATTATCCCGATTATCCCTCAACCTCCGCGGCGTTCTCCTTCGGAGAGCTCCTAACTCCTTTCTTTATATTCCACTTGGTCCTCTCGTCTTCTTTTGTACTTTTTCTAATCTAATCTATAGTACGCTTCGGTGCTAAATTAGTCCAACAAGGGGTTGTCAACTTTATTTTCTCCAATTGTCCCCTTTTATTGAGAACACCGAAGGGCGTTCAATAAACGCGGCAAGGGATGAAGAACAAGAAGAAGCTGAGGACGAAAAAAAAGTCGACGCAATTCGCTCGGACGTGACGCGTTTTCCATTTAATTTTGCTCGAAGTATGGCGTTTTTCTTTTTTAATTAATTCAAGTATGTATATATATATATATAAATATATATACATAAATAAGACGAAAAGGGTGATAGGGTTAAGGGAACATTGATAAATAAATAAATGAGCTGTGAATCGAGTCGTATATTTGGCTAAATTTAAGTACAGACAAGTGTCTATTAATACCACTTGATATAGTGCTTGTTTGTTATTGAGGTCTATATTAGATTATTATTAAATTTATTTAATTATAATGACAATTTAATTCATTATATTTTATTAATAAAAATAGCAATATGTTATTTAAATTAAAAAAATATTTTTTTTTATAAAATATAAATGGCTATTTTATATGAAAGAGAAATTAACTTCATATTCGTAGATCAATCGTGTAAAAGCAGTTTTACTGCCAACTTACTTAATACCATAAACGTATCGAATATCGTTACACTTTTAACTTTAGATATTTCAGCGAAACTATTAAATAAACATTGTATTTTGGCACAAAACTAAAAAGCAAATATCCTATTTCCTTTTCAGTTGCAAAAGTATGCCGAAATGAAACACGAGAAATACACATTTCGTATTCTAATTGAAAATTTATCGCGAGCATTTATGGCATTATGGCTCATTGACGAGAAAGGGATGAACGAAACTTTCCAAAAGCAATATATTAAATGTGCGATATCACACGAAGCAATTTAACCCTACCCATTGCCTATTGAGAACATCATAAACTAACATACAACGACTTAATACAATTTTACCTCCCCCTCCCCCCCGAACCCCTTGCCATACAACTGCTAGTTTCGATTACGTAAGTATAGCTAACTTTTGCCGACAAACGTTCTGGGGGTTGATGCCTCAAAAATGAATATGCCATACATGATAATTGTCCCAGTGTGCTATATAGCATGTTATTTCTAATAATATTTCAATTTATTGAAGCTCATCTACATGACGGTATATATTATAATTATATTACAATATCACATTTCAATTATATGTTAACACTTTTCGTGCCACGGAGGTCATCGGTGATCTCCGTTAAATTCGATCACTGCGCCATGTACACTGTGACCGTTAAATATTTTAAGGAATAAACATCTGGAACGGTGGATTATTTAACAAATAATATATATATATATATATATATATATATATATATATATATATATATATATATACATATATATATATATATATATATATATATATATATATATATACACAATTGAAATTGTGTGTCTGTCTGTCTGTACTCGATAGATTCAAAAATGATACATTCAATTACCATGAAAATTTGGGAAATTATTAGGTATATCCCCTGGAAGGTTTTTGATTTTTTTTCAAATCAGAGTTGGGGTTCTAGGTATTCCCCAACAAAAATTCCAAAAATAATAAAATAACATTCAATTAGTAATATTTTGTTAAAAGTGAAACCATGGTGACCATAAATAAATGACCATAAATGTAGGGATAATTTTATTGTTAATTTTCATTTTGATGTATTGTTTATATTTGATCATTAATAAATTATGTTTGATGTATCAAAACTGCCTTTTGGCATCAAAATGCGTGAACGGCTATATCTAGTATACTATATAATTTATTATACTTATGGATAAAAATCTATATGGGAATTTAATTTTTAAATTGTTATTTTTTAATTAAATAATAATTGAAAATTAGACGTAAAGCTGATAAATATTTTAAACTTTATATAAATTATCGAGTCATCCATTTTTATATATTTGTATGATATATAATGGTAAATTTCAATCGATCGCTAATTATAAATATACAATAGCATCAAAATAAAGCAATTAACGAACAAAAGTAGCGCCTCATCAATTTCGACACGGAGCCGCATATTTCGAACGGCAAATTAGCAGAATAGTCGACTCGGCGAACAAACAAAACACGGCTCCAATTGAAACGATATTAACCATATTGTATACAATTTCGTCCGAACTTTCTGGACGACGAACACGTGTGCAAACATTAATATAAATACGACGGAACGAACGAGATGGTCCCGAGGGCGGATGCGAGGGCGGGAACAGGGGCGGCGGATCGAATATCTTGGTCGAAGCTTTACACGTGGCTATTTTGCGCCACGGTTATTTGTACTCGAATATCTGCATTTCGGGTTGCCACGGCGAATATATTACGAATTTATATTGGAGCCGGCGAATGCTGCAACTGCTGCAGCTGCGATTCTATCTATGAATGGGCCGGTCGTGACGGTGGTCGCTAGACGAATAGATCCTAGCATTTTGATAGATAACAGCATCATTGGACGTTATTGCACGAGTATATATTTTAGCACGAATGTAATTCCAAACGTACATTTCATATTTACATCACTCAGTAGATCTATTCTAGATTGATTATGGTTGA
The DNA here is from genome assembly GCA_024500535.1 of Leptonema lineaticorne. Taxonomy (NCBI): domain Eukaryota; kingdom Metazoa; phylum Arthropoda; class Insecta; order Trichoptera; family Hydropsychidae; genus Leptonema; species Leptonema lineaticorne. The sequence continues at coordinate 747,373 of JANIJI010000017.1, read as the reverse complement.
AATTGTATGTATGATATGATTTTATATTCAATTTATTTCAAAATATGCATACAAAAAAAAACTCAATATAAAGGTTGGTAGGACTGTTTATAACATTTGCCAAGTTTGTCTGTTTGTCAAAAGGTTTAATTATCTTCGAGTTACGCTTGTTTTTAATACTCTCGATTCCATCATCACGATAATGCACCATGTCGATAACCACCGTATTCGCCTGATTTGGCTCCATGCGATTTCTGGCTATTCAGCAAACTTAAAAGGCGATAAAAAGAACAAAATTGATTTGGAAGAATAAATAAATAATTTACAATTTGTAAACAAATTCAGCTTACTTTTTGATCACAGTGTTATATATTAAGTACAATATAAATATTAAAAAATGTATAATATTGTTAACGAAAGATAATTATATAAAAAATGTGTAAATTCAGTTACTTACATTGAGTCGTTCAGAAATGCAAGAGTTTAAACTCGCATTGTTGCCAAGAGTAGAACTATTGAATTCCATAGAAACAAAAATCAGAGCTATTTATTAAAAAAAAACATCATTTAATATTAAATATAGATTAATATTGTAATACAAAATCTATAGAATTGTATTATTAATAAATTTATATTTTAATGATCACCATTTTTTTGTAACACACCGAACGTTTCGTTTATGCAATATTTTAACATTTTAAAATATTACAATTTTAACACACACACACACACACAGAAAAAATATATATACGCACCTTCGCATTTAATTATCCCGTAAACCGATTGCGCCGTTTAAATCGCGCAATTAAGTCGAATAATTTTTCCGCGAATTTTCCCACCCCCCATCCCCCTCTTTCCTGCAATATAAATAAGTCATAAAGGGCGACGTTTACGCTCGACCCACTCAGATTATATTAAGAAAATTTATTTTCATCCGAATTTAGATTATTGAATATTTATAAACGTGCCCCCTCACCCCCTCGATTTGCGTATATACGTGATATAAATTTTTCCGGCTATTTTCCGCGGCGTATTAAATATGCGCATATAATCATTGTCGCATTTTTATGACTACCGATCGATGGCTTATTTTTTTCGAAGTCATATATATATATATATATATATATACATATTTTTTTTATTTTATATTATTCTACAATGTTTCTCAAAATGTTTTATTTTTAGATAAAAAAAAATAATTAAGAAGTTAATTTATTTATAATATGATAAAAAGTTAAATTTATTTTTGAGTTTAAAAGCATCGATTTTTTATGATTAAATTAGGTCATTAGCTGAATATTCGCATATTAATTAAATTTATGTATAATTGATTTTTTCAATAATATTCTTAATTAAAACTTAATATGTAAACGAAATTTCAAAAATATTAATCTAATGTATGTTATATGTAGAAAAAATCTTTAATTAAAGAAGACAGGGGTAGTCAAACTTTTAAATGATTTTTTTGTTATTATTGATAGTAAAATTTCTTTGTAATAATAGTATAATATTTTTTAATAAAAAATTATAAAATAAATGCAATTAAATAATATAAATTTATGGATATATATATATATATATATATATATATATATATATATATATATATATATCCCATAACATTAAATGTAACAAATTGTTTTTGGTGCAGTAATGAAAACAAAGTTTGAGAAATATCGGTATAGAATATACCTTTTTCAGTCTATACACTCACACTCAGACGTAGATGAAGGTAGTTTGTAGATATATTCGTGTGTATGAGCAAAGTAGAGCTGCTTCAAATTCATATGTAAACGAGTAACGCAATTACTGAAAATGAGACACAAAAGGAGTCGCCGCACAAAAGACTGGCAATAAGGAAAAATCCTGTCCAAAGGAGAAAAATGAAAATTTTCCATATATCGCACAAGTATAGGCGGGGATATCACGTATCGTATATTTATGTTTACAGCCACCCGCCCACTCTCCGGTTGCTTTTTTTTCGGCCGCCCAAAACCGCCCTCGATTCGCAGAATCACTCCCTTCGAATCCGCGGTATAAAGAATATCGCATCAAAAAGACGTCAAACGTAATCAATTTTACAAATATCCACCACCACCGCCGCCGCCGCCGACGATGTTGCCCCACTTGATCTCAAACTCCCGTCTATGATCTTAGGGGTGGCTTCGAAAAAAATATTCTATTTTCGTCTTTGAACGCCGAAATATGCTCAATTTAATCCGGTTTTTGACTATACTTAACATTTCAATAACTTATCATTCCTTCATTCGAGATCAAATATTTCAAATAATATACTCAATATACAGATAATATAATTATCCAAATTCAAATCCAAGATATCCAATCTTTAATATTATTTTGAGAATTTTAAGTCAATCATCTGTGTGTATTTTAATGAGGAATTAAAAAATACAGAATGATTTATCGTACTCATCCTTCTTATATTTAACAATTTGTGAATTAAGTTAATTTTTTTTGATAAATTAATTATATTTTTTGGAGATCGTTCCCAAAAAAAAAAAAAAATACAAAAATATATGAAAATAATTCAATAATGATAGCTTCTGATTTTTAGTATGTAATATATAATATAAATAAATAGTTGACGTATTAAAAAATATTTCAAAATATTTTTTTTTTATTTTTGAGTTACTAGGCTTTTCTTATAAATTTCACCGTACACAAAATGTACACAAAAATCAGGCTCTAATACGAAAATGTCTGAAGGCGATATACGACAACGCGCTCTCATCGAATATTCTCAATGCAATAAGGAGCCGAGTCCCTCACTTGTTTTTTTTTACTTTCTCCTTCCCTATTTATTCCCGTGTATCCAGACATTTTCGTCGTAGTTTTCGCGTCGAAAACCGTTTCGCCAATATCATATCTTATGCATTATCGTCATATCGCGGCATTAAGAAAAGAATCGTTCAAGAGAAAAATGGCTTAATAAATGTATACAAGCAGATGTTGTGCGCGCAAAAAAAAAATGGGGGAACGATCCCGATGAAACGACAGGAGCGTATCCCGGATGAAAAATTGCTATTTATACAATATATAAATCACGATAATGATGTACGGGGTATTTATTGATGAAGGCGTTATCGAATAATATATGCGGTAAACTTCGGTAAAAATGTGACCGATATCCGGTCGTAGAGAGTTTTCAAATCTGTATTAACTATTAATTTTTTTTCATATTTATTGATAATAATATTTTTTTTTCAGATATAAAAAATTATTACAGACGAATTTTTTTTAAATAAATAAAATCAGATACGTTATATTAATTTAATACAGATGTATTTTTAGCATATAATATATTTATATAAATAATTCTCTTATCGTCGGGTCGTAAAATATTTTGATTTAGTGCGAATAAAATATATACACTCATAAATAAATTTCAGATATCGTTTTGATATATAATATTTATTAATAATAAAATTATTTATATATATTATATCTTTATTTTCATTATACGCGTTTAAATAGTGTCAAGAAAACGTAATTGTAAAGATGTATATGTGAAGATTGAACGTAGACTTAACGACTCGATTTCATAAAATTAAATCCAGAGAATAATTTTATCTGTATATTGTTTACATTCTACTTATATATTTTCATTCTTTTTATATTGAATGACTATGAAATCCTTTTAAAAATAAGAATTTATTTTTTTTCGTATTATATATTATCAGAATACGTCCCTTTGTGTTTTTTCATAGATGACTTAATCTGAAACGATCGATTTAGACGCGTCGCATTTTCCTCGTTTTCCTTTCATCTGAAGCTTCAATTTTTTAAAAGGGCGCAATTAATTTCGATCGCAGAGTTTTGCTCCAAAAAAAAAAAAAAAAAAAAAAAAACGAACGCATTTAATCCGAAATAAATTATATTTCATGCAATATAAACAACGCAGATATAATCGGCCAACATAATGAATATGATAGCTAGCAATATTAATGTTACGGTTTCGTACTCGATTGGAACAAATAAATGTTGTTACATTTAATCTTAACTGCGGCGACTGTGCGTGACGAAGGATAATATAATTTTTATTTTCACCCACCACCCACCCACCTTTTACTCGCCTTCGGTATCGGGTGGTCCGGTTTTGTGGGCATTTTGCTAAATATACACTTTTTTTTTTGGTTTTTATTCGGCGACACCGTGACGGTTTTTACCCAAAGGTGTAATTACTTATGTTAAAAAAAAATTCGAACGCCTTGTAATATGGATAATATGAGAATTTTATTTCTAAAATCAGTCCAGTTTTAATACACATATACATATATACAACAATGTGATCAGAAAGTAAGGTGAATTTGTTTATAAAAAATGTAAATTCTTTATTTATTCTACCAAATCAATTTCATCCCTTACAAAGTAATATTCGTACGATAAAACGCACTTTTGCCAACGATTTTTCCAGTACTCGAAACAGTCGTAATAGTCTTTTTCCAGTATAGCCTTCAAGACCTTCTCGATTAGGTTTTTATCTCCTTAATCGTATCAAAATTGATCTTGCATTGGCCTTTTGAGTATGTCGAATAGCCAGAAATCGCAAGGAGCCAATTCAAGCGAATACGGTGGTTGCAGAACGATATGAGTCGAGGTACCAATGCAGTATGACATGGTGCATTATCGTGATAAAGGAACCAAACTTTAACGCTTTAAATTAAACCTTTTGATAAACAGATGCTTGATAAATATTAGACAGTCTTACCAACCTAGGAAAAAAATACAAATTATCTGCCTTCCTAATGCTCGGGAGTTTCACCTTATTTTTTGATCACTTTCTCATTTTAATAGTCAAAAAATATTCTTAAAAAATATAATTAATTTTCATTCGTGTCTGAAACATTTTGAATATATCTGAAAATTTCAACGATTACACCGATTCCGAGAGACGAAACAAATTCGAACCAGAAACTTTCATGCTACAATGATCGATATCAATCTACAATGTTTTTCATGTTATAAATGTACTTATTATTACATTTAAGCACGGCATAATTGTAAATGTAACAAATAAATTAGCCTCAATATAATTTTTTATTTGCGGATTAGGTTTGGATTTGATAAGGAAAAAAAGTTATGCTCGAAGAAGTCATGAAATATTATTGCAAGTTAATATTTTAACTATTGTACAAGACTGCTTTTCAAATTTGATTTGTTTGAAATTATATAAAATATATATTATTTAAAATATATTTTAAATAATTGTGAATTTTATATATTATATATATAAGTTGTAGAAGTTATTTTTTATTAATAACTAATATTGGTTATAATAAAATTTAGTTAAAGAAAGATGTATAATATTTTGAAAAAAATAATCTAAAATTAAGCATAGATAGATATATATGAATTTCATTTTACTATTACTTTGAAGATAATATATAATGTTAAAAATTAAAAAAAATCTGTTTGAAGAATGTTCACAAAAGGTAAGCCGATAGAAATTGGTTGCCGTAATTAAAAATTGGTAGTGCCGCCGCGCGCCAATGGTGTCACACTCGAATACTACCTTGTTTGTACGATTTGATATTAAATAATCTTTATAACTCAAAGTATACATCATCGTCATGTCAACGTTCAATTTATTACTATATATATATATATATATTTTCGTGTAAAATATTTCAGTATTTACAATTCAATTTTGCTTTGATTTTGACAGACACGCTTGTAAACGCTAACATCGTACTACTTTTATGCAACATAACGATACTTTTCGTGACCATAATTTTATATATATTTTTTTACACATAATTTTTAAATGTTATATTATATTTTTTTTCTATAATCGTCACTTAAATTAATTAGATATTTTTTTTTTATTTTTAATTTCATTTCGGTAAAAAAAAATCTGTTTGAAGAATGTTCATAAAAGGTAAGCCGATAGAAATTGGTATTCAATGATTACCTTACCTCAGTGATGTATATATACTTGTATGTCTTTGAAAATTTTGATGTATATATATATATATATATATATATTAATTTTAATAAGTGTAAATTGTCGAATGTAACTTTTGAAAATCGTTAATATCAAGGGGACAATAGACCGGATTGGCACAGTAGGTCTCTTTCTCTCATGCGTACGATATTATTGCAAATGTCATCTTCAAACATGGCCAAATAATGCCATCACCATTGCCACCACAACCATCACCATCACCGCCGCCAACGACCACAACCACGAACTTCTCCGCCACCATCACCACTATACTGCCAGCAACCCTTACGTAGCACAGGCCGAAATTAATCCTCTCCCTAACCACCTCAAACCACCCCCCCAAACCGAGTGATATATCAACGAACAAACCCCAACCCCCAATAATCCGTATTGCCTTGGTACAAAGTATCGGTGGAAAAATGTACGACTTTTATGCATACGATCACGAGTTCAATTTCACATTACAATAATAATAATTAAAAATTATCTCAAATCTCATTTTAAATCATTTAGATCAAGTATTAACAATCAAAATATCAATTCTAAAAAATATTTTAAATATTGAACATTTTTATTGTAAATAAAATATAATATTATATAATTGTATTAAAATATTTTATCCCTTATTTATATATATAAATATTTAAATCATCGCGAATGTAAAGTAGAGTGACGATCTACACATCCCTCGGTTGCCCCTACGTCGGAAAAACCTTTCCTTCCCACTTACCCTTTTTGTGTTATTAATATTAGCTATATGTAAAAGAGAAAGCATAAAAACAATACCTCAACGTCGAATACATACCCCTCTTATTGCAACCCCCCGCCGGTACCTTCACGACTTACCCTTCGATATTGCCCCCCGAAAAAACAAAAAAAAAGGCACGCATCTAACTTTGTACGCATACAAAGTCGCGCAATTAGATGACCGCCATAAAAATATATACATAAATAATTCATATTTTAATTGCATTTTTTTTTCGACTATAAAAAAATAATCTATATATTTTGAAATAAAAACGAAACATGTATCGCATTTCAACGTGAATAATAAAAAAAAAATGATTATAAAATAATTTTGTTAATTATGTATATTGAGCGATATCTGACTGTACTTTATACAGATATAACCGATTTTACTCTATAGAGAATTTTCTTCAGATACACCTTCGCGTTTAACCACCCCGATTTTCCACACAAGAAAATATCGCGGCATTGAAATGACATGCCGCATTCAAACGGTACCAATTCAAAATATAGTCACATAGATAGAAAGATAGATAGACAGATGGATAGATAGACGGATACATACATATAGGTAAATTAACAGGCGCGTATATATTTAGAGTTATAGCGGTTCCGCATCATTTCCCAAAATCACCTGCCGTGAAAATGACATTCAACCAAATGTTCAGTTGCAGCTCGATTGGGGGGACGACGAGAAATTGGAGTTCTGTTGAAAAATTTCAATTCGATTCGTTTTAAACCTACGTCTACGTATAATACAGTCAAACCTGTTTTTGTGCGGTAGATAGGGATCGCAGAAAAAAAAACGCACAAAAAAAATATTTAAAAAACTTTATAAATAATTTTAACACAACATATGAAAAAATATTATACGGTAGAGGGGGACCGTATAAAAAAAATGTCGGCTGTAACCAATTGAAGTTATTGAAGTGAGATGACACATTATGTATTGAAATTGGCTGATGCAATATATACGTAAGAATATCGAATATGACTAATGAAATACATTGATAACAAAAAAAGTGAAGCCAACACCGCATAAAAAAAATGCAAACAAAAAGACCGCACAAAAACAGGTTTGACTATATATATTTAAAAAAAAAGCGTATAAAACACATTTTTAATAATTAAAATCGAATTATATATAATATATATTTAAAAAATCATTGATTAAAATTTGATATAAAAATAAGTATATAAATGTTATTTTATATATAGAAAGACAGACTAAAAAGTTTATCTAGACAACACGAAGCAATTTTGTCGTCTGGAAATGGAAGATTTTCCTGGTCGTACGGAAGTTAGACGTTTTCATATTACGAAATTGAATTTAGTTTTCAATATGGACGACCTATCAAAGACATTCGCGTGCAAATACAATATTATATTATAATATTTCCACGAGAGCACAATGAAGATTCACAACAGGGATAAATATATTGTGGCGTGTATACAATTATAGTACAGATGCCATACAAAGAACGCGCCGATCGGGAACAGATTGCGCAATCCTCGAACGTATTCCCACAATTCCCGCATTTAATATATCATACTTTGAGCTACCTTACAAGGGAATCGAAAATTAATAGATGCGATCTACTGGCCTCCGAAGCCGGGACAGTCGAAACGAGCGCAGTGGGACACCGCTCAATGTGCACTGTGAATGTGTGTACGATAGACGTGACGTGTTTATTGTGGCATCTGTACTACTGAAAAAACCGTTTTAAAATATTCTTCTAATGATAATTTTATATCTAACATTTTTAATAATATATTTTTTTAATATATATATACTTTTAAAAAATATTTTCTTTAGATATTTATTCGGCAGATATTTTTTTATTGATATTTAATTAATAAAAAAAATATATAATTACGAATCAAAATCAAAAAATTCTATCTTATAAATGAAAAAGTCAATTTTTAACAGTCAAATTAATTCTAACGTAAAAATTAAAAATAAATAGATTTAAATTAAATAAAGAACATAAAATAACTAAAGATCATTTTTTTTAATATTTTAATATTATATATCAGGGGTAGTCAAGCTTTGTGATAGTCCTAGCCATTTTTCAAAATTTAATTTGTATTAAAAAAATTTACATAAATTATATTTATTGAAAACATATGAATAAAAATAGAAAATATTAAAAAAATGTATTGAATTTAAATATTAAAAATCAACACATTTATTTTAATTATTTTTACCGTATTTTGGTTACCCCTATTATATACTTTTTGTTTTTTAGTTAAAAATAATAAAGTTTGTAGGTAGATATCGAATTATAGGATTGTATTTAAAAAAAAAAATATTTTGGTTCAGTTTATTATTCTTTTTTTTTTAATTTAATTTAATTAATAATATAATAAATAATAAGCGGTGTCCCACTGTAATAGTTTTGCGGCGATCGGTAGCCGGCGTTGTCATGAGCCGGCGTGGGTCGCTGTTTGCTCTACGAGAGATTTCGCATTGGCGATAATTCTAGCGAAACACGACAAATCATACACACTCGGTACGTACAAATAATATTACAATAAACGTAATAATAACAATTGTGCAATCGTACATATATATATATATATATAATAATAATAAAATATATAGAAATAATAAAAGCTCGAATCGCAACGTGCAATCGGTACTTGAGTCGGGTGAGCTTTTTCCAAGAACGACGTCCCGTATCGAAATTCGAATTATCGATGGCGTGGGCCGAGAATCTGTGGACTTCGTGCTTAAACAATAAATACACAAGTGTGGATCATTCGTATGATTCTTAAGCGTCTAAGTATCGAATTACCATAACGAGAGAGAGAGATTCGGATTTCGAAACGTGAATAAACCAGCGGGCGTTCGAATAAAATAAAGAATCACAAAATTTAGATTCGAATATTGATTTTCGATAGTTTTTACAATATTTAGAGTTGTGTTGAATTTAATGAAAAAAATAAAAATTGTATTAAAAATACAACGATATTTTAAAATAAAATATGTAATGGTTCAGTATAGAACTAATGATATAATTTTGTAAAAAAAAATTAACACGCACTGTGTCATAGTATATTTCAGGTGTAGTCAAGCTCTTTGATAGTCCAAGATTATTTTTCAAAATTTGAAATTTTTCAAAAGCTGCAATTAATTATGTAATATTTTTTTAATATAAATTATATTTATTGAAAACGTATAAATAAAAATACAAAATATGCATATTGAATTTTAATATTAAAGTTATATATTTCTTTTGATAATTATTTAAAATTAAAAATGAAAAGGGAACATTTTTCCAAAGTCAAAAATAATTCTTCAAAGAGCCGCGTGTGGCTCGCGGGTCGCAGTTTGGCTATCCCTGTTATATTTATTTAAAAAAAACACAGCGCCAAACAAATAATATACTATATAATCTGTCGCACTTACATTTAATAGTTACGTGGTGCAGTGATCAAATTTAGCGAAGGTCACTAATGACCTTCGCTAAATTTTAATCCTTAACCTGTTGACTGAAGCGAAATATTATATAATATAAAATAAATTGTTAAAATCGAGAATCTTCAAAATTATCTAATGCTAATTATTATTTATGGTTTAATATCAACATATCATAATTCAAACGTATAAAAGCGATTTAGGCATTTTTCGATTTATAGTTCAAAGTCACGGGTCTTACTGGGCGTGTAGAGCAATCGAGGCGTTTTCGACGCATTTTTTTTTAACACGTTAAACGCCCAATCAATCGAACATCGATTCGATTCTGCGCACTGTTCCACCAATAGACGGGCTTCGATTATTGACCAATCACAGTGTGGCCCATATTAAATGTAGGTCAATACGTATAGAACGTTCGGTTCAAGTTTAAACTGGTTCGTTCGGCCGTCATTATCGGTTAAATTTTAACCGGAGATCGTCGCGCGTCCGCATCCAGTATCCGGCGGGATTCTGCTATATTTGGGATTTTTAGTTTAGTCTCTATCGCGCTCGTCCGTTCGCTCTCTTTGTTTTGTTATTATTTTTTTTTATTATTTTGCGTGTCGGGTTTCGATTCGAATGGATAAATTGTCCGTGGACGACGTTCATTTCGACACGAATTGTGCACCGAATTATCGCGCACTGTACAACACGTTTATTTTTCGCACACTGCAGTACAAAAATTTTGTAACATTAATATATATTTTTATTTATTTAAAATTCAACATGAAAAATATACATGTATATTTTATTAATTACTCACATTTATAATACTTCATTCTTTATATATATATATATATATATATATATATATATATATATATATATATATATATATATATATATTATTTAATATATAAATTCTTATTTGATATAATTATTTTTAATAATATAAAAATTAAATATATTGTATTTATAATTATAATGCATTTTTTTCATTTAGTATATTCTACATTATGAATTATTTTTTTTTATTAAAAACTTCAGATTCAAACAATCCATATTCTAAAATATTAAATAAAAATAATATTATCTTTTATTGAAATACATATAAATAAAAAGAATTATTTTTTATATGAAAATTCATAAAAATTGAAAGAGACTTAAATTTACACAGTTTTATAAACTCCATAAATCTATTTGTAATAATTAATTTAAACATATCGATTTATGAAATAGTTTAAGAAATGAACAACATATTTAAATAAATAAAAAAAAAGGTTTAATATCGCTCCGTATAAAAGTATGCGCATTGATATTTCGAAACGTTTACAATTTTTGCGCCTCCCTGTTCTCGGTCGGGGTGTTGATGACTTTTGTTCGGGGCAATTTGTTTTTCCACCGGGAAAAAGCGATTTTCCGACTCGTTCAATGGCAGCCTCTAATAAATTCTGTTCACTCCGGTAACCGTTCATTTTCATCGATTTTCCAACGGAATGACGTCAACGAAATCTGTTTATATACATTTTTTTTTGCCAATATCTTCGTTTAATATAATATTTATCCATTTTCCTCTATATACAACGTTATTGACAAAGTAAAGTATCATCCACACTAAATATATTTTTAATTCTATAATTCAAGCTTGACTCTAATATTATAATAGTTCCATGAATTGTCATAAAACTCGAAAATTGTCAACATTTGATGAGATATAATACGGAAGAATAATTATGTTGTTTAATATATTGCTGTGATCAAAAAGTAAGGTGAAATTGTTATTTAAAACTCCCGGGCATTAGGATGGCAGGAAAATTGTGATTTCTTTTCTTAGGTTGGTAGGACTATCTATAACAATTATTTCCGAGTTACACGTATTTTTATAACTCTTGGTTCCTTCATCACGATAATGCACCAAGTCATACTGCATTGATTCTTCGAGACTTTTTCGCCAAAAAACTCGACTCGTATCGTTTCGCAACCATCGTATTTGTCTGATTTGGCTCCGTGCGACTTCTGACTATTCGACAAACTCAAAAGACCAATGCGTGGACGCCGTTTTGACCCGATTGAGGAGATAAAAACCGCATTGAAGAAGGTCTTGAAGGCTATACCTGAAAAAGACTATTCCGATTGTTTCGAGGACTGAAAAAGAGTTACTTATTACTTTGAAGGGGATAAAATTGATTTGGAAGAATAAATATAGAATTTATATTTGATAAACAAATTCATCTTACTTTTTGATCACAGTGTTATTATATAAAAATGACAGAAAATTAATTCAACTTATTATAAATTATATTTTTGTTGTGCTTATTCATATTTAGAACGTGTACACGATGATTAACCTGATGATCGTTTATAAAATAATCTATTAGATCGTTTAATAATATTGAAAGTTTGCGATGCGGATGCGGCTTTAGTCACCTCGGAAAGTCCCTCTCGGACGAATTATAAACAAACCCGATGTGCTTTAATAAACAATAATTTACAGTTAACCCCTTGACTGCGGGACAAAAAAATATATATATATAAAATAAGTCACAGCTTAAATATAAATTTTGATTATCTTTGTCTTTTGCACACGTAGCGCTATGAAGATTTTTGTGAATTTTTTTAATTGAAAATAATTGCTTTGAGACAAATTAAGTTCAGACGTACACAGGTGGCCGTTCCTATTTATACAGGATGATGTTTTTTCATTCCATACTTTTCCCATTCTCCGTGTTTCGTTTTATACCAGAAAAAAATAGAGTATCGCGAAATTAAACGCGAAAATTATTATTAATTTTCAACGGGTGAAATTAAAAATATTCGACTATTAATTTCGACAAATTTTTTCAAATTATAAATATGAATTAAAAAAAAATATAGACGATATATTTTGGGCGATTAATAACGGTGTATTTTCTTATTTATCCAAATAATTTTTTAATCTCGCCTAACGAGAAAAAACTGCGTCACCCTTTACATAATCTTCACCCTTAAAAATTAGAATTAATACTTTGATGTTGGCAATAGAGTAGAGAAAAAAATAAAGTCCCACCCCAATTATACAAGAAATTTTCCATTCATACTCATTTTCATGCTCGGGACAGACGGAAAAAATTTACAATAATAACAATTTGTTGCAAAAGAAGAAAAAGAAAAAAAAAGAATATTCGGAGACGGGAAGAAAATTTTCTGCAGCGGGTTGAAAAATTGTATTATATTTATTTTAACTCAAATCATTAATCTTTCGCTGAAAACCGGAATTGCTTATATATATATATATAAATTCGTGTAAAATTATCATTTTTAAGTATATTTGAATTTAATTAGCATTAGATTCGTTTTGCTTAATTATATTATTATATTTTGAAAAGAATTGAATTATTGTTAATTTTTTTTATATTTTTATAATTATAAAAGTATTAATTGATATTCAAAAAATATACAATATATAAATAATCATTTTAAGAATTTTATTAAAATATGAATAAAATTAAGTATCAAGTGTAAATAATTTTAAAGTTCATTTTTATTTATGTTTGCAATTTTGTTTTTATAAAAAATTGTGAAAAATCTAAAATATTTTTTATATAGTTTGTATAAGTTTTTTCAGTCAAGCATTTTCAATATTAGACATCGAAAAGTTCATAGCAAGACAGAAAAGAAAATGCAATAATATCTCGGCGAAGAAAAAAATTTTAATTAGATTTTCTTTTCATTAGTTGAACGCGGCCCGGGGTGACACTAATGTGACGAAGAGAACTGCGGAACAAGGAGAAGAAAATTCAGAACGAAACGAAGAAAAAAAATTCAAACACACACACACACACACACACATACATACACATACAAAAATAATAGTAATAGTAATAATAACAATCTACAATACAAATGAGAGCGGAGCGAAAAAAAAAGTAATCGGGCGGAAGGGGGTTAAACGGGGGACAAACGAAAAAAGCTGTTTAATTCGCCTCTAATAAAGCTCCATATTTATGACGGACTGTACGTGATGCACGAATTTAATTCAGGGATGAGAAACCGGAGTCGAATTTGTTAAATATTTAATTGATTTAAAATTTTTATTCATATCATCTCATTTTTATTTTTATCAAAACAATTGAAAATATCCAATTAAATTGGAGTCGATTTTAGAATAGCATGTCCGTGATATTAAAAAAAATAATATTCACACTGGCAACTCCTGCGAATTATTGCCATACCGCCGACATCCGGTTATCAAGGGAGGGTTGACCCGTCAGTTTTGTCACAAGGCCGTACAAACTGGTGGCAAAGGGTGAATTTTTCACTTCAAAAACGTATTAATTAGTTTGCGAACCGTAGATGAAAGGAGGAGGAGGAGGAGGACGACGAGGCGGGTCTCTGCACCTGTCTTGCGTCCTCTCCGTGTAAACTTGAGGCACATTAAGATTAACGCGAACTAAAGAGCCAACTCGTGTTACCTGCCGTCCCGTGTTTTTCATACCTAACGACGTCATATTTATGTATTTATTTATATTTATACAAAGAGTTGGGGCGACATTAGCGAAGGCTGCCATGTAATTATCCACCGGGGCGACGCGCCGCTACTTAATACATATCTGATTTCAGCTCGTCCAACACCCAACAATACCTCAAACCAGCACTGGGGTACGCCGTTACCCCATCGTATTACTATACTTTGAGGTAAACTCGAATGCCCCTCGACTTTGGATAACTTTTGCTACAGACTGCTCCTTACCCCCCCCCTTTCTTCCCGGTCGACTTTTCTTTTTCTTATTTTTGACGTTGACTTTTTTCGAGTTGTGCTCTGTTGAATTTTAACCTGTGACGATGGTGGAAACTTTGCATCAAGTCTGTCACACTTAAACGATAATTTAAAGGTATTCAATCAACATTATTTCGGCCGAAACTCTCATAACAAAGCACACAACGTCCGCAAAATAATTATAATTTATTTAACTTGAAAAAATAAAAAAAAATGTGAATACATGTGCGGCGAATGCATTTTCTGTCGTGACAGCGGAGAAATTACGTGGCTTTTGTATCACATTTCGCACTTTTAATGTACTTGTACAAGCGGCTAGATACGTAGATTTAGCGCGAGTTTTAAAATGCGATACAAAACTCCGCACATTAATGTCACCGGCCATACTAAATCTTAATTTTAAATTTGTATTCTGAAGTGTGGAAAAGTTTGCATCTTCGTTCAATTTGAAAAGTGTGTGTGTGTGTGTGTGTGTGTGTGTGTGCGAATGTTGGGAGTTGAACCAACCGGATCCGAGACGTGAGTGTGCCAAAGCGTGACTTTTTTCTATCATTATGTAAGTATTATTTTTTTTTTGTTAATTATTTTAATAAAATTAAAATGTGATTTAAAATAAAAAAAAATATTAAATTTCTTACTGAAAAATGTCATAAATAAGAATGTTTATTTCTACAATATCGATAATTTTTAAAAGTGACAAATAATTAAATAAAGTCATCGTTAATAAAAAATAAAAATAATCGAAGAAAATCTGATTTATCTCTAAGTATATTAATTAAAAGTGTCGCATAAAAATAACTTTTTTATAATAGATCATCTTAAGTTTGATTGAAAACGAATAGAATACACTAGAGAAAATTGAAGAAAATATTTGGATATTTTTGAGTTATATTGAAATTATCGATAACGATGTAAAATGCTATATATGATGTCAGCTGAAGTATTAATGTCATTGACAAAAGTTATTTTTAAATGGTTCAAAAAAAATATGGTAAAAGTTTGTATCGCTAATTATTTTGTAAATTGAAGATTTTGAACATAAATAAATAGCTAAAATCGTGGGGGAGGCGGCGTAGGTGAGTCCTCCGCGTCGCAAGTGTGCTTTATGGCCGTTGTTTTGGGAGCGCGGAAGTTGCCTTTAAATCTACACAGATGATAAAACGGAAGAGACGTAACTTATCTCCGCAGAAACATTAATCTACATAATACGGAAATCCATTTACATATTGAGAGAACCATTAAAAAGGTTATGAACTCTATACGAAAACGTTGCTCAAAGCCATCGTCAAATTTATGCGCGCGCTAATAGAGGCGACGTTCTCGTTTTAGTGCCACGAAACGGGGGATGAGAATAACGTATTAGTTATCGTCACACACAAATGTATCCCGTGCACTTGTAGTTTAAGGGTGGAAAACGGTATAAGCGAGTTCGATATGTATCGTGACAATTATTAATAATTTGTCATAATATTCAATAAATCAGAGGATAAATGGTATTGTCAATATCGAATATACATTAAACTAGTTAATTTTTTTCAATATAAAAATAAATTTGAAAATTCTCACGAATTAATAGTTTTATTTTTTTATATAACAAACATTAAAAATAACACATCTATATAATATTTAGAGTTTAGTAACGCCCGAGTGTGACTCGTGCAATAAGAATTTTCATATTTGACACTTCGTAGCATTTTAATACGTAAAATTCAATTTATATATATATATATATATATATATATATATATATATATATATATATTATGAATAATTTGATTAAAAAAAAATGTTGACGATTTCTGAATGCAAAACGACACGTGGCAGTATGCCTGCGGAATTATGCATCAGTATCTCGTGCATCCGTTCGGTATAGACGTGCACGAGGCGAAATCTTCTGTCGTGTCGACTTATTCAAAATCGCAAGGGGGTAATGAAATTTAATTAATTAATCCGTTGACAGTTAACGCCTGTCTTTCTCTTTCAACATACACCTGTATATAAGCGTTACGTGCAGTCGGCGCTTCGGTGTCTTACAGCACCGTCTGGCGATCGCTAGCTGCAACATTGAGATAACCCGTTCGCGACCGACGACAGAATTCGGACCGTTTTTGCACTGATAATTGTGTGTCGCTAGTGTCGAACGAACGCGATGCGGAAATGCAGCTCACGTGTTCGCCACGTCCGGAATGTAATTTCTAGCGTGTAGGAATTTTTATGGTTTTATCCTGTTTCAGTCTATTTTCACAGTGCAATATCAAAGTTTCAATTTTTTTTTCAAAGGATATAGAACTTTTATCAATGAAATAAAGTATAAAAAAAAATTATATAAAAATAAAATATATTTTTTTTTACATTAACACAATTTGAAAGTGTAAATATAATAAAAAGCAATAAGACTTTTATTATACTAAATCTGATAATTGTTTTTGATTAATTTTCCATACTTAAATTTAAAAATAGACACATTTTTTTTCTTTATCAGACAAACTTTTTATACAGATGTCCTTCTTTTGTATAAAAAAATCATTAAAAATAAAAAAAAATAACTTAAGTATCGATCGTTCATGTATCATTATCAATTATAAACAAGTTGAAATCTGCGAGCAGCACTCGGGTTAGTACAATACAATACGCGTGGCGTGCGCGAGCAACGCTCGTCTAAAAGCACCAAATGGTTAATTAAAATATTTATTTTATAATGCAACGTAAACAAAAGTAAACGAATCGCTTTATTGATAATTAATTAATTACCATTGACGATAATATAACTCAATTGACACAAAAAAAAAAGAGGGTGAAATCGAGTGAAATTTAATCGCTGCCAATTTAACGGAACAGATTGATTGACGTTTGAAAACTTTCCACTATTGTCAGTCTATTTAACGGTTGTTAATGACTTGCGGTATGGGAGATGCGATGGAAGGGAAGAAGAGGACCACGATCGGCGTTCAACTTCGATTTGTTTGCTAAGATTGACTTGAAGGGTTAAGCCGAGCTGAGGGCTTAACTCTTGCGGTCTAATTAATTAACGGATAGACAAGGGCGAGCGACATAATAGAGGGAAGTCAGTTGAAAAATTAACCGCAACAAAAAAATCAATCGGTTGATTCCAAGCGATTATGATGATATTTTTATTTATGATGTAGCAAAATTAATATATATATATATATATATATATATATATATATATATATAAATTAATTTTCATTATTTAATGTAATATTTTTTAATAAAAATAATTTTTGTATCAAAATTGACGACGAAGAACTTAGATATCGATCAAAAAAATTTACTACTCGCCGATAGATGATCATCGATCAAATTATGTTCGCGATCGATATCTAAAAAAAATATTTAATTTATATATAGATGTCACTGATTGATCAACGATAAATTAAAAAAAATGATATATTTATTTAAATAATAATTATGTCAGAAATCGTTAACCATTATTATTTTTTAATTAAATTAATTTTATATAAATTACAAATGATTATCGTTTTTGCAATCTTAAAAATATTTTTTTTTAATATTGAATATTTTGGATCACACACATAAATATAAATGTATATATTTTTCATTTTAAAATTAATAAAAATATACAAATGAATCAAATGGAACAAAGAAAATTATATCGAATGTGGAATTGTGTAAACGTCGACTGGCAGTTGTAGATATTGGAATGGTTGGTGTAAATTGCAGCCGAGGACTTGTATTGCGATACGAAATTCACTTAGTTTCCTATATCAGAGATGTGGAATACAAAACTTCATCACGCCATACACACACACACAAATATATATATATATATATATATATATATATATATATATATATATATAATGCACACAATCTACATTCTGCTCAGGTTCGATGACACAACTAGCGCCTTCTTCCAATTCCAGTCGCCGCTAACATTGAAACACGTGAAACTTTTAAACGTACACAAAAGATCTTTTTTCTTATTATGAATTTGAAATGTCCGTGATTAATAGAATAAATTTCATTTTACTATTTGATTATAAATACTGATAATTGTATTTAACTATGAATAGATTTCAGTACTCTATTAGACTAAATTTTTTATTATAATTTAATTCTTGATCTAGACATATTATGAAGTTACTTGTTATATTAACTATACTTATTTCTCTATTTACACGGTACTTGTTTTACACGGTTTTTACGGTTGTATATTTACATATACATATGATTAAAAAAAATTTGGGTCTCATTTATTTGGCAATACTGATGGATTGTAACTAAGGAAAAAAGACTGATAGTTCTTGAAAGTGAAGTTTATTTATTTTATTTTTGTTCCTAGTCTATAATTAATCCATTAGATAGGTGATTAGTAAATGTATAACTTATTAGTTATACGTTCACCAATCGATTTTATTATTAATTTTCTTATGAAAACGATTTCTAAATCGTCATTAACAAATGTATAGACTCGATATACGGTTCAATAAAAGGTTTCGTATCGCTGCACGTAGATTTTGCAACCGTTCTCTCACTAATTTAGCAACACTCGCGACGCCTATAATATATCGGAATTAACACCTATTGTTTGATAAAGCGTATTCTTGGCTCAACACCCTTCGTCTACGACGTCGTAGTTAAATTGTTCGATGAGACGGCTACGACGACTGCTGCGAAGATATCGAAACGAGCACTTAAATCTATTGCCACCCGAACCACCCCGCCCAATACTAGTTACAAACTATCGCGTGTCTTCGAAAACTTCAATTATATCGACTGCGCGTATATATATAAACCTAGTTGAAGAATATAGTATTCGGTATCGTTATGCGACAATCGAAGGGTTAAATTTTAACTGGGGGGGTTGAGAAAATTTGAATTATTTAAATTCTATCTCAAATTATACAATTTACTATTTTTTATATCATTTATTAATTAATATTTTGAATTAAATAATTTTTAATATCAATAAATATTATATAAACTAACCAATAATAGAACAACAAAATTTTAATGATATTCAATAAGGATATTTTTTATAACATTCCTAAATATTGACGAAAAGAAAAATTATTTTAATGAAATGAGTCAAAACATATCATAAGTCTATTAAAATTATCTACACTGAACATTTCTAGTTTAACACGTTCACGCCGGGAACGCCCGATGTCATAAACTAGTGTGGTCCATCGGCATCAACGTGTTTTAAGCAGTATTTTACACTTTTAAATACTGAAATATATATATTTCAGCGTGTGTATGGTATGTTAAGTATATTACAGTAATGAATGCTGAAACATATTGGATTCCGCACAAATTAAAGGTGTACACCGAAAAGAATACCCGGGGATTACGTCCTTTTTGTTGCAGTGCGGCACATTCGCATTGACGCCGTGGGTTACGTCAGAAAATCTCCCATTAATTAAGAGTGGTTTTGAAAAGGGCACATAAAGTAACATTGGTAAAGGATCGCGCAGATGAAAAGGCTCATACTTTTCTCTATCCGTGAAGTGTCTCGTGCAAAAGTGCAAAGATCATATTGAATTGTATAGTGCGACTGTTTCAAAAAGTACAACGGGAACAAATTGTACATTTGGAAAATTACAAAATGTCATTTTATATATTAATTGTTTATTTAAATATCATTATGATCAAAAAGTAAGGTAAAAATGTTATTTAAAACTCCCGGACATTAGGAATGCAGGTAAATAGTAATTTTCTTTTCCTAGATTAGTAGGACTGTTTATAACATTTATCAAGCGTCTGTTTGTCAAAAGGTTTAATTATCTCCTAGTTACATGTGTTTTTATAACTCTTGGTTCCATCATCATGATAATGCATCATATCGATAACCACCGTATTCGCCTGATTTGACTCCGTGCGACTTCTGGCTATTCAGCAAACTCAAAAGACCAATGCGGGCACACGGTTTTGACACGATTGAGGAGATAAAATCCGAATCCAAAAAGATTTTTAAGCCTATACCTTAAAAATACTATCCCTACTGTTTCGAAAACTGGCAAAAGTGCGTTTTATCGGACGGGGATTACTTTGAATGAGATGAAATTGATTTGAAAGAATAAATAAAGAATTTACATTTTATAAACAAATTATACTATATGTTAAATATAATATTATTATTTGATATGTATGGTAAAAATGTTGAATGTGTATAGCCGTCGAATGATATTAATTCGACTTTTTCTGATTAAGGGTTGAAACGAACGCTCCCTTAAATAAATGTCGAGATCGGCACGTTTCAAAAGCGAAGCGAAACTGGAAAAGTCATTGCTAAAAATCAAAAGAATATGCCATTATGAAAAAAAATACGGAGTCGATTTTTAAGTTGGAAGTGTGAGGGTCTTTTGAGGTTTTTTCCATATATATATATATTATATATATATATATATATATATATATATATATATATATATATATATATATATATATATATATAAAACATGAGACGATACGACATTTTGAATTCAAACGAGTCGACGACTCCTATATTTATTATATCTATAATACGTTCACAACTATGGAGAATATTTTCATACCTCTTTGAAAATGTCGTGTTTTTGTATTCGCATCGTTAATGCAGTGGCGTGCTTAAGTAATGTCAATATTTTATTTATTTATTTTTATTTTCAATGGATTCAATTATTTGTATGACATTTTTTTCTAATATAATTATATTTATAAAATATCATTCTTTTCTATAAAGACAAAAAGATCGAAGAAATATAATTCGAGACATTTTCTTTATATATATTTAAGAAAAATATAATTTTTATATTGTTAATTCTTCTAATATATATTTAATATTTTAATAAAATATATATTTTTAATATTGATGTAATCGTAAAGGATTATTTATTTTATATGAACAAATTCAGGTCAATTGACAACGATTTATTTATATATGCAGAAAAAAAATATTGTTAATTATTTGAATTAAATATAGAGGTACTTGCGGCCATTTAATTAAGAATTTAAACTTGTTACCATATGGAATGAATGGTTAAATAATTTCATAAATGTTTTGTTGAGAAATTAATTGAAAATTAAATATTTACAAATATTTATTTTTATTTAAAAAAAAATGTAATAAATTAGTTTGATAAAAAAAAAATATTCACGAGCCGCCATTGAGCATAATGCATTCACATTAAACGTCTCTAGCGTTAAAGGGAAAGAAAATGGTAAAAGCCGCGAACTAAAATCGAACAGCGTTGTGAAAAATTTTTCTTTGACTTATTGAAACCTTTTCGCGGGGAAGAAATTAATTGAGGTATATATACAATATATATATATATATATATATATATATATATATATATATATATATATATATATATATATATATATATATATATATATATATATATATATACGTCGAAGTCTCGAGCGCTAGAGAGTGCCTTTTCGTCGGTAATGCGCGTCGCAATGCGAAACGTCGTAAGCGACGTCGCATTTCGACCGCGACAACGACGTTTGTAACACCGGCGCCGGAAGTCGAACGAATTTCACTCGATTGCTGTCGCCGACGACGACGAGCACTTCTTGCGCATTGTTGACGAACGCAAAAGAATTGCGGCCCGTCTCGTGGGCCGCATACTGTGCGCGAATTTCGACCGCATTTCGCGATCGCTTAGAGTTTACATTCGAATGAAAATATATATTTATATACAACCTTTATATATATATATATATATTGTATTTTCTGCCGTGAAAAACTTGCTCGTTTGATTTCGAACGAGGCAAGAAGCGGGCGGCGAACGCGTATTGAAAGCTTTTCCGTTTCCGCTTATTAATTAAGCAAACGCCCTTTTGTGAAAAATAACAAGAAAAACCGTCTACTCTTTTTTTTTTTATTTCCATTTGCCGTTCGCCCTTAACTTTTCATGTGTGAAAAATTCGTTTTTTTTTTCATTTCTACCACTCGTTCGTTATGTCGAATTAAATCTAAACGAATTCTGATAATACAAAGTATAAAGAAAAATAAACGGAGCTCTTATAAATATGAACGTTCTTAATTAACGTCTATAATTTAAAAAATATTGTAATATATATATATATATATATATATATATATATATATATATATATATATATATATATATATATATATATATATATATATATATATATATATATATATATATATATATATATATATATATATATATATATATATATATATATATATATATATATATATATGAAATATTGATACAATTATTTTCAAGAATTTAATGATTCTGAATACATAGATATACACTAAAAAAAAAGCGATTTGATTTAAAAATATTTATTTTATTACTAATTTATTTGTACATTAATTAAAATTATTAAGTATATTGTATTAAGATTTGGAATATATTTAACGATTTTATTATGTAAAAAAAAATAAATAAACATTTAAAACAAGTTTCAATCTTAATTTTATAATTTGATTACAATATTAAAAAAAAGACATTTATTAAAAATATTATTAATTAAAATTCAATACAATTGAAATATGATAAAGATCATAAACGGGTTAACATTTGGAATTTGTCTACAAAATATAAAAGATAAACAAATATACAATACAGCTGTGTAAACAAAAATATCATATTTGAAAGTTTTAACAGTAAATATTATTATAATAATTATTAATTTTTTATTATTATTAAAATATAGAGTTTTTAATGTAATAATAATAGAGATAAATATATAATAATATAAATTAATTGAAAATAAACATAGCACTAGACAAGTCTATACTTTATAATTGTGTTTATCGATTTTTAATTAGCACTCCGAAAATAAGGGGATTGCGGAACGGAGGCAAGGGGCGGGGGGGGGCAGGAGGACACTCGGTAAAATTTAGACACCTTACTTTTTTAGGGGGTGGTGATCTAATCTTTTCTGGCTCCCATAAAAAACATGGAAATTTAATGGACGGTAAAAAACAGGATGTCTCGTCTGCTCCCGTCTCCTTCTGTGTTCTGAACTTCACCTTGTCTGTTCCTCTTCGGGTGTTAAGGGTGAGTTTTCAGATTAAATGAAGAAGAAAAATGTAATTTCCTATCGAGTCTTCCGGTAGAATCGTAATTAAAAAGAAGAAGAAGAAAAAAAAATACTCGAAAAAGACATCTCTATATAGAGCGCGGGTATTTTTGAAATAATGCAGGAACTATTGCTGATATTAAAACCCTCGATGTTTTCTAACTTAATATACGAGCGGTAAATTAGGGTGAGGTCTGAAGGGGGAAGAAGTTCGGAGAGGGCGGGGGAATTTATCTTAATTATGGAATTTTTTTAATAACAGAAATATATACATAAGAAATATATATATATATAAGATTCAATTATCTCGACTGTGAAATTCGACTCGTAAATTATGATAGTCACTTATATAATATTTAATATCATTTTTAAACGAAGATTTTTATTTTTTATTTTTTTTATATATATAATATTCCTTTAATATTATTATATAATAATTAAATGTTTATAGAATTTTTTCATCAATACCATATATTTAGAAACGAATTCGGTGTACATAGAATTAAATCATATATATTTTTTTAATAATAATACTATTTTAATATATATATATATATATATATATATATATATATATATATATATATATGAAAACTTTTTTATTAATTATTATTATTTATTAAATAATTATTTCGTTAAGTTTTTAAACCACATATTTTTTTATATTACATTCTGAAGTAAAAAAAAGTTTTTTTTTAAACAAGGTAAATACAAAAAATATTTTAATTATCAACAGTTTCTTTAATACGTAAAAGTTTATAATTTCATAAGACTAAAAGCAAATTTTTCATTTATACGTAAAATTTTAAATATTATAAACTTTTCATTTTATAAAAGTAATAAGATTAATTTTTTTTAGACTCCTATTTTAATTATCTCTTTAATAATATATGAATAATATTTTTATAGAATTTAAGTGTAGTAAATAATATATATACTATTATATAATTAATTTAAATGAAATATCGATAAATTATTTAAGGATAGCTACTTTTTAAAATTTGATTAATATGAGTTAAAATTGTAAAAAGATTTATAGTATTTTGAAATTCGCATTCGAAGAGCGCAGTTTGAGAAGCACTGGCGCGCTCGGTGCCCCCATTAATTGTCTGAAAACATGCATGGCGATTGTTTTTAAAGCAATTTTGCGGGATTATCTCTAACGAAGATTTTCAAACGGACGGCAAGGCGTTATCAAACCAAGGCACGATCGGGTTTTTTTTTCTAACCCGTTCCCGGCCTGGATTCAATCCAATTTTTAAATTTTCCGCACTTCCCGTTTATCTCGTTTCACGATCGCGTTTCCTTCCTTCGGTTACACGCCGAGCCGAGCTTTTGCCGAGCTTTTTTTTTTGTTCTCCCGCTCCGCAGCTCCCCATTCGTCCATTTTTGCTCCGCGTTATTTTTTTTCTTTTTCAGGTTCCAAACAAAATTATTTTCCAAACTCGCCGCGAAAAAAGGCGATAATTTTTAAATTACGACCTTCCCAGGCTTGATCACGCTCCCTTTCGCGGCCCACCCTCTGAATATAGCCGGAATCGTCGTTTTGCAAACGGCGTTTGTCAAACTTTTCCCTCCGATATCGCCTCCCAACTTTCATTTTTGCGATAATTAAAAAAAGTATGAAATCGATGTCACGAATCAAGATTTATATGTGTGTTTATAATGAATTAGTTAACGATGAATAAAAAAAATCATCGTATAATATTTTTGATGAGAAATTTTAACATTTATCATTAACACGTTGATTGCCAACTACGAGATGACTCGTAGTTTGCGTTCTTTTACAGGACGCCAACTACGAGTTATCGCGTTCTGTGTTTACTTACCATTTTAGATAGCGTCTGAGAAAAGAATACAAAATCAATTCTGGCTTGCATAAACAGAAAATTTATTAAAAAATGAAGAAAAATATTATAATTAAAATTAATTCATATTCAAGAAATAATATGATTAAATTAAATTGCCGTGGCAATCAATGTGTTAATAAACATCATATAAATATACAAAAACTAGGCTCGTTCAACGTAGGATGCATAAAGATTAGAAAATTTACTTCACTATTTTCTCAAAATATCTCCAAGAATTTGAACTTTTTGAGATAACAATCTCCTAAAATATTCATAAGTTTTTTATAAAAATAATATTCAAAATTTTATATATCAACTGAAAATTTTAGTTTTAAGTATATCAAATATAAAACTATATTAAAATATTAAATCATTGATTATGATGCTTAATTTCATACGAGAACTTTTTTTTGAAAAAAAATAAGCTTTATGCATGAGATTATCATCGATTCAAAAATCATGATACGAATCGAAAAAACAGAAACAAACATGCGCGTTACCAATTTTCAAAACCGATTGAACAAAAAAAAAAAAACGTACACGCCGAATACGATGTCATTACTATAATATAACACATTCAATTTAAATTTCGTACATCGCATAACATGAATTTAAACGACTCGTTATTAGCGAAACGTAGTCGGTTTGTGTTTTAAAAAAATATATATATAAAATAAAATAAAAGAAATGAAATCTCGCGGCACGTACAGGAAAAAAAAAAAGAAATAATATAATTACGTGGATAAAAAAAAATTAGACGTTATAAAAATGAATTCGCATAAATTTTTAGTATCTCTTATCGCGGTCACCAAGAGATATGGTAAGTGAAGTTGTAGCGCCATGAGCTGGAAAAGAGAAATGCAAGGGGATGAAAATTTTCATTAACCTTTTACGATTAAGTATTTCCGTCGCGGATAAATATCGTTAACGCCCTCCGATTGAAAGTGTATGCTTTTTTCTATAATTTAATTATAATATATATATATAACTTGTACGATGATGCACTGATATTCGCTGATCAATCTAACCGGAAGAAGACGATGCAAATTGAGGTTTCGGTGTATATTATTTGAGCCCCCCCCCCCAAATCTTCCAAATATAAATTGACGACTATTTTTTAATGTATTAAATCAAGAGATAAAAACCGAATCGAAGAAGATCTTGAAGGCTATACCGGAAAAAGACTATTCCGATTGTTTCGAGGACTGGAAAAAGTCAACGCTTTTTATCGGACAAGGATTAATTTGAAGGGGATGAATTTGATATGGAATATGGAAGAATAAATAAAAAAATACATTTCATTTTATAAACAAATTCACCTTACTTTATGATCGCAGTATTAAATGACAAACCGATACATTGTTAAAATATTTCAGTGGGTCGAGTGGGTGACTTCGATGCCGTTCGTTAATTAATTAAATTAACGATACCATCACATCGTCCGGTCCATCCATCCAAGAATGCGAATGGGATGAGACAGTGGCGTTCGAGGTTTCGGCCGATCGGTGGGACGCTAGGTGGGCGCTAGGCGAAACTAGGGGGACGGCATAGGGAAAGGGGGACGGTTTTTCCGTGGACCAGTCGAGTGGATAGCTTCACAGTTATGTAAGAGTTACAGGAAAAAAGTACGGCTAAAATTTATAGCCGTCGGCGATAACGGAAAATTATTTCTCTCCTCTGCGGTGGTTCGTCATATCGTGCTCTCGACTCATAAACGGCGCCGATTTTTTGATATTTTCCTTTTTTTTATATTTATTATTATTATCATATTATATTTAATTCATGATTTTTAACGCTATATATATATATATATATATATTTATATATACTAGTGTGTTAGATTTTTTTTAATAAATATCAGATTATTTAAAATAATGGAGTTACGTCGACGTTATCATCGATCCATCTTGCTGATTGATCGACGTCGTATTTTATTTTATTACGCCGTTATTTTATTTTTTATTATTATACGAAACTCTAATTATTGATTATTTACGATAAAAGTATTTTAATTCAATTAAAAATATTATTATTTAATATGTTTTTTTTTTTGAAATAATACACTAATCGATAAATTCATTATTAACCTATATTGAGTTATTTGTAACACGAGAGTCACAAAGTTATACGTAAAGCTGACGACTCGATTATATTAAAAATTAAATCAGTATCTGGAATCTTTAAATAGAAACATTGAACCGATTAAACTATATAATTGATTTAATTTAATATATATATACACTATATATAACACTGTGATCAAAACTTAAAGTAAATTTGTTTATAAAAATGTATTTTTTTTTAATTTATTCTTCCAAATCAATTTCATCCACATCTAAGTAATCTCTGTCCGACTTTTGCCAACGCTTTTTCCAGTCCTCGAAACAATCGGAATAGTCTTTTTCCGGTATAGCCTTCAAGACCTTCTTAGATTCGGTTTTTATCTACTCACTCGTGTCAAACGGCGTCTCCGCATTGGCATTTCGAGTTTGCTGAATAGCCAAAAGTCGCATGGAGTCAAATCTGGCGAATACGGTGGTTGCAGAATGATATGATTCGAATTTTTGTTAAAAAAAGTCGCGAGAAACCAATGCAGTATGACATGGTGCATTATCATGATGAAGGAACCAAGAGTTGTAAAAACACGAGTAACTCGGAGATAATTAAACGCTTGGATAATGTTATAGAAGTTTTAACTGACAATTTTATCTTACTTTTTGATCATAGTAGTATATACATATATATCAAATGATTTTAAATACGAACGAAATAATATATACGAAAATTCCTCGCATCCCTATAAAATTTTAAATGTTCGACAAAAATAAATTTGCTCATACATCGAGGCCAAAAAAAAACGGTAACATTTCACAGAGTTCAGATGTGAAAGAAAAAAAAATGAAAAGCTGGAAAATTTTTATCACGGCGAATAAAATTCAATTTCGCGAAAAATATCTCACGAAACGTTCTCGTACAAAAATTTCCACCGACATACTATCTACTTACAGTTTATCATTTAATTTTTTTTATACACTTTTCTTTTTCCCGGTTTTTTTCCCCCCTTTGAAAAACACACTTTTTTAATTATAATTTCTTCTCGATTTATTTTTGCACGGACCCCTTTTATTCCCACAGGCTTCCATACTCGTATTTCTTAAAATGGTTAACGCAAACTTTGCTCTTCCACAGCGACATAATATATAAAAATCTATATATTTTTTACAGAAGGGGGGTGGTTTTGGTTTATAAACTAGTTTACTTCGTCTTGGAGAAAAAAAAAATACAATGATATTCTTCGTTATGAACCGGAATGAAATAATAATATTCATTATAACGATGCAGAAAAAATAAATTCATAATTATATAATGTGAAATATTTTCTAAATTTGATATTTAAAATATTTTTTTTCTAGATATTTATTAATATCACGTGTCTTATTAGTAGTTTGTTCAACAAGACGATGCTCATATAAATGTTGATATCACTCGGTGAATTCGATCGATAACTATTGACGTTGACATCAATTGACACTTGTGCCCTTTGGGTTAATAATCAACAATTTATTACGCGGTACACATTTGTCACGTGTCAGCATCGTCGTTTCTATTTTAGAACACTGCGTCGAATTTTTCTTCATTTTCATAATAATAAATAAATTGATTCAATTCAATAAAAATATACACTTATTATTTATTATCAATATTATAAAATTATAATATAATTTTTTTCTTTAAAAAAAAAGATATTTGAAATTTTGTCATAAAATTAAGTATTAAAAACATTTTATTAATATATAAATTTTAATTATATATTGCAAATTTTATTTAAATAAGGCGCAACCGAAGTTAAATGAGGATATTTTTTTGCAAAGATCATAATCTACCCTAAATTTAAAAAAATATAAAGATGTATTTAGTAGTAAATATCCAGAATTTTTTAATGGATAATTTATCAACGCACAGCGCTGATCATTGATATATTCAAAGTTCTAAATATATCTGTGTGAATAATTTATTTGCAAATTAATATCTTCGAAACGGTTTATATTTAGATGTCCAGAATTGCTTTTGGCATAATCGGATGGAATGCCTTTCCAATTGATGTTCTATTGATTTCTAAATTTAGACGTGACAGACTCGTAACCTATTTTTCGATAATGCCCCATGGCGTAAGGTCACAAATGACATACGCATGTCATTAAGTTTTATTAATTTACTGATTGGCAGTTATTGCCAATATTAAGTCACCGCTTGAACGGTCGCCGATATTAAACTCGAAACAAACAACATTCATACGTGATTTCTAATTATATTTTGTGGGGTATATGAATATTTTTTTTTGTGCGATTTTTTTTATGCGGTCCATATCTATCGCACAAAAACATATTTGACTGTATAAAGATTGCCATCATTTGATCTATGAGTAATATATTTAAAAATTACAATATTATTCGATTTTATATATCAATGTTTATTTTGAAAAATAGACAATTCTTAAAGATAAATGTTCAACAAGGCACTTCTAAAATAATGAAAGGGAACACATGTCGGGTTTCGCAACGTTTCTTGCATTTTTCCTTTTCAATTGTCGACTAATATTGTGGCCATCGAACGGACAAGGGAGCCCTTTTTCACCTCCATTCACTTCATGAATAAAAAAAACCGATGCAAGGGCGGAAGAAGGTTAGACAAATCTCTTTCCGAACAACCCTTCGGGACAGTCAAATACGGAGGGACGATATAAATACCAAAAAAAAAAAGGGAAAACCAAACTCTATTTTCGCATCGCCACGCCCGGGGTTTGCTCAGTACATCAATATATTAGACCTCTTTTATTGACCACTTATACAAGAAGAAAAAAAAACCGGAAGGGTTCGAACTCCTGCAATCGCCCGCGTCCCCCTTAGAGAAACCCTTCTATTCGAGGCTTATCTTTGATATATACACTTTACAAGAGATATTCCCTTTACAAGATTGAAGGGAGCCGCGAGGAATTGAATTTTCCGCAGTTTTTCCGTTGGTGTTTTTCTCACTAAAAGGCGATCCCGTTTTTTTTTCTCGGACAGCTGGGATTTAACAGCTTCAATTTATTTTCTGCTAAGGTCGATCGGGATGTTCCTCTTTTTTCTTCACGGACGATTTATTACCAATTTTGATGGCGTTGTAACAATCGATCTCCCGAGACGTTGAATATTATTCAGGCTGGACCGACAAAATATTCCTCTTTTTTTCATGTCAATTTTAAACATTACCCCATATATTTATTTATAATAGTATTTTTTCTAATATCAATTCACAATTACATACATGTTTTAGAAATAAACTTGGTTAAGGGTTTATTTTGTGTGAATGCTGATTTATTGAACGCAATGTTACGTTGTGACAAAATCGAATTTGAGCATAGTTTTAAGGGATGTTCGATGAATATTTATGTTCGAAAGGGTTACTCCGTCGCATCTATCCCTTTAGTGCAGTTATAAAATTTACCACCCTTTTTGATCAAAAGCAGTAAAAAGCACCCTTCGCATGCCATTCCAGTAAATATTACATATCATTAACACGAACAAATGCACCTAACACTAGAATATCAGTTTGAATTATTAATATATATATATATATATATATATATATATATATATATATATATATATTATAAATGTGTTTATATATCGTTTCAAAATCATCAAAATATACACAATTAAATTTATTACAATTGATTCGAGGGTGTCACCGTCCGTTTGTAATGCCCTATAAGGTACCGTAGAACGCAGCGAGCCCCGGGGCCCCGATCAAATTCGATCCGAAAAGTTTCCGAAACAAACAGGCCCCGGTAACTTTTCAATTTAATATTCGACACCTAGACAGACGTCGACAGCCCGTACAAAATGCAAAACGTGTCATAATTTCTGACGCCCCAACGAATTTTCTGCACACATAGGCCCCACATTTTCACGTTCGAAATTAAGGAATATATTCCCTATTGCCGTTTATATATTATATAGCACGCACACATCGAACGCCCACCCCGAAACTATTTAAAATCAAAACTTGTCTCGTGGCACACATGTCGCCTTTATAATGGTATTCGAATCCTTGGACGTGTTTAAAAATCGGTAAGCGAAGTAATTTCTGAAGGACGATTTCAGAAATTACTTTTTTTTTCAGTATATTGTAATCCAATCTTTTTCTATTAATTTAAATTACAAAAAAAAATATTTTTTTTTAATTGAAATTAAATTTATTTTAATATAAATATTTTTATTATTATTAATTATATTAAAATAATTAACATAACTAATCACTATTTAATTATATTTATTGAATCGTATTATAAAAATAATTAAAAGATGAAAAAAAATATTTTAGAGGTTGAAAATAATAAAAAAAATGTTATTTAAATAATATTTTAGAGTATTAAATGTCGAATTAAAAAATTATCAAATTTGAATTTTCATATACATATTACAATTATATATATATGTGTGTGTGCGTGGGCGTGTATATATATATATATATATAAATTGAATTATTTTTAAATATATATATATATATATATATATATATATATATATATATATATATATATATATATATATATATATATATATATATATATATATATATATATATATTAAACCTGAAATATTTCAGTTTTAATTTGAATTAATCCCTCAGAATGTATACTCATTTGCATTCCGGATTATTGATTTTAACGAGGACTATAGTTGATTTGACGAAGTCTGTCAATGCACATGTCTAGGAATCCCTCGAAGGCATTCAGATTTAAGAGAGCAAGCCCGGTCTCCCTTTCACCCTTGCACCCTAAACAGCACCAGAAACCCCCGGAATTATGGTTAAAGGCGGGGTGTTCTCAAACAAATAATTGATAGAATTTGCATATCTGCGTAGGGGTTCGCGAGGAAGGCACACTAAACCACCCCAACGGATGGATGGATGAACGAATATCCAAAATCGATACCGAACACGATATATTAAAACAATTAATCATAGTTATTCACTATTACATTCTAGTATTTAGATGATTTATTTAGATGACGAGTCATCCGTGAAACTGATATAAAAGAATCAACCCTTCTTATATTTTGATTGAAAAAAATATATTCATATATGTATATATTTTTTTTAATATATTTTTACTTTAGGGCAGTTTTCTATTTTTGATTAATTATGATATAAAAATAATTGTATATTTTTTAATAAAATTATCAATCAAAAATTTTATTAACCAGTCTTAGCCCTACATTTTTACACACTTTTACGCTTGTTTGTTTGTTTGGATGGAATTTTGTAATCGATTTTACTAGCATTTTCAGATGTCAGATTGAGCTGAAACTTTGCACACTTATTCACCTTCAATGACAATGTGAGAATCAATTAACAGATTTACAAAATAATTTACCAATTAGTAGAAATTAATCATATCGCTTTACGATATAATTATTATATGATTATGCAATGTGATAAATAATAATACAATGGTACATTTATCAATAAATTTATATAATAATACAATTGTGCGATTGTTATTATTGGTAATATATACAATATAAAAGTGTGTGTGTTTTTTTAATTATATTTTTTATTTTTTTAATATTAGAAATCAGTTTATATTTAGTCCAAATATTTTTATACATATTTGATAAACTTTAACAAATAAATTATTAAAAGAAATAATCATTTTAAAAGAAAAGTATTTTTCTATGAGAAATATTTTAGAAGCGCTGAACGTATACAGTTTGTTGTCGGTGTAAAATGGGCGCAAATAGACGAAACATCAGCTATTGGTAAACGTGTGGGGTGAGTTATATTGCAAATGTCGGTTGAATCATAAAAGAGAAACGATAGGGTTGAAACGGTAATAGCGTCTATTGTGCAATATATCGACGACTTGCGGCCCTCTGGACGTTTTACGTGTTTATTTACAGGAGCCGCATGTTGTTCTTCGTTCGAATTCCGGGAAGAATCCCGCTATTTTGTTTTTCGTTACTCTTTCAATGAAACGGAAAACCACGTGACCTATTGAAGGAAAATAATAAATAATTTTATTTTTATTTCTTTTAAATAAAAATGTACTTGCAAAATTTGTGGGGTGGAAAATTTTCGATACTTTTTCAAACTCTTTTTTATCATAAAAAAGTTTAGCATTTCTATTTATTTATTGTACTCATTAAAAATATTTTTAATATTAATATTAATTTAAAGTAAATTAGATATAGAGCAGATGACACAATATCCTTAAAATTCATATAACTATATATAATTTAATATATTTTTTTGTAAACAAAAATTAGCGATAATATATATGTTTATTAATGATTAGATGTAAAATTAATAAAAAAAAATTATTATTTTGTATATTAAGACTTTTGTTTCTTGCATTGATTCTCTTTTATGTGATTATTTTATTTATAAAATATTTTCATTATATATATATATATATATAATTATACTTTGTAAAATTTCCCCGAAGAAAATTAAATTAAATTTATTATGATGATTCGTGTGCCCCATTGTTTACTCCGATCGTGCCTCAATATATAATATATATATATACATAAATATTCATAAAGTCCAATTTATTAACACACCTTTCTGAATGCACCGAATATCGACGCAGCTAAGCCGCAAAAGGAAAACTCGGGAAAATGGGGAGGTGCAAAATTTAGTCTCCGCGGGGGGGCAAACTCGGTGATTCCCGGCTGTCGTCCCTTGATTTGGGGCCCCTTTAATTAATCCTCGGTCCGCGGGCATCGTTTTCCAAAAGGGAATGGGTGCTGCGAGACACACAACAAATAGTATTTTGCGATTAATAACAATTACAGCACCTGTCAATCAAATTTCGTCCTTCGACCATTTTCGAACCATTGCTCCCCTACCACCCCCCCGCTCAGTTTCATCCATATCTTTGTGACGTCACTTCCGGTGGCGGTCGCTACTCAATAATAATTATTATTCAGATGGGTCGTCATGGTGACGGGCACAACCTCATCACCCCATTTTCCGCCGCCCAAATTCGCCACCCTTATTGCTTTTTCCCACCCTTGTTATTGCTGATGCCTTCAACCGCCATCGCCATCGCCACCTTTGTCGATTTCAACCCCCGTTTCGAATCCTCGAACCCATCCCTGTAAACCTGCACGGCATCGTCGAAGAGGCATTCCAATCTTCCCGCCCGATGATTGGCTTTTCCATCGGGAATATTGCGGTGATTTCGCCTCCAACTCCAATAAAAGAGCTGTAAATACAATTTTTGTGCTTCGCCATATATTTTATACGACTTTGAAAGCTCACTTTTAAAGGTCTTAATTTTTCTCGGATAATTTATTTTCGCCCGTTTACAAGAAATTACCACCTATATATTTTACTCCCAAAAATAACCAAAATTCGACAATTTTTCAGTTTTAACCATTTACGCACCGTTCAATACAAAAAAAATTAACAATTATTTTTTTCTTATTTTAATGTTGTTTTTTTTATATACCCGCGAATTTATATTAAGCCAATAAATATTTTATCTACTAAAATTTTCTATATATAATAAACGTTATTTACAAAATATGTCACATTCAGGTGAATATTTTGAAATGGCAAATATTTTAGATATAAAAAATTGATATGATTAATTATAGAGTTAATGAGTTAATATGAAAATCTTATAACATTATTTTTATATATAAATATATACACGAAATTTATAATATTATAATATTTTTTTCTTATGTATCAAATTTTGTATTACCACAGTTATAAAATATAAATATTATGATTATAATTTATGTTTTAAAAGGGCAATTCAATAATAGTTTGAGGTGATATTCGACATGTGAGTCACAATATAAATATAAGGAAGCGTTCACATCGCTGAAAATTTATACAAATTTAAAGTGAAGAGTTGACGCACAACTCTGTCTGTCTGATGCCACAAGAGAATAACGAACAACAATTAGTCAGAATTAGTTTTGATGGGTTTGATTCCATTTCGGGTGGCGAGGGCCGAAGGGATGGTTTCCTCGTGGGGTTGCTCAGACGTTCGAGGGTTGCGCAGGCGACAAGGAGGTGGCATAATGGTATCGGCATTACAAGTAATACTTCTGGGATGAAATGGGCCTACGGAGCATCGGCTTATTCCAAAGACTTATCCGAATCGTTCTTCCGAAACGCGATCACGTTCAGTTCGACGACGAATAACAAAGCAAAAGTCGACGAAAAGAACCCGGTTTAAACTTTTAAAGGATGAAGAAATCCTGGCCTGTAAAAGCCTCCATGTGGTGCGGCATTCGAAACGTTAAACTATACGAACTAATAAAATTTGGCGACCGTGAAATGATTAAAAACAATGTCAATTTATTTCGATCACTTTTCCGCTCAGTTATTATTAATAATTTACATAGTCATTTAATTTCATATGAAAGATAGTTGTCGTTGTAGAGTCGAGCACGACCCGAGAAAAGCTATAAACGTCCCGAAGAACATCTTCAGGTTGACACTTGACCCATTTGCTATTCACACCAACCAAAGGCAAGCCAATTAACGTGTTGCCAAAACCTCCCCCGAAAACGATCCCTTTCCGCCGTCGATCTCCTTTTTTCTGGTTTACGATCGTCCAATAAAAATCGGCGCTGGTTAGGGGAGGATTAAAAATGGAAAGTTGGGTGGGGAGGGGAGGGGAGGTTTGAAAAATGAAAAAAATGGCCGATGTAAAAAAATTATCGCCTAAGACATCTGGTGCCCGTTTCGTTAAGGTTCCTCGCATCTGAATGGCGTGGCTACTAGGGTGATTGTGGTCGTTTCGATGGTGGTTAGGGGTTGAAATCCGGAACAAAATCGGATGTGGACGAACGGTGGAAAAGTGGGCGAGCACCAGATAAGGGGATGGAAGGGCATTGATTTCTTAAGCTTCAGATTTTATCACTCGAAGCGGACGATGAACGTTTAAAATAAAAGTCAAGTCGAAGTTTCGAGACTGATGGCTGCCTTTTCTCAGTAACCGCTCGTGATGTTGCATACAAAATTCACATTTTCCACTTATATATAATATGATTAAACTATTATCGTTGTTATATAGACGATTTAGAATATCTTTTTTTTAATCAATTTTATTTTCATCAATAAAAAAATATATAGAGTCATCGATTCAATTATTTATATTTGACTTTTTTAATATGAATAATATATTAATATTATTTATAGATTAAATCAATATTATATAACTGCTATCTAAACTATTTCACAATTAGCAAAGATCAAATCCAATTAACAAAAACGAAATTTATGTACGAAATCACGCGACTTCTTTGGGTTTTCTTCGAAATATTCAAAGTACGTTTACCATCCGATATTCTTCGAAGATTCCCTTCGCAGCCGCCAAGATCGTTCCACATTTAATTCCGTAATGGATATCCATTCGTTCCAGTCGATTTCCTTTTTCCTACCACGGATTGGTAATTAAATGAATGTCACCCTAGCTCACCCCACCGAGTCAAGATTTCAGATCAACCGGGGAGGTAACGACGTCCGCTATCTTTTTTTTTGCTCTCCTCAAAAAAAAAAAAAAAATCCCTCGAATTCTTGATGACTTTATTATGAGACTTGGCAATTTTTCGTCTCAAACCATTAAATCACCAAAGATTTTAGACTATTTTCCACCGCCGCCGTTCGCCCCATGGTTGAATTCGTTTCGGTGCCAAATAACTTTAATTAATTAAACGATTATTTTTCAGTTAAGTCCGGCACTCGTCGTAATTGAAACGCCATCGAAGAAGTTACATAAAGGTTCGTTCACATTTAGATGTGAGAAAGAAAAAAAAAGAACCAGCGCCGGTTATTTATGGAAATATGGATTTAACTGCAATCGGAAATATTAACCGGTCCGAAGGACATGTTCGTGTCGAAGTGTCTTTTTACTATTTTTGATTTTAACTGCTTATGGCGCCGAGTTTCCTCGTGATGATTTGTCGTCGGTTTATATTTAGATCGGATGTTTGGAATGATTCTTGTATACGTTTACAGGATCTTGCACTTAAATTCCTCAATGGAACAAATTCAAATTTTATAGTTTATTATGTAAGGTAAATTCATTTTTTTTTCATATCAACAAACTTTAATAACAAATTTTCATATAACACATTTTCAATTTACCTCATAGTTATAAAAAAAAAGTTTATTATTTTCAAATTTAACATTTTTATTGATTACTTACGGCTGAATTTGAAGTAAAAATACACAAATTTTCAGATATATAGAAGATTTAACTGCTTAATGCTTTTAAACGAGCGCTGCTCGTGCACGTCATGTGTGCCCGATTACACCAACCCGTGTCCTGCTCGTGGGTTTTAACTTGTTTGTAGTTAGTAATGATATATGAACGATCTACACTCGTTAGACGCTGGAAATCATTTTTTTTAAATAAAATGTACATTTGAAATATAAAATAAAGAATCCAATGTTCATATTCACATTTATGCGAAAAAAACCCGAGCATTAAGTGTTTAATATGAAGATTTATCTATTATAGTATATTACGA
The DNA here is from genome assembly GCA_024500535.1 of Leptonema lineaticorne. Taxonomy (NCBI): domain Eukaryota; kingdom Metazoa; phylum Arthropoda; class Insecta; order Trichoptera; family Hydropsychidae; genus Leptonema; species Leptonema lineaticorne. The sequence continues at coordinate 709,095 of JANIJI010000017.1, read as the reverse complement.
AATCAATGAAAGTCTCATTAGAGACAAAATATTGTATTATGGGATTTCTATTTTGAATTTTAGATATTATATATTAAAAAAATCTTAATTCTTAAAATGAGCCGTGAAATTTATGCGACTATAGAAACAAAGTGATAAATTTTAAATGATCTTAAAATTACGAATGCGAGAATTAAGCGAATGAAAAATTTTTACTGCATATTAAATATGAATTTATATGCATCCTCCTTTTTTTTCCTGCATTCGCGCTGCGTTTTTGCAGAGGAAAATTTTTTCATCCCCACTGACAATTAGCAATGGTAATCATTTATTATATTTTTTCATGGCATCAAATCGAAAGATGCCTGCTCGCACACATACAAACAAGCACAAAAGAACTTTCTATACATTCAGATTTGTTAAAGAACGTCAAAAAAAAACTTTGAAAAATTTGACACCCCATTTCGTTTTGAATCGTTCGTCTCCCCCCGATTTTTCCGCGTCGAAATATTTTTGGGGGATGTTTTTTTTTCTTTGAAAACGACTGTATGCTTCTTCTATCTTCGAAATCTTTCCGGTGATTTATCGTTCATTTGCATAAATAATCAAATTAATAAATTGACCGGTCGACGTTCGTTCGAAGAATGAGGAAATGAAAAAAAAAACGGAAAACTTTTGACGAGTCATTTGTCTCGCTTTTAATGCGTTTTTCTCTAATTTTTCGTTCGACGTAGAGTCGACGGTGTGACAAGACGGCAACTCGGAATGATTAGACTAAAAAATCCATATGTACACATATTGAAAAGTTGATGTACGAAGAGAATATTCACGGAAAAGTCTCTGATGCGTATTAATTTTAATAGTACATATAATTTTACATCATTTAAAAAATATTGAGCAATTTATGTATATATGAAATAATATTAAAAAAAATAATTGAGTATGTTTCATAATATTTTTCCACTTTTCAGAGTAGATTAGATATATAAATAATTTCAATATGCAATAATGAAAAATAAGTAATTAGTTACATTTTTACGTGAGCCTCGGTTAAATATGGTCGGAGTGCAAATGATGGTGACCGCCTGAAATTGGCATGGTCCACCCCCGGGGAAATGACTCCGAAAGAAGAGGAGACGATATCGTCTGGTATGAGTTCGGTGAGGATAATGTGCAGAATTCGACATGCTAAAAGGGGGCCGCGCACTGTAAAATCTCGTCGTACCCCCCCCCCAAAAAAAACCGACAAAAAAAAGACACATTTTCGTGATAAATGTTTGATAAGTTTTCCGGATTCGGTTTCCCGTCTGCGAAAATTCCTGCGGGATACTTTTCGCTGCAAAGTAGTCAAATAAGTGGAAAATTTACTTTTCAATATGAAGAATTTTCAATTTCGACTTTCGGCGTGCGCCTTTTTTGATTTTACGCGATGAAATCTGTGTACTTTTGTCGACGTTTTAAATAGAAATTATAAGTTATTGATAAAAGTGTATATGACGTTTTAGATCAACGATTCTCAATCTATATCAAATATAAAATAAATTTCTACTAAAATATTCATTATACAGATAATTTAATTTTGTGCTATTATAATAGACAAATATTGAGAAACATTGATGTGTATATACATATAAAAAAAGAAATATATTACTTTTTTTTTGCAATTAGTGGTGCAAATATTGACTTCACCTTTGACTCTGTAAAAATTGAAACAAACCCATTTCACATAAGGGGGATGGTGGTTGATTCGAACGAGACTTGTCTACTTAAAAATAAAAAAAATCCCCAAAAAAAGACACGAGAAAAAAAAACACAGAGAATTAGTGTTTTTCGCTAGCATCCCCGCGTCGGAGAGATAAGGCAATATGGATCATCATGAAATATGCATGGGTTTTTAATTTTTTTCCTTTACCCCAGCGAGGGTGTGCCCTAAGTAGCTCTAAGTATTTGTTTTATTTTTGTTTGTAAGTCTATCGTGTCTGCCGTCTTTGCCCAGTCAACCGAAACGTACTAGAGACGAGAATTTTTAATTATTTTTTTTAATCAATCCTAATGGACCGCTTTGAATGCTCAAGTAAAACGCCAAGAGAGAGGGGGGTGGAGGCGGGGGCGGTGAGGAGAGGTGAATCGACCCCGGTGGGCGGTTTTAGGGCGGAGAATTTGGATTTTTAATGCCCATCATCCGCCATTTTCAATTATGTCACGGTCTCAAACGTGTGTTAAATCTTGAAAAAATCGAGGAATATCCGCATATTTTTTTTTATTTTTACTTTTCGTTATTATCGTATATATTTTTATTATTATTATTTTTTTGCTCAAGCAAAGCTTTCAGCATTATTTTCGTTTATATATTATTATATATATATTTTTTTGTGTTATATCTTATAAGCTCCCAGTTTTCGCATTTAAACAGTCGCATGAGCTTGTTAACAAAAGACAAACATGTCACATATTATAATGAAACGAATAAAAGTCATATTTTTAAATAATATATTATACATCATTATATTAATAAATTTAAGATATAGTGAATTTTAATAATAAATAATATTAAATTTTAATTCTATAAGAAAAAAAATTACTATTGACAAATTTGATATCAGTTTTACACATTAATTTCATTCATATATTTTTATTTAATACAATTATGAATATAAAAATATAAGAAATAAATTTAATACACAAAATTGTAATTGATAATGTTTCATGTATTTTACTTAATTATTGACGACTTTCTTAATGCTTTATCGTTGAATACTTCAATACAAAAAGTAATTTCTTGAATCACTACCACGAGCTAACGACTCGGATGAAGAGAATATCCACTCGTACTCATGAATATAAAATATATTCATATTATTAAAAAAAATATTTGTAACGTATGATGATTTTATAAAATATAATTCATGTTACTGATTAAATATATTATTAAGATTTGAAATTGAGAAATAAATATATAAGATACTATATTTCAGGTATCGTAAATATATATTTTAGTATTTCATGATGAATTTTATATGGATATATATAAAATATTATTGATAAAAATTATGGAATATTCACGTGATTACTCCATCTTCAAAATCCAGAGTTGATAATAATAATGCAATAATATAATGATAATCTTGAAAATTTCAAGTTGAACGTGGAGTCCAATTAGAGTCGTTTTAAGCTAATTGGAAAAAAATACGGCTGCTTAATCTCATCATTCCCTTATTCTCCATTCCCGGTCCATACAATCCCAATCGAGCCGCTAATTGTCGCCGTAATTGATGGAAATTAGTACGAGAGGACCTTGATTAAATAGAAAGAGAGAGAGAGAGAAAGGAGGATCAGAAATGAGGAAAAAAAAACGTCGAGAAAAGGTCCTCTCCCCGTTTGGAAATTCGGCTTGTTTGAACACTCGAGGGTCAATTTGGGGTATTTGTCAAGTTGTATATGCTATGTTGAAAAATCGTGACGTACGAAGTTAATAAGTGTATAGATAATTTTATAGTTAATTCCATTTATATTTCTTGTACTTGAAAAGATATTACATCTTCCTTTTCAATTACTAAAACAATGAAAGAAATACTATTGCGATCAAAAAGTAAGATGAAATTGACATTTAAAACTTCTGGGCATTAGGAAAGCAGGTGAATTGTAAATTATTTTTTTCCTAGATAAATCATCTGTTTGTCAAAAGGTTTAATTATCTTTGAGTTACACGAGTTACAACTCTTGCAGTATGAAGGAATTCATGCTGCATTGGTTATTTGCGACTTTTTTGCCAAAAACTCGACTCATATCATTCCGCAACCACCACATTCGCTTGATTTGGCTCCTTGCGACTTCTGGCTATTCGGCAAACTTAAAAGGCCAATACGGAAACGTTGTTCTGAAACGATTACTGGTAAAAAGTGTGTTGGAAAAAACGAAACTGGTAAAAAGTGCGTTTTATCAGATGGGGATTACTTTGAAGAGAATGAAATTGATTTGGTAGAATAAATAAAGAAATTACATTTTATAAACAAATTCACCTTATTTTTTGATCGCAGTGTTATGTGTCTGAATTTTAATTTGCACAGTTGGACTACTTTCAATTTTTTACTGAAGTTTGTATTTAGAAGGTTAAAAATTATCAGTTTAAAAAGTTTGAGAAACAGTGAATGTAACTAGATATTAAGCGCACAGTACATATATGCAATAATGCACATTCAATACACGAATTAATACGACACAATAGTAAAGGGGGATTTACACGTGCAACTGATTGAAGCGACAGGTTACAAGATCCCACAGCGCGTTTATGTTGCAATCAAACCTGCACCGTCTATTAACACGTTGTGCGCCGGTATCGTCTCTTTTTTTTTTTTTTGTTTTTCGTGACGCGATCGGCGCTCGAAGGGTGTTAAAATGGCAAGAGGTCGCCGGCAATTGTAGCGGCTATAAAGCCACCCGTTGGCCATTCGACGCCCATGGCTACGTGAAAATGGCAAATTGAAGCGTTTAATTCAGTTCGGTTTAACACCCTAAACGCCCCCCTACCCCGTTCTACTGCGTCGACATACACGTTCACGGCGACAGTTTGCGAACGGCGGTTATGTGCGTATAAACCGTGCATATAACGTATTTGCGAATGCGAATCGTCTACCGTCTATTCAACATTTCCGTCACAAATGTCGATGTTCGATAATTCAATTTTCATTTAACTATATATTTATTTAAAAATTGAACATAAAATCAATTATTTATTGCGTTAACACGTTGACTGCTTGATTGTTGATTTTGTATTCTTTTCTTAGAAGTCGTCTATCGATTATAGCACTGATATATTCCGAGTTTAATCGTAGAAACACAAAAATAACAAGTAAAAACAGTACGAGATAACTCGTAGTTGGCGTCATGGAAAAGAACGTAAACTACGAGTTATCTCGTAGTCGGCAGTCAACGTGTTAAAAAAATGCAATTTTATAGACATCCAATTTATTGAACTTAATAGTATATTTTTGTGATAATTATTTTTTGATATACTTGAAGTCAAAATTTTAATACTAAAAAAAATAGATTGATATTTGAAAAAGTAGCCATTGATTTATTTTAATCAGTGTTGAAATCAGGGGGTAGTGAATGGAAGTATTGCAATATTTGATTATAGGTGCAGATTGGTGGTGGATGATGCTGCAGGGGTTGGTGGATTGTTTATTGACAGGTGTGCTGGCGTCACTGACATGCAGAATGACAGGTTCGCGAGCGCGATTTGTCCCGCATGTTGCGCGCCAGATGTCGTCAACCATTCCGGCCCAATTATCACTGAAAATAATATCAACACACTGCGCAATTAACATTTTAAACGTTTCGCTAATGAAATAATAAAAAAAAAATAATAATAAAAGTGAACTCTTATATAAAAACGTGCGATTTTTAACTTTAACATTTGTTGATATTTGAAAAACATGTATATTTAAATGCTATGCTTTTTTAACACATCTGTTTTTAAAATATAGAAAAAAAAATCAAAAATATTGATTCGATACGTAATTTTGTATTTCACTTAAAACAAGTCATCACTATGACGCATAATGAGCCAGATATAAAATATTTTGAAGTCATACGAATATTTGTATGCCATAGATAGTTGATTTGTTAGTCATTCATACTTGGCTACATATGAATTGCTTTGACTATTTCAAATAGTTCACAATCCCTAGTTGAAATACATACATTTTCAATAGGCGATGACGCGTGTCACGTGTTTCGCGATTAAAGCGACATAATCTAGTCTCGATCGAGTGTTTGATTGTCACCTCTCTCCCCTTTGGTTTGTTTGCTCGTCTAATGGCATGAAAGGTTTGACGAGAGATTAACGTCTGCATGCCAGGTGATTTGCCACGTGATTAGTTTGCCAGGTAGCTGGATATTGGTAATCCGCAAACACGCACTATCACCCCAATATAACGCGTGCATAATTGACGAGAAAAAGACATGTTTGACGACAAACCTATGGCAATATCATCAAATGCATTATCATAACTACTAGCTATTGATATATAATATAATAATACTGTGATCAAAAAGTAAGGTGAATTTGTTTATAAAATGTAAATACTTTATTTATTCTTTCAAATGAATTTCATCCTCTTCAAAGTAATCCCCGTCCGATAAAATGCACTTTTGCCAACGCTTTTTCCAGTTCTCAAAACAGTCGAAATAGACATTTTTAGTATAATCTTCAAAACCTTCTTCGATTCGGTTTTTATCTCCTCAATCGTGTCAAAACGACGTCACCGCATTAGCCTCTTGAGTTTGCTGAATAGCCAGATGTTGCATGGAGCCAAATCGGGTAAATACGGTGGTTGCGGAATGATATGAGTCGAGTTTTTGGTAAAAAAAAGTCGCGAAGAACTAATGCAGTATGATCAAGAATTGTAATAACATGTGTAACTTGGAGATAATTAAACCTTTTGATAAACAGACGCTTTCTAATGTCCGGGATAACAATTTCACTTTACTTTTTTATCACAGTAGTATATACAAATTCATATCACTTTTTTCCATTAAAATAAAATTGCGACCAACATTAATAAAAAGTTGAATGCCACTGGAAAAATATACTGTTTGATTTATATATCGCACTGTAGCCGTGTCATTTGGTAAGATCGATTAATTCTTTTTTTTTTTTAGAATCGCTCTTTATCTATTTTTATTGTCATCGACATGACAGCCACATTTGAACGGTCGTTCGCGCTTCATTTAGTCGATTTTTTAACCGGCGTCTATTCTTGGTCGCAATTTTACGGCCTCGTTTAAATTCATGCATGAACTTATATATGTCGCCCTTTGTTCGCAAATAAATAATTAATTGGACGGTTTTTGTCAAAGTGGCGATAGATAATAATGTCTGAGCGGAACGCTTCGTTTACTGTGGCGGTGCTTAATCTTGATTTTGTCATGTTTTTTTTTCGTCAATTTATTTTTCAAAATGAACAAGAAGTATAAATTAAAAAAAATCATATTGATTATATTGTATTATATTTAAGAAAAGAAACCTTAAATTTATTATGAAGGTTACTTATATTAATTATAATTATCAAAAAAGAATAATGATTATAAAGGTTAAATACAGAGCTGATGATTCGACCTTTTAAAAAGCAGCGATTTCCAACCTGTGGCATGTAAAAAAGTTATTATGGCGAAAGATATAAAAATCACATTTGTGTGTGTGTGTGTTAGGGGCACACACTAAGGAGAAAATCAAATAAAGGGGTACGTACACTAACGAAAAAATATTGAGAACCGCTGAATGAGGGTGTAAAAATTTCTAAAAATATTTGAAAATTACATTGCAATTTTTATATTATTTAAAAATTAGATTTCTTAAAAATATGATTTACAGTAAAAAAAATTTTAAAATTTCATTTCAATTATTAAAATGTTAAAAAGTAAATTTGATTATATTAAAAAATTAAATATTTAATATTAAAAAAAGATCATTTATGATTGGATAATATTTCGAAATAGACGATCTTTTCAGTTTCATTTTAAAGTTTCACAATGAAGACGATCAATTAGCGAAGTGAAGCATCTCAATCGACGGGCTAGACTCGTCAAAAATACGAATAAACGGTAAAAAAAAGATAGATAAAACACAACTTCCGGTAGTCATCGCGATCATCACAGACTACAAAGGATTTTTCCTATGTTTTGATTGGAGTCAACAGCTCCAGAGTCAAACATCGCTCAAGTGTGTTTTATGGATTCTGTCGTTAATGACGCCTGAATCTTTCGACCGGGATTCTCAATGTTTCTATTTTCCTATTTAACAAAATACGGCTATTTCAGATGTCAAATCATCGCATTAGGCGAAGTTGTATTATATTATTTAATGACTGTGCGTTGTTCTGGGATAAGTGTTGATAATTGAAATTTTTAAAAATTTCCTGAAAAATTGACGACAAATATGATAGTAAATATTTATTTTTTTATGTTTTTTCTCCAATACGTGAAATTGTATAATGATGGTAATTTAATATTTTCTTATATTATTTGATTTAATCTCTTTTGTAATTTTCAAACGAAAAGCCCGCGCAAACGTTGTTAATTTTGATACGAAAAATCATCATCAAACGGTTTTCAGCATTCGACCCGTCTCGTCGATTCGCATCCCATCATTTATAACTGTAATATTTAAATAATGATTACTAGTATTAACATTTTTTTTTTCATTATATCGTATTCATTACACACACATACTACGTATTTACATCACGAAAATAAAAAAAAAAACACGAATAAAAGTATCCCGATAGCGGTTCACAGTTGAAAGTGAGAAACCGGACGAAAAGCATTCATTTATTTGTTATTTTATGGGATTTCGGTCTTCCATTATCCGACTAGGGTGGACATAGAAAATCATAACATAGGATGGCCATAACAATATTTAGTATTTAACTCCCCTTATATACGTATGACTCGACCGCACATCTTAAGCTCGATAAAACTCTTCCTTTCTACTACCGATTTCTTATACAGCACGACCGTAATACATGTACATATATATTCACCTTGAATTCCATAAAATTCATTTCAAAATTTTTTAAATAATATTTACAAAATATAATTTATTCATATTAGTAATTTTATATATTTTTATATATGCCTAGATATAAAATAGTAGATTTTTGATCAAATATGATTTATTGATCATAAGAGATATTTTTAATTTTATACGTAAATATTTATATAATTTTGCATTGTTCTCGGACTCGTACTTTCGACGTATACTCTATTATATTTTCCGATAAATAGACGCAAATAAACCTTATTAGGGCCGGTCTCGACCCTTCGAACATCAAAAGACGAAAAATAGGAAGAAACGGAGAAGGTCTCTTTCTTTCTGCTTTCCATTTTCTGCGCCGGTCTTCCCCTTTTTTTTTCTTTCGTCCGTCGGCCACTTATTTTCCCTTTGGCCATCGAACACCGTTTGCGACCCCCTCAATTTACTACCCCTGGTGCGGGCGTTTGCAGCCGTCAATAAATAAGATTATTTCTTTGGCGCGTAACGCACGAAAGTAGCGAAATGTTGGAAAAATACGCACATTAGATCCGAATGACTCAAATGTTGGGCAATAATTGTGAAAAACATCTTTGTGAATGCAATCTTATTAGATTGTAAATTTATTATTTTAAAATAATAATTACGATACAATAATACTTCATTTTATAATGAAAAAAAATATTATAAAATGAAGTGATATTATATTAATTTATGAAAAAAAATATATATATTGATAACATATATAAATATGCATGAAACAAAATAGAAGCATAATGCGAAAAAATGAGCTGCAAATGGCAATTATCGCGTGTTCGGTTCGAAAATTCCCTTTTGTTCCAAAAGTAGACACAGTAGGGGATGAAAAAAAATGTACACAAATAGGCATCCTATATACCAAATTTGTGACTAAGTATGATGGGCGATGGTTTTTATCTTCGGTTCGTATCCCCCGAACCATCGTCTTTTCCACGGGCATTAATGTATTTGGGGATTACTTAGCATCAGAGATTTTTTTCTCTCCTCATCTTTCGTCCTCTCTTAGTGCACATTATGGGTTTCGAATACGCTTTTCCTAGACGTTTTTGCAAGCACATTAACCGCATAGAATTTTCCTTTCATTTTCCTTTTTTTCCCTTTTCATCCTGGTAATAATGCGATGCAAAATATTCATTCCGAAGCGACTCCATTTTGCGATATAAATAATATATTTTAATTATGACAAATTATTTTTAAGAAAAACGGTGCTAAAATCTTTTTATATTTAAGTCATTTTTTTAAATTTATTTCTTCTTCGTGCCGTCTCTTCAAAAAGGTTGGCGATCCGTTTGGCTAATGAAACTTTCGACACAGCCATTAGAATGAGTTCTATTGACGAGTAATTGAAGATCTTTAAGCCATGAGTTTTGACGTCTTCCTATTTTTATTAACATTCTCCAAAACCTCCTTATTTGCTTCTTTATCGGTTCAAGATATACTAGCATTATACTACGTCTCAAAAGCATCCAGACATTTTATGGTTCCAGGGTCTAGTGTCCATGATTCAGCACCATATAGAAGAATGGGGAAAACGTAACATTTAAGCATACGTATTTTTAATTCCATGCTTGTGCTCTTAGACTTTTCACGGTTATGAATTGCGTTCTAGCTTGTTCTATTCTGGAACGTATCTCCTTCTTGGGGTCTTATATATTTAACATTCTTCGGTAGCACCACATCTCAAAGGTCTTTAGACGTTTTTTGATTCCAGGATCCAGTATCTATGATTCAGCACCATATAGAAGAACATTTACTTCTTATGAAAGGAAAAATATTTTTCATGTAATAATTTTATAAAATTTAATATCCCCAAAGTGTGTAGTAAATTGTCATCGTTATATTATAGCCGATAGCGTCATATGAAACAACACGATCGGTTAATGAGCAATTAATTTGTCGATAAGGGGTATATGTGTGTACATAAGACACCCCCCGTGCGCCTATTACCCTATATCTCAGTTAGTGTAATGCCTTTGCGGGGAGATGCGGTCTATATGGGCTGCTAGAATATCGACTCAGGACCATTTCGATGGGGGTCGGGGGTTGTTTTGGGGTGGCGCGAACGCCGTTCGATGATGTTATTACGTGTTATTGGAAAATATTACATCCCGTGCCGTTACATTACGCAAGAAATATTTGTTCCCTCGGGGATTTTAGTCTCAACCCCACGTCCCCCTTCGACGCCTTATTATTGCGATCCATTTCTCGCCCGCGTAATAAATTCACATTATTCGAAATGCGATAAATTACTAAAATATATTTTTTTCTCCACCCTCTCACTTTTTTTTGAGATTCGTCCCATTTCATTTTTTTTCAAATTTTTTAATGCTATCAACAATATGAATTTTTAAGTACATATTGTTGATATATATATATATATATATATATATATATATATATATATATATATATATATATATATATATATATATATATATATAATCTTTGAATACAAAACATATAAAAAAGAACGATTGCAATTTTTCCTATAAACAAACAATGAACGCATTATTTGAATATTGTCGGCAATAATCGTAAAAAAAAATTATAAGGCGCATTTCGGTTTTAGTGCGATAATTACGCGACCGTGTTATAACGCACTTTTTCTCCGTTTTGCGTTGATCTATCGCCAGATAGCGTCGATCGTCGCATCCGCTTCACTTGAATCCATTGTTGCGCACGACTTTCTTCTTAATTAGAATCGCCTGTTTCACAGATTTATGTATGCGTCTATGAATAGATAAAAGGTCTTATGGCGATCGGGAACAGGAAGCGTCTGCGGCTATGCGAATGCAGTGCTCCATATCGATGAAAAAGTTTGAGGATAACTGGAGAAAAGTGCGTTCGAGTCAACGAGGATGTATTTATTTATATATTATATTGGCAGTTTGTTTATTTATATTAAAATTATTCTATACTTATGAATGTCAAATTTTCAAAATCTACACATTTTTTTCATATATGTTATATAGAATAAATTTCAGTGCTTCTAAATCTATAGTTATCTATATATAATAATAGCAGTACCCGATCACGCGTTGATGTTTTATGCAATACATAGAATAAGATCATCAGATATATGTTTGGGAGCACCTAGAATCCCAACTGTGATTTTAAAAAAAGAAATCAATAACTTTTCCTAGGATATACCTAATAATTTCCCAAATTTTCACAGCGATTGGATGTATGGTTTTTGAATTTATCAAGTGCATACAGACAGACACACATTAATTTATATATATATATATATATATATATATATATATATATATATCTGCCAGTATTCCGTGAACGCACTACAAACGTGTGTTCAACTAAACGGAAAGGTGGTCGCGGATTAACCGAAGGTGTAACAAATGAAAAATTTGCATACAATAAAAACCGATGTTAACCACCAACACTGTTACTAAATTAACCAAGTCTTTGTATTTATAATTGTTATCCTTACAAATTTACAATTTAAAAAAAAAATTGATTCCAATTTTTTTTTCATACTCAAATTCGGACTCAAAATGCATGACAGAGCACAGCTTATAGTACACAAATATATGGTATATGGCGATAGAAAAAAAAACAACGATAACCATCGTTCAACTTTTAAACTTTCCACCGTTGAAATCCGAAAAGTGGAAATCGAATGTGGCGACTGAAATCGAAAAAAATAATTCTCTCAGACGCCGCATTAATTAGATGTTAATCGCGAAAATAATTACCGTGTAATTGTGGCCGCGAGTCGTTAGCACGAAATGAAGTGCGTTTAAAATCGTTTGACAGCACCGTAATTATGGCCAATTGTCGGGCGAAAAAGAGAAATATAATAAATATTCATAACGTAAAAAAAAAATATATTACACACATGCGATATATCACGTATTTAAAACGTGCTATTGTTGTTTAGTATTAAGACTTTATAGCGAAATAATAAATTAGAATAGTTATAATTAATATATTTTATATGATATATTGGGCTGTGTTTATTATGAAAGTGGAGTAAGTCCATTTATGTTCAAATCGAGATATCGAAGGGTTTGCGTTTGGTCAAATTTAAAAATATGGGTAGTATAATACTGTGATCGAAATGTAAGTTGAATTTGTTTATAAAATGTAAATTCTTTATTTATTCTTCCAAATCAATTTCAGTATAGCCTTCGAGACTTTCTTCGATTCGGTTTTTATCTCCTCAATCGTGTCAAAAAGGCGTCACCGCATTAGCCTCTTGAGTTTGCTAAATAGCTAAAAGTCGCACGGAATCAAATTAGGTAAATACGGTGGTTGCGGAACAATATGAGTCGAGTTTTTGGAAAAAAATCGCGAAGAACCAATGCAGTATGACATGGTGCATTATCGTAATGAAGTAACCAAGAATTGTAAAAACACGTGTAACTCGGAGTTAATTAAACCTTTTGACAAACAAACGCTTGGCAAATGCTATAAACAGTTCTACAAACCTAGAAAAAAATTACTATTTACCTTCCTCCCTAATACCTGGGAGTTTTAAATGATATTTTCACCTTACTTTTTGATAACAGTAGTATGACACAATCGAATCATGTTTTTTGGCTTCTAAAGGATTCAAATTTATTATCTCAATTAATATAATTAATATTATTTAAGATATAATGACTCGTTTGAATTTACTCCACTTTCAAAATAAACGCTTTCATCATTTTGTTAACTAGCAAATTTTCGTATTATAAAAACCTAATGATTTTAAGTATATTTAGCAAAAAGTTGTTTTGCGAAAAAAAATATCATGTAATAATGTAACAATTAAAGTTACTAACTTGATTTTTTGTTTTTTGGAAAATGGACTTACGCCATTTTCAAAATAAACGGCCCAATTGTATATATTGTTTCAGTTAGAACAATATCGACGTTGAACGACGTATTCATCATATATATTGTGTTGAATTGAAAACGATAAAATTGCACTTGTGCCCTTCGCGCTTCGATCGTCTCGCACGTGAATAATAATAACAACGTTGCATTATATTTCTGGTAATTCAATACATTATCTTCGGCGGCAGAGCGGATCGTCGGATTGTGTCGATGTCACAATAAACGTCACGCATCAGATCACCATTGTCTGAACCATTGTCTATGGAGTCGACGACGACAAAGGATATCGGAGACACAAAACCATAACGGATATTTACAATATGCCACTTGTGACAGACTTGTTGCACCTGTAACCGAATACTGCGAAGGCACTCGAACGCATCCACTGACTGGATAACAATATAGATCAGCGCGAATCCTGATATTCTCATACTCAACATAATAGAAATCCACCGATATCCTGATTATACATTTATGAATCGATCGATTGTTAATTTTCTTTTCATCTGATCTGAATCTCTATTTGTCTTCCCCAAATACGTATACCAAAAAAGACTGAGTTTCGTTTCGTATCGTCAAATCGTGCGAAATGTGGAATATTCCGCCTTTCAATTTTTATCATTGGAATCGCACTTTCTCATTATAATCGACAGTTTGGTAGAAAAATTTTAAACCACAATATAAGATCTAAATTGTTTCTTTTTGATAAAAGTACCCATTTTACACACTTCTATATAAGTTTCACTCGTCTGTTTGTCTAGATGGAATTTTGTAATTAATTTTTCAAGTACTTCCTGATGTACGATTTAGCTAAAATTTTATATACCAGTTCACTCTTGATGACAATGTAAAAATCAATTAACAGATTTACAAAATAATTGACTAAATAATGACAATTAATTATATTGCTTTTATGACATAATTGCCACTAATACTACTATTACTAAAAATCTCATTTTTCATGAATAAAATTGACAAATTTATATATAATTTATCATTTAAATGAAATTAAATATCGTTGTTGTCAAACTAAAAAGTATAACTATGTTCACTGTATAATGCTTAATTTAGTTAGTAAACCAGTTATAATATGTCAAAATGTCCAAAAAAATATTCATAATAGGTAAATGTTTTACTTTGAAGTTTATCTATGATAATTTTGTATAGAAAACGACTACATATTTATGATTCAAACCATTTTTTTTTTAAATATATATTTCTTTGTTTTAAAAACGTTGTTGTAATTAATTTCATTCTTTATTATTACACGTTTTAATACATCTATTTCAAAAAAAAAATGTTAATACTCAGATAATAAAAAGCATGTAATGCGGAATTACTCGACTCGTCATCAACTCACAAGATCAGTCCATACAAGAAAATCAAGAAGTTTCAATCGTCGAACATGCATTGTTTCCACTGTATAAATTTCTATTTCACGAATGCAACAAACAATCTAGATTTGCATTTGTGAAAAATTCGAACCGGACTACGAACTGACGGAAGTGACTAATCTTGAACCACTTTGCGTCACGTGTGTGTGTGTGTGTGTGTGTACACAGGTGCAACGATTTCGAACGTTTAAATCAGGTGTATAAAAGTAGCGGTTAACTATTCCGTTATTGTTACTGTTGAGTTTGGTTAGACGAGTCACATTAACAGACAGTATGTATGGTATTTATGCAGATTGAACCGTAGTTTGTCTAATAGACAACGGGCTGACAATAAAATTCTATACGAGAATGCGAAACAATGCCATTGTTCGTCGGCTATGATCGATCGATGCAATTGTAACTTTGTAAATTAAGTGTTTTATTCGTCTATTTGTGATATGTGATTGATATTGTTGTCCTTATATTATGATGATGAGAATACAATTAAACCTGTTTTCTGTTTTTGTGCGGTCTTTTTTTATGCGTTTTTTGTGCGGTATATGAATCACATTTTTTACTATCAGTGTGTATGTACATATTTCATCAGACTATTTAATTAGTCATGCTCAATATTCTTACTCATATATTGCATCAATTTCAATATATAATGCAACATCTAATAACTTCAGTTAGTTGTCGCACATCTTTTTTTATACGGTCTCCCTCTAACGCATATTTTTTTCATATGACGTGTGAAAATTTTTTCTCATAACTATTTACAAAGTTTTTAAATATTTTTTTGTGCGATTTTTTTTATGCGGTTCCTATCCACCGCACAAAAATGGGTTTGATAATAAAGTATTTATTAGATTTCTTTATAAATAAAATATCTAATATTTTCATGAATACAAATCTGTTTTCATTTACATCCTACGATCTCTAATCGTCTCATATATCACGCATAATGAACGTCTTGCGTTGGTTTCTGAATGCACTTTCGAGGATTTATTCGCGCGATTTCGGAATTAAATCAAAAGAATCGCAATATATCATCGAAGCGTAAAACGCAACAATGGTCAACGACGATAAACGAGGTCATCGTTGTCGCCTCCGCGAGTCTGAACCTCAACAATGACCAACTCGAGGATTTATTATTATTGTGTACCGTTTCAAAAGGAACAAAAAGCGCGAATATTCAAGACGACGACGCCCGTGCACTTTGAAAACTTCAATACGACGACGACACTTGCACACACCGCATATCCTGATGGATCTTGTATCCTTTCATTCAAAATTATCGGTAATTGATACTCGGGTAATTGATATACGTTAATTAGATCTGCATCCGTTGCTCCTGTTTCGAGTATAGCCGCAATGTTGTGTGCGGTTAAAATAAAACAAAACTAGTTTAACTTTAATTATTCGAAATTTAACTGAATTTTTATTAAATATATATATATAATAGTTTTAAAAAATGATCGATTACTTCTGAGAATTATTTTATATTAAAATTTTTCACTTGGCAAGTTTTATTCCAATTTTGAGATAGCCTTCGGTAAATTTAATTTTTCAACCCGTATTTTTCTTTAATATGCATAAAAGACTATATCGCCAAACGGTGAATATATTTATTTATATATATATATATATATATATATATATATATATATATATATATATATATATATATATATAGTATGAAGCGAAACACGAAAAGTGCATTTTTATTAATCCCCTAGCGTGCCAAACAAGTCGAGATCGGTTTTTCTTTTTAGCGCTCGCCTCTCGAAAATCGCCCCCAAAACAACGCGTACACTTCGACGCTCGGACACTTCCCGACTTCGGTTCCATTTCTTTCTTTCTTTCTTTTCATTTCTTTTCTTTTTTCTTTGAGGGAAGGCGGGAGGGGGCTGGCCGAGCAATATTTTCAGAAACTTTAGCAATTGGCGCTAATGGTATGTTGCAGATGAAATCATTTACTGCGCAGACGATGGAAAATAATGGAATGGAAAGTGAGTAAAAACGAATGAACGACGCTCGAAAAAGCGATAAACAGGATCCCGAAAGTGTTTTATATATTAACGGATACATATCAATGTATTTATATAGATAAATAAGTGTGTGTGTGTGTAAGAAATTTTCGCATGAAAATATCTCCGAATGTGCCAGACGAATATATCATTTTATAATGGGCAAAACGAAAACTATTCGCTTTCGTTCGTTAGCATTAATTGCATTAAGCTCGAACTCTTTTTCGCATTTGGCTTCATTGTGCTCGTTGTTTATTCCGTTCGTTTTGTGTGAGATTTTTCCTTTTTTTACGTTGTTTTTCCAGTTCGGTTTTTTTTATTTTTATTTTTTTTTTAGAAAAACGCTTTTTCGGTCGGTCGGATGTGTTGGTCTGGAAATCGCGATGATTTGACGGGAAAACCGGTCATATTTGTTATTATTATCGCTGTATTGTGTTGTTATTAATAAAAATGCAACGATAGTAAACCGACAAAATTTTTGTTAAAAAAAAAAATATTTTAAAACGCTTTTTCACTCTGAAATAGTGTTGTGTATTATCAATTCTACGATAATTTTTGAATGAAAAGTTTTATTACTAATTATTTTTATTGTAAAATAAAATATTTAATTCTAAATTGTTCAATAATAAAGAAACAAGATCATTGTTAAAATATCTGATTTGAAAAATATTTATTATGTAAATTTAAGTTATTTATTTGTTAATCAGTATATAAGATAACAAATTTCAATGACGAACTATGATTACTATTACTATTTTAAAATTTACTGTGAGTCTTATTTGGTCTATGGACCATAAATTGTCTATCATTGTTCTAATACAGGCGTGTTAAACTCATAGCATATTGCGGGTCACATGAGTATTGTGCATTAAGTTACATGGACCGCAATTTTTATTTATATTCAAGTTGAGGGCCGCAAGTTTCAACTAAAAGCGCTACAAGCTTTACAATCAAAATATTGTTTTTAATTTAATTAAACTGTACAGTAAAACTTTATTAAACGGAACTACCATGTCATCCTGCATTGGTTCCTCTCGACTTTATTGCCAAAAACTCGACTCATATCGTTCCGCAACCATCGTATTCGCCTGATTTGGTTCCATGCGATTTCTGGCTATTCAACAAACTCAAAAGGCCAATGCGGAGATACCGTTTTGACACGAATAAGTAAATAAAAACCGAATCGAAGAAGGTCTTGAAGGCTATATTGGAAAAAAACTATTCCGACTGTTTCGAGGACTGGAAAAAGCGTTGGCAAAAGTGTATTTTATCGGACGGAGATTACTTTGAAGGGAAAAAATTGATTTGGAAGATTAAATAAAGAATTTATATTTTATAAACAAATTCACCTTACTTTTTGATCATGGTGTTATGCTTGTGAATATATTAGAAGAATATATTAAATATTTAATTCTTAAAATTTTTGATTTACATTCATTTTCGTCCGTTACGCCTAATATATGAACGAAATGAAAAATTGTACAAAATATACGATACAAACGATTCTCGACATTTTGATAAAGACTTTGTATATATCTATATATATATATATATATATATATATATATATATATATATATATATATATAGATATATGTAAAAATATAATAATAATAGGTTTAATATGCGGGCGCATTTTATCGAATAGGACACGGCAGGAGCAGGATTGGCACGCGCAGATAGGGTTGCCAGATATATTCCTTAATATAAAGGTTATTTATTGTGTTGTCGGATAGGATGGGATGAAAGCGATTTGTCAATGACACCGGTCTTACCCTAACGACACGCGACGGTTCCTCTATTTGTTTCTATCTCCTTAAAACCCCTTTCTGTCCACTTCCATGTCATGAATATGGAAGACTGATGCATTTCATCCCATCACGACCCACCAACACCACCGTTTTCTACATTTCCTATTCGCCAGATATCTATATATATACATATAAATGTGTGAGTGTACGTTTCTCTTCGGGCAAAATTCATATTTCTTCTTATTAGCCTGATCATATATTTGTGAATCAAACACGTTGATACATATTAATCATCTTTTATAACGTTCGAGTACGAGTGATATATAAAAAGGGTTGTCGGTTGGTTTTAAATGTGCTACACTAATCAGATGTAGATAATTTATATTATATATTTTCGGTGCGTCAGATTTGTTTTTATACAATATGGTTTAATAGTAATCTATAATAAATAAAAAAAAATGATTTAAATGATTGAAGAATAAGTATTAAATTTTAATTTATAATGATTGCCCATATATATATATATATAGCTGCCACTTGTATTTATTTATAATAAAATTAATAAATTTATAAAAAAAAATAAAAATTAAAAAAAAAGAATTTTATATAGATTTAAACATGGATTTTATCAAATAGATTTTTTATATTAATATCAATTGAAATCCATTTGGGTAAATTTTTTTTAGAATTTTTAATATTTTCATTACTTGTAACAATATTTAAAAATAAATTCTCATAATCAAATGTATTAATTTTTTTTTATTATTATAAAGAGCAAAGAATATATTGAATATTTAGGCGTGAATACATTTTTAAAGACATATGTAAAGTAAATAGTTTTGTATACTAAATCTATTGAATTGCAAACTAAAATCCGATCAACTAATATAAAATTAGAGAAAGAATATATATATATATATATATATATATATATATATATATTTCACATTAGTATATTCAAAGTTAACTGTTAGTTTCGAAAAAATTGAAATGTTTCCTTATACATATATTTCGAGAGCAAATGAACGCGGAGAAACAATAAATCAAGTGGTATTTATGTCGTTGTCCCACGCCAAAACCTGAATGATTTACGTATATGGATGAAGAATGAGTCTCCCTCTAAATTTTTGAGAGCAACGGTCACATCGAAATCGTTAGTGACAAGGGCGATTCAAAGAAAAGGCCCAGCAAACGGCGGGGAAAACTGGGTGGTCGAATGGAAACGTCAGTTGCTATCGTTGACACAAGACGAAGGATCATTTGAATGGAACGATACTGTTGTTGTTGTCGTTGTCGTTGTTGTGGTAGTTACTGTTGTAGGGTAGCAAAATGAATGGACGAGGTGGCCAAAGGACGCGTCACTCGACCGGACCTAGGCCCTTTGTTGATGGACAATGGAGGCTTGACCAGCGCACCCTTTCGCTTGACGCAACAACGAACACGATCAAAAAAAAAATAAAAATAAAAAAAAATAGAAGGGAAAAATAGGAAAAACCGTTCGGAACGGCGACGAAAAAAAAAAGTGGAAAGCCGTAAAGAAAAGCGATCGTTAGACGAACGATACGATAAAAAAAAAGAAGTCAGGGAAAAAGGAAAAGTGTCGCTCCTACTCAATGTCCGTCCCGAAAAGATATGCAACGGAATGAGAAAGATGTGTGTATTATTAGTATTAGAATATCTATTAGATCTACGGTTATACTATTTTTTAAAATTAATTTAATTATATTTATTATTAAATTTCATAAGAATTAAAAAAAAACATTGATAATATTCCAAATTTAAAATTCAATATTTTTTATCTTAATCAATGAATGACGTTCAATGAGATAAAAGTTATAATATAAACAAATTTTTGAAAACATCGTTCTCCAAAAAAAAACAAGATTTTGGTGTTAAGATGTTAGAAAGTCTAAGAAAACGATAAAAATGTCAACAAAATCGCTACAGAAAGAACAATTCAACATGATTTCAAATGACAACCTTTTTGAATACGATTTAAAGACTTAATCGCGTATACATTAAATCATATCTAGATTTTAAAAATTTACACTAAAAATTCTTAATTATTATCGCGTTTCATATTGCGTTACAATCTATATCTGCAAATAATTAATTTCGCCGAGACGCATTCGATGATCTGTCAGAATTAGCCGGATATTTTGAAAGTTCACTTTCAAAATTCAAAAATTTTGCATCAAAGAGCAATTTATTAATATTAAATTGCGATTAGATTGAGAAAAAAAATATTACTCTACCGGAAGCGCATGTTTTCACATTATTATGTGTATTATGTCTTTGCGACTTATCCGACTATATATAAAAATATATAAATTCTCCGTGCATTAGATAGATATTTTGCAAGGTCATCCGATTACTGTCGCTGTTTTAAACAATTTTAATAATAATTTAAATTATTTAATATTTCGTAATCAAATAATTTTCAATTAGTTTTTTCTAATACATCATCACACACACACACACATACATAAAATATAATCTTCGAAAACGTTGAAGGGATCGTTTTGATGTGGTCTGCGTGTCCCGTTGTTTGACGATTCCCGTGTTCCCGCTTGTCGCGAATCGTATTATTGTTGTTTGAAGGACGTCGTTGCAGCCCTTTTTGTCCGGCAATAGGGCTGCGGTCAGCGGACGACATCGGAATGACACGGCTTCTCTGCGAATACGGCCGAGTGGGCGGCAAGGGCGGCACTAGGCGCTTTCGACATACACCGCCCACCCCAACAGATTTCAACCCTTCCCGCCGACCGTTTAGCCCGTGAATCTTATTCCGGTCGTAGTAACAAATGGATATATATCAACCGATCTCGGCTGTGACAGCCCCGAAGCTACTGGTCGTTCGGACACATTGGATGTTTGTCAAACGCCGTATCGGAATTAAACTGTCAAAATTGACACAGGAACTACACTTTCTATATACTATGCTATATATATATATATATATATATATATATTATAAATCTACTAACTTGTGCTTTTGTGTTCGTTTATTATTACTATCGACGCTGCACTTTTGTCAAGGGTGAGTTTACTACGATAAGTTTTATTAAAATATTTTCATATATTTACATTTCAAAACGACATTAATTACATATTGATCCATTAACCAAACTATTTATTTAATAAAAGTAGACCCGTGTACGGATTTGCGCACGGTCTCGCAGTGTGTGTTAGGTCATTAAAAGTATACACCTTTTTATTATATATATATTCAGTTTATTAAAATTAAATTGTAAATATTATAAAAGTAACATAAATTAACAATTTATCTAACTACTATGCTATTACGTGATATTTTATATATACATAATGATGACGTTAATGTGAGAGCGTGAGTCGTTCGGCGTGCGGCGTCGTCGTCGTCATCGCCGTCGCGCGGTAACGCTAGTATTTTATATATATGATTTTAAATATATGAATTCAAATCATTAGTTTTATATATACCTAACTTTCAAAATTATCATATTTTTGCATCTTATAAAAGTCAATAAAAAATATAATAATAATACACTAAAATTTTAATCTAGAAATTATTATATAATATAAAAAGTTGATAAAATATTTTAAAGATGAATCTAATAATATACATATATATTATGAAAAAGATATTCAGCATTATTTTTAGATTATTTATAATTGTAATACATTTTTATCTATACATATCAGATAGTTTCAATTTCAAGCTACTGGTCGATGAGCATTATCTCAATTATAAATTGTGTTAGTTTTATCTATTTAATCTAGTTTGGCTTATGATTATGTTAGCAAGAATTGTAATTGTGAGGAAAATTTATAATAATGAAAAACCTATTTATTTAATGTTAATTTTTACTTGGTAAGGAAAGAATTAAGAAAGAGATGAGTTTAAGGGGGATTGTTTTATTATATAAGACAAATATACTCTATTTATCCTTCTAAATTTTGAAAATATTTCATATTGATAATAAATTTGGATTCTAAATATAATTTTTGATTAATTACATTCGGTTCTATTTAAAAGTTTCTTGTCGATCGACAGCACGGGATTGTGCAAAAAGTTGCGAAATCATTTTCACCCCTCTCGTAACTAGTGCACTTATATCGCACCGATATATTGTCAAAAAATGGCCTCCCGTCGTTCGCACTTTCCGATCGTTCATTTTGAAATTTTATACGGCGATTAATTATCTCGACTAACTGTCGTTTAAGAATTCAGATATCGTTTGCCGGTTTCGGGCCCACCCCCGTCGCGAAGAAGACATCTTCGAATTGTTACCGCCGCTTCGTCCCTTTCGATCGCGTTTCAAACGTTCCGTGTCCGTCCTTGTTCATAGCGCCGAAGGGTTGTGATTTATTGACGTATATTAATGAATCACAGCCACCCTTTAAGCTTTGATATATTTCCGTACTATAAACTTTGATGGATTGGCCGCGTTGACGAATCGATATTTGGCCGCGTCGTTTTTGACGAATGGATCGCGACTTGTGACGCTTTTCGCGCTTTTCATACGGAAAAATCGTCCTTTTTGAATGAAGAATTTACATATTGTGTGAATGTAACAATGTCATTTAAAAAAAAAACACATTTTTATACTTTTTATTGATTATTAGAGTTTTTAATAATATAATGCGATTAAATCATATATGTCATTTTTGGCCAGATTGCTGAAAATTGCACATTTGAAAAAATATATTAATGTTAAATATGTAGTACGATATGGGTATAAAATTTAGTTACACACGTGTACACGTGCACGAGTGTGTGCAATTTAACCATACCCGATCAAACGATTAAATTCGTAGTCAGCTCAAGTGATTTAAGACCGAGCTGCCGGCCTATTAATCAGTTAGCTCCGCAACCAGGAAACGATCCTTGGTCCTGCGCTAAACGGGTTAAATGAAGGATTAATAATTTAAACGTCACCCGGGCGCGGCAAAGGTTGCACTCTTCGACGCCCAAAACTACCCTTACAGGCTCACCCTTAAGGTCTTGCCGGAGGGTTGCCGCCGAGCTTAAGGGCTTTGGTCTTACGTATCGGTTTTGGTCTCACCCTTCGTCTACCTACCCTATTGATTCCCTTTGATCCGCTTTCGCCTCAACAAGTCAACCGAATATATTATATGAATAACGGTCATTAATATATTTGTTCTAAAATTTTAAATAATATTATTATGATTTGCGATCTTGGCAAATTTCAACGAGCAACAGGATGTCGAAAAAAAATTAGATTTAGATTTTCAGCGATCGAAATGTCACTCGAGTCATTCGAGGTCATATTTGAAAAAATATGAGCGTACTTTCAAAAACGTGTATAAATGACCGAAACGATCATCGTTTAAATATTTATGACGCGGGAAAAATATTAAAATAGTGGAAGTTTTTATCGTTGGCAATTTAGCAGTGAGCGCGAAATATGTACACCGTGTGCCAAAAAAAAAATTTATCAAATTTTAAAAGCCTTCTCATTTGACATCTTGAAAATTTACATAATTATTTTCAGGATAAAATAAAGATATTTTACAAATATCAATTTAATTATTTAATAAAAATTATAAATTAATCGTATATTGAATATCTTATTTTCTAGTAATAATTTATATTATAATGAATCGAGTCATCAGCTCTATACTTAATTTTAAAATAAATTATTAATATTTAAAGGACTTCAATAAGACATCGTTCTTACATATATTTCAATTACAAGATGTTCAAACGTAGAGTTGAACGTTCACGTCTAAAATTATTAAAAGAGTAAATTAATTACCCGTTTATAACATTTGCCAAGCGTCTGTTTGTCAAAAGGTTTAATTATCTCCGAGTTACATGTGTCTTCACAACTCTTGGTTCCTTTATCGCGATAATGCACCATGTCATACTACGTTGGTTCTTCGCAACCTTTTTGACAAAAACTCAACAATAATCGTTCTGCAACCACCATATTCACTGAATTTGGCTCCGTGCGACTTCTGGCTATTCAGCAAACTCAAAAGGCCAATGCGGGGACGCCGTTTTGACACGATTGAGTTGATAAAAACCGAATCAAAAAAGGTCTTAAAGGCTATACGAAAAAAAGACTATTCCGACTAATATAATAAATAAAGAATTAAAATTTTATAAACAAATTCATCTTACTTTTTAATCACAGTGTTATTATATAATATTGTTCTATATTTTTTAATGTAAAAGTCGATTTTCCAATCAGAAAGCTGTTATAAAGGTTTTGTTTAAAAAAAAAACATATATTACTCTAGATGTATATCTGAGCCTATTTATAATTGAAAATGGTCGTATTTTTATGGACCGTAATGTACAAAAGCTTTATATACGCAGACACACAGACATAAGTCTATGGCGCCGTACACGTTTTTGTGCCGATATAATCTATGGAACTCTTTCCTTGTAGAAAATTATCGTTTTATTATGCAAAGCTTATGAGAAAAATATTAATTTTTCCTCACTAACGACCGTAGCCTCGCAACTCGACAGTGGAACGGGCGGAAAAGCGGGCGGAAAAACTGGGTGGCGTCGTTATACTGCAGCTCATTCTTTAATAACGATTCGTTGTACTTTAAACCTAATGGCGTATTGCATATATAGATAGGTTCGTACCCAACGAGTCTCCGCGATGCGACCGGCTGCATAAAACATACCCGAGATATATATATATATATATATATATATATATATATCAAATAAAACGATGAAAAAAAAAACGACTCCCTTTTTCCCGCCTTAGCTTTCCTCATTCCCCGTAATCGAATAAAATATCAATTTGTTCGGCGGAACGGCCGTTGAAAAAGTGGAAAAGCGGAAATGGGCGTATTAATATTCATGCCATCTCAAGATATCATTTTCCGTCCCATTTCGAATTCATTTATTCCGAATTCGAAAATGAATTAGACCTGCTTCAATTTTATTTTTTTTTATATCCTCCACTCCTCCTTAACACCGTCGTATCATTTTCACATTTTCATTAGTCGCCATCGCCGGGGGAATCGCGGAAGCCTTTTTTTTCGCCATCAATTTTATTTTTCAGCCGGAAAAAAAAAATAACGCCATATATCTATTATGAAAAAAAGACGATCAATGCGCGCAAGAAAAATAAATCTTCAAATATTCGTCGCGTATTTCTCAATTCAATACATTTTCGAATTTGAAATCGACAAATTTATATTTATCAAAAATAAAATAACGTACGTGAAAAATATATATTATCACTGAATTATATCCGTGATATATTTATTATTAAAACATAAATATTTGATCAAATTATTTATTTAAACACTATAATATTCTACAAACTGAAAAAATTGTCGTAGAATTTTAATTATTTTTTTTATAAAATATTTTGTATTTTTAAATATATAATATTGTGTATTTTTTTATTATATTTTAATGTAATTTAATATCCATTTTAAATTTATTCCATTTTATTTTATTTACACAAATGCAAATAATTCAATTGACATTTGAAAAAAATATATACTTCAACGGTATTATTTTTCCTAAATTGTAATTTTTCTAAGAATACATATATAAAAAAAATTGTTTTTAGTTATTGGAGCTGAAATAGATTAATATGGATCTAGATATTATTAAAATATGAAACTAAATATTCTCTCTCATTCTAATGATTTTCAAGAAGAATCTTCAATTTAAATATAATATAATAATAAAAATATTTCTTTATGCTTGCAACAGATATACCTTTTTACGCTAAAAAAGAGATATAAATATAAGAATATTATAAATTTTTCTTAGCTTTTCCTGAATTTTGGTTTTACGTTGGGGGAATATATATATATATATATATATATTGAAACAACGCGGTCAAAAAGTGTCCGAACAAATAGTTTTGCCAAAGGGGGGATAAAGTATATAAAAGATGGACCACTGCGGCAATAAATGGGGATGAAAAAAATTCAAACCGCCCTCGTAACTCAGTTAGATATATTTTAACGGATTAGGAAGGAAAATCTCGAGAAAATGATACGGGAAATAAGAAAACGGGGGACCAAATAGGAAAAATCGCGAACGACGGACGTGTGCGATATCATATTTTATAATTAAATTAGGCCACGGTCAGAGTGAAGCCGAATTTTATTGTGTTTTTGTCACGATAAAAAATAATTATATATATATATATATATATATATATATATATATATATATATATATATAATAGTACAATAATATGATAAAATTGATTGAACTTTTTTTTTATTAATAAAAATTAATTCGTTCTATAAATAGTTTATTTAATAATAATAATAGTGATTGAAAATGGCAATAAAATACTCCGAGAACCAAATTTTTAATTTATTTATTTTTAAATTTTAAACAGAAAAATATTTATAAATAAATTATAAATAAATAAAATCAGTGCAGTTTGTACAGTTTAGAAATGTAATGATGTATATGAATATATAAATTTCATACACAATCGACTCCAATCATAAATTCCGACTCCACGACTCCAAATACACACGCGCAATAACCGTTTTATCATAATATTGAATAAAATAAATATACGCGTACGTTTTTTTTTTCTTTTTGTGAACAAATGTGACTATTCTGCGTGCAATATAGGTAATATATTCGTTTTGATGGAGGCTTTATTGACCATATATATTTCGTTTGACCTCCGTCGCGCGACCCGAACTCCAAGAAAAACGGACGTAATAAAGCAGCTAAAAAAATAAGTTGGAATAACAAATTTATCCAATTTATTGCTATGTCCATAGATTTGTTGGGCTCGAGCACACGAATAAAATATTTCTCTAAATGCGGAAATTTGATGGGCGGACATTCACTGCGTTATTGCCTGTAATTTTTCTGACATGCGTCCTTAGTACGGGGGAAAATCGGAATATATATACGCTTATATCGCGTATATATTTTTCTATGTGTCCCTCGAAGTGCGTACGATATAAGTGAACGATACGTGTTATCTTGATATTGCATCATAGATTTGAGACAGATCATAGCGCAACTGATCGTCGCGAAACATTTGTTCTACACCAATTACAAATAAACCAATAAATAACAACCGAAATTAATATAAAAAAAAATATTTATTTAATATGACAACAATTATGAAAATTCAACAATTTCTGATCAGATAATTCATGTAATATAATATTTAATAATGCTCAATATTTTTTTTACATTTATTTTATATAAAATCGCACTTGTATCCTTCGGTTTTTTTTGAACGTTTCATATATAAGTTTTTTTCCCTTACGTCTATCATTATATTACTTTTTGCAAGGATGACCTACATACGCTTCAACGAATCCAATTTCTCTTTGGCGAAATCGAAATATTATATTTTCTCTTTTCGCGAGCGTTATATATTATTATTATTATTATTTTACATAAAATATAAATAAAAAACTAATATAATATTTATACGAAAACGATTATATTAATTTATTAACATGGCAACTTTATGCAAAATACATGAACATTATTCATTACCCTATTGACTTTAAATTAATACTCATATTATATATATATAAAATATGAAATTGAATAATATGCAAATGGAAAATATCTTATAGACACTTCAATCGAAATCATATTAGTAAAGGAAATATCCTTAGGGAATCAATATATTCCTCTATATATATATATATATATATATATATATATATATATATATATATATATATATATATATATATATAATAGTACAATAAAACGTATTTCCAATTATAGTCATTGAAAATAGTAGCGTCTGCCAAATCCACGTGTAAACATTTACTCAAAGGTATTCTGTGTGAGTTGAAACCGTTTTATCTATACGTTTACTTGAGCCGTCTCCTCCGAATCCGGATTTTCGTCCGATTGTCGAGGGATGTGCAGTGGAAACCGGCGTCTTGCCACACTAATTCCGATACATGGACGACGCCAATTAGCTAACGGGACTTAAAAGGTGAGCAATCGTTTCCGGTTCCGGTAAACTTTCGATTCAATCCGATTTCATTAAGCCGACGGTTTCGCGTGTCGATTTCAAGTATTCGTATATGTGTGTGTGTGTGTGTGTGTTTTCGTTAAAGTGGGATCCCGCTTATTATTTACTCAAAATTTTTAATTTAATCTTCTTCTTTTTCACGCCGTCTTCTCATATTGGTTGGCGATTCACATGGCTAATGAAATTTTCGAAAGAGTTCTATTAACGAACAGTTGAACCAAGATCTTTAAAAAGTAATGAGTTTTGACGTCTTCCTATTGATTTTTTCTTTTGAATTTTTCCTTTTAAAATTATCTAGAAAAGCCTATATTTATCATTTCTCAAAATATGGCCGAGGTATTGTATTTTACTCAATTTAACTGTTTTTATGATTTCTAGAATTTTATATTTTTTTCCAAAACTTCCTTATTTGCTACTTCATTGGTTCAAAATATACTTAGCACTCTACAGTAGTATCATATCTTGAAGACATCCAGATATTTTTCAGTTACAGGGTCCAGTGTTCATGATTTAGCACCATATAGAAGAACATGAAAAACGCAACATTTAAACATATGTATTTTTAATTCAATGCTTTTGCTCTTAGACGTTAAAAACTTTTTCATATATAGATATGACTTCCGTTCTATAGCTTGTTCTACTTTGAAACAGATCTCCTTTTTGGAGTCCCCAACTATAATAATATCAGATTTTTTGATGTTTAAAAACCAATTTTAATTATCGTTATATAATAATCGAAATTTTTAGAGCTATAAACGTAGCCCTACTGTATGTGTTTGTATATATGAATTTCTAAAAAGGACTAAAAGGAGACATCGCTTTGACGCAGTTTGTTCTGGGATGCGCGGAACAATTTACAAAAGGAAAAGCTGCACGTTGATTCGTTTGTTCTCGTGTTCAATACCAACGACTCGAGTGTTCTAATTCTTCCTATAAATACTTTGCTTCGGGATATGTACTGAATTCTTCCGTGTATTTGTACGATTGAGGGTTGAAATTCATCTCTAGTGGTGTTTTAAAAAAAATTAATAGAAAAATTGATCAGAATTAATGTTTTTTAATCATTACGTAGAATATTATTTATGATATTTAACATTAGCATTAGTGCAAAAAAATATTAGTTTTCAAATTAAAATCGTTAAAATGTTATTATATATTATATTTCATCTAAGTTATCGAGATATAATAATGATTTTATTTTTCAGAAAAATATATATAAATATATATTTTTTTTTATTAATCGTATAGAAGCATAGCCCTGAAGCCGTTCGTTTGTCTCCGGTTCCGCAGCATTTCCTAAGAATCGGTTCTATTTGTTCAGGAAGAAACTAGTGGAAATTCGAACTACGGGCATTGTGTATTTTCAGTGCTTAATAGGAAGTGGTATTAGCACAGACTAGTGTATTCGTCTGCTGCACCTCAATAAGGATGCACCGGCATTGAAAATGTGCGAGAAAATCCTTTGAAACTTTACTTAAAAATAAAAAAATAAAATGGGGTGGATTTGAAGACTTTCATTAACATTTGAGCAATGTTTTAAAATTAAAATTTAAAAAAATATTTATTTATTTATATACATTTTGTGGCATTAATATGTAAGAATCGCGCGATTGCGTTGCGCAACGACGGCACGTTACGAGTATTCTCACGGTACTTTTATATCAGTTAATCAAGTCGAATTCCGGATATATTATACCGAAGGGTGGTTTTTCTCGACCGGGAGGGCTGTTGCGAATTGATTCAATGTTTAAACCGTCCCAATCCTCTTTCGGAGGTTTCTGAGGAGGGGTCGGATTAACCGTCCGCTATGCAAATCCGGCTCCGGCGAGAAGAAGCCCGCGCAACGAAACCTTATGCCAATATTTGAGCTAATTATTCAGTTGATTTCACACTTATTCCGTATTCCGTCTTCGTTTATCTTTCGCTCGGGGTATTTTACTCGTCTATCCGTTCGTTCAATACTATATATATATATATATATATATATATATATATATATATATATATATATGTATATAACTCACCCCTCTGTCCTCCCAGAAAACCTGACGAAACGCGTCCCCTGATCTAACGGGCGAAATCATACATGAGCGTGGAGAAAAGTCGGAAAATTCGACGAAAACAATTGCCCCCTACTAAATTCTAGTAATGAATTTAATTAATGCAATATATATTGCGACGTTTATATATTGTGTATATTAAAATGATTTTTTATTATAAATATTCATTAATAAAATATTATATAAATTATAAGAATATTCGATATATCATTGAACATTCTTTAATATTTTATTTGTTTAAGTTGCGTATATTTAAAAAAGCTGCTATATTTAAATGTAGTGATAGATATTATAAATCAATATTTTATATTACATAAGCTCTCTTATATAAAAATATGTCAGATTTTATAGCGTTTATAAAGTATTATATAATTTATTTAATTAATAGATTCATATTTTATCTTTTTTATTTATATTTTATGTAATATTACTATATATATTATATTGCATTTTATAATAAAAAAAAATACTAAATTAATCATTCAAGTTAATGGTTCCCAATTTTTTTCATTAGCGTACCCATAACATATATACGAATATATATTTGTATATTTATTATATATTCCGCCATAATAACTTTTTTTTGCGTACCCCTAAATAATCTTTCGCGTCCCCTTTGAGGTTTCACTGATTCAAGATATTTAACTAATATTTATATTAAGAATTCCTTATATTTGATAGATATATTTTAAGTTCGAATATAAATAATCGATACTACAATAATACAGGACTTCCATTTCGTACTAGTGTTATTAGTAAAATTTTTCGACTTCGGAATAATCGAAAATCGGGTCGATTCCGAGTCCGACGGCGTAACGAACGGCGTTCGGTTAGAAAATACGACATTCGAAAAGGCTTTATCTTATTAAGGCTTTATAACTTGATTCCAGTTTTCCCATAAAATCAACCGCAGGGAAATTAAGCGAACGTATCCTGGGCACCGTGGTTCGGTACCGATCCAACAATTGCCGCCATTATTCCCGTTCTGAAACATTTTCCGAAAGGTTTTCCCAATTGACACAACCGCAGAAACGAAAGGGTTAAATAGCCTTTGCCGATAAAGTACTGATGTACAATTAATTTACCCCGGCCCGATATTTGACCTGGAGCAATTAAACTTTCATCGCACGATCACATTTGTTATCTTGTTGCGGGAATCGAGTAATGGCTCCTATAAATATTGTATTATATATATATATATATATATATATATATATATATATATATATATATATATATATATATATTTATATACAATATTAAAGATACTCATTTTTGAATTAAATATTTGATACAATTCATATAAATAAAATAAACAACATAAAATTAAACTTGTTTTCTCATTTCGAATCTATTATTCAAATTTTAATTTGTATTAAGATATACGTATGTTCTGCTTAATGAATCAAAAATATTATGTTTTTTTTATAATAAATTCAAATATTGTAAATTATACTTAAAGACTAGACGAAAATTTGAAGACTAATGTTCAAGAAACATCTTCAAGTTTGTATGGTCTGCGACGGTAATTAATTTTTAAATATAATGTAATAATCTATTTATAAAAATTGTACATTTTTTAATTTTTATTATTGTTTAAATAAAAATAAAATTATATTTTATTAAATAAAAATAAAATAAGTATTGAACATTATTTTTTCCTAAGATAGCGATTCTCAAATATTTATATATAATTCATATAATTTTATTTTTATTTAATCAATAATAAAAAGTAAAAATAAATGCAACATTTTTATAAATAGATTAAAGATTTTATATATTTAAAATCAAATAAACTTGAAGATGTTTTTTCAAATCTACGTCCATTCTTTAAATATATTATTCTATATATTGTAACAATTGATCTTAAAATCAATACTTTTAATAAATTATAAGTAAATAATTGAAATTTATTCGACATTTTTTTATCAAAATATATTTTATCATTAAAAAAATGAAAATTGTAATCGAGTTTAGCGTATACAAATTGAAAATATTTTTCGCGTATAAAATTGAAAAGTGGGAGGAGAATGGGGCGTTGTTCGACTATAAATGGGGATTTACAATTAATTTGGTTGAAAAGATGCAACCCACACTTTGGGAATATTTGATGTAGGGCAATTCTAATTGACTGGGCCCGTTCCTATGCCCAAAGGTCGAAGCATTAGTCCGTGAAGGTGGTCCCTTTCAGGCCGATAGAAGGGCTAATATTTTGATCCCCAATTCGGAATACAATTGCAGATAGGCTCGTAGATTAAACACTATTTCGATATCAAGTCATTTTAATTGAGGTATGGAAAATTAGAAAGCGTGTGTGCGTCGCTCGCTCACCAGAATGCGGCTCGCATTCAAATTTATCCCGGTTTCCCCTTTATAATTAAACGCTAATTTCGACTGAAAAACACATTTAGACCGCAATAAATATTTTACTTTATATACTTTTTTTCTAATATTTATATTTTGTCGATTAAAATCAATTATTCTGAAATATGTGTTATATGTTTTTTTGGTTATAAAGAGCCGATTTCTTTCTTAAAGACGTCTAAACTTTAAAAATGTTTATTTATATTATTACTAAGAAGTAATCCTTTTTTTTGAGTATGCTTAATCCCTTCGATATGAAGTCGTTTTAATTGAGGTATGGAAAATTAGAAAGCCGACGCGGGCTGAATTAAGATAGGTGAGCGCGGGCTGCTCACCGTTCCCCATATGGTTATATTCAATAACCATGCGATGAAAGGGGATGAGTTTGTAGATAGAAAGGGCGGAAAGGGCGGCGATGGCGGTTGAAAGGCACCGGTTCTGTATAGCAGACGGGAATACTCTTAATACTTGTGTAACCATTGTTTGGACTGCGGAGAGGGACTGATTGCCTCGAAAGGGGTACTCCTCAGCCCCTGGCCATATTTGCGTTTGGAAGGTCAAACATGTGCCATACGGATATACTAATTATGTAATCACCTTTGCACATGTACGAATCGATAGTGGAATAATTATATCGTAAAATATTGGCACATGTTTGAGTTACAATGCGGAACAATCTGATTTTGTACGCTACTAAGGGGTCTTGATTTAAGATTTGTTCTAACATATCATAGTTTGTCAGTCATTCAGATTCCATATATTTATTATTAATTTAAGATAAAATCAAGAAGTCATATTGTCCTTCATCCTTCAGATATACTTTGATTAAAGTATATCTTTTTTTTTTCTACGTAGTAAAGTCCCCAATATAGTTCTAGACAAATATATTACATTATGGATATCATTTAGGTTAGTGAATTTAGTCATTAGAAAATTCGTATGATGATATATATTTTTAATAAATATCGTATTCAAAACTTAAAAAAAAAACACTTTCAGAATCGAAAGACAAACAGTCCATTATCTCGCATAGGCGTAAGGGTGGTAAATATTTGAAATCAGAGCATGCACGCGAGCAAAATAGACATATCTATGAATTTATGGTTTGCAATTTGAATGCGTGTCTCGCGCCTTTCTTCTATCCATCTTGGAGTCTCCGTACGAATGTCGAGGGGAGGTGGCAAACGAGAGCTGAACCCACCCCGTGCGGGATGTTCCTCACAATTGCCCATACATCTTGGGTAATGGCAGTGCAGGTGTAAATCAGCCGTATATCATCAGCAAGAGGCAGACGAGAACCCTGAACCGGCACACTCTGCAGCGAATATGAAATATGTGCCAATATCTTAATACCGAGCATTTCTACAACACGCATCGCGTTTCATATATACGTGTGCGATTCCACTCTCGCATAATATATACGAAAATATTAGGGGTGGAAAATATTGGGCTTTCGTTTTTCTTCATTTTTCGAATAGTTGTCTGAGTTGTTTTTTTTTTTTTTTTTTTTTTTTGGTCTACGATCTGTCTCTTGTACACTAACTAACTCTAGTGCATTTTATCACATCTAATTATAAATATTATTATATTTATTAAGATATATTGATATTTTTACGAATATAATTAAAAAATATTAAGGAAGATTATTTTGGTGTTTTTTTTTTCATTGGAAAACTGTTGTCAGTAATAATTTTGCTATCATTATCGCATAATTACTTAACATCGAGTAATCAAATATATATCTAAATATAAATATCTACATTCATTAACTTATATCGCGCATAAAAATATTATCACATATTTTGTATAATAAATATATTTTTAAATTATTAATAAAATTAAAAATGTGCATGAAATATTTATTATTATAAAAAATTTAAATCCGCGATTTATTGCCGACAAAAATTTATAATTATATATATATATATATATATATATATATATATATATATATATATATATAATATAAAATATATATAAACACACACACACAAACACAGATCGTTTGCGACCTGTTCAATTAGTAATATTTTATTCGTGCTTAAACATAACGATATTTCAATTGCCATACTCGCAAATTAAATTCGCAGAATCGCCACTCTAATCCACAGGTCGAATCAAAGCAAATATATATATATATATATATATATATATATATATAAATTCAATTTTTATGTCTGGCTCATATTTAAATTGCCAGTATAAAAAATCGTACATACACTCAAATAAATAACCATCAAAACTTTCGCCGAAGTGGGTTTTCGCTCAGAGTTTTGATTAATACGAAAAAGCTCAGCTTATACGTACGCAATAAATAAGCAAATGTACATATGATGATATATATATATATATATATATATATATATATATATATATATATATATACATATATAAAGGTATATATATTTATAAATATATATATATACATAAAGCAAAGCTTCCAGTATTATCAGTTATTTATGAGTATATAATATTATTCCACGTGTGATGTACGACTCACCCTTTGGTATAGACAGAAGTATACCGAAGGTGTCTTTGAGATGCTCAGGGGTGAGAAACACCCCAATAAGAAAACCCGGAGACGATATATCAAAGAATTTCACACCTAATATATTACGTATTATTTCGGTGGGGTCGTCAGGTACGTTCTTAACCCGATAAAAGCGAGGCTTTCGACAATGTGTCAAAAAAATAACCGACCGTCCCCCTAGCCTCGTGTAAGAGAGAGAGAGAGAGAGAGTGAATATTGATACTATATCGAAAATTATATTTTTATTATATTATATTTTTAAAATAATTAATTAATATTTTTATCAAAAAAATAAAATAAAACAATTTTTCTATATATAAATTTTAATTTATTTCAATATTTACAAATGCTTAATATAATATAAGAATAATAATTTTGTTATAACACTAACTTGATAATTTATATTTCATAAATTATAAATTAAAACGAATAACCTACATAAACTAAAATGTGAAATTAATCCATGATACGGTATTTATTTTAAACTATATATACAATCTATAATGTAAATTTATTTTTTATATCTATATTTAAAAAGACAGATCTATTGCTGCAACTTTATTTTTTAAGCTATATATTTATAATAATTTATAAATTCAATTATATACTTATAGATACTGTTCCTGCTTTAATCTTGTTTATGAATATATAAAATCATTAAAAAAATAAGCAAAAATGTGAATTAGGAATATATAAGATATCTACCCTTATTTTTGCAAATCACCCCTCACACATCGTAAAATATAAAATAGCATTCGCAATAATCCGAACGAGTTATTAATGTAAAACATTCATGATGTGTTTAACGAATTTTCACGTGCCACGTATCGATGGGGGAGTCGCAAAAAAACCCTCCCCCGTGGACCCCCTGCAGACGTCGTTAAATCCGAAATTGCAAATAATAAAAAATAAAATAAAATCCGGAAAAAAAAGTGTAAAATGTCGTACGGTATGTAACCTCTTTTATTATTTTCGCATTTTTACGCGTACTCAATTTAACAAGGCCGATACAGAGAGTAACCTGCGCTATTGTCTTACCTCATCCTCCCCTCCAAAGTCCTCCCATTTCGAAACTCGAGTATCGCACCCCCGACCCCCTTAATAAAGATAATTTTCCTTTTTTACGAGCATTTTTATTGTGAATGATACGGGTTTTAGTGGTATTTTTACAGCATCACCGTTACGTGTTTTCAATGCGATACTTTAGCGTTCTATATGGGCTCATTAATGGACACCTTCGTTTTGAAAACGCTGTAAAAATGTATGTATGTAACGTACACGTGTTGCGATTTAGTTGAAAATGGGGAAAATATAGGAATCATATGATTTTTTTATATAATATAATTCTTATAAGTTATAATTGACCCTTTATATATTTTTTAATAATCTCCTTCTTGGGGTCATAGATTATTGTGATATATGTCCACAGGTATTTTTAGAACGGCTGCCTGCTTCGATACTCATGCAAATAAATAAACACAATCATCGAATAAAAACAGTATTATAAATATACAAATTGTCCAAATCGTAGGCTAGGTCAATATTTACGGAAAAAAAAACCAGCGCCGTGCGTTTTCGCACGTAGCCTCGAGCGGTTGAGGTTGATGGAAACAATTTCGTCGCGTTTCATACTTTTGCCTGGTTGTGTACATGCATACATTCGCGCTCATTAATGATCGCGGGGATGGAACCCGCCATCAGCTCGTCGGCAATATGAATCAACGTTTAATTTGCACAAGTCGGATGCAAGAAGTTGGAAAATTCAAACGTAGACGAGTCTCTCGATTGAATGAGAGACGAAAGCGATCTTAGTTTGCTTTTAATTAAAATTTTAATAACACTCGCTCACGCCCACAACCTCCTCCCTTCCCCCCCGCGCCCCGCGTCCCCTCTTGTATCCGTTTTCAACCCTTCCGCAGAAAAGACTCATATATTCCGAGTCGCTGTGTAAAAACTATCAAATGTGCAATGTTTTATTTTTATTTCGCTCGTTCTGCATACCTTTTCCGCTATGAATGTGCACGCTCGTATGAAACAATGCCATCTATTGACATATAATATATATTTAATTTGAAAAAAAGTCGCTTAATTTCCAGCAGCGTCGTCTATCTTTATTGATATAAGAAAAAACGATTTAATACATATAAGTAAGTAATAATACTTGAAAAATAAAGGTTTTGACTTTTTTTCTGGCTTCTTTTGTTTACGTATCGACGATATACGAGGAAAAAAAGTTTTTCAATTAGTAGAAGAAAGAAGCACTTTAGCGATTTTTCCACATTGAATTTATATAATAAATTAACTTTTGACTTTTACACCGACATAGGTATATATATATATATATATATATATATATATATACGACTTTTCAGCATTGTGCTAATTTTCAGTGAATTCTCGATGATTTCTTGCGATTTGTGAAATCGTGTTGCGTCACGACTCGAAATTGTGCTCGAAGAAGATTACATCAAATTACAGCAATCAAAAAACTAATTTCAATTTACATCACAGATGCAATTATTTTTTCATTTATTTCATTATTAATTGTTATTTACACCATCGAAGGCACTGTGGCAAAATTAAAGATATCGCAACGACAATTTCCATCTTTAATCGAAATTTCTTCTATAACCCTCCGCCGACCTAATCCGCGTTGAAAAAATAAAACTGTCTCGATTTATTACACGGTTAAATTTTCAATATATTCATTATTCTTAATTTAAAAAAAATCGATATATATATATATATATATAGAGATCATTTTTTAAGTTAATAATATTTTATATCATTTTTCTAGAGAAATCTATATATATATATACGAATAAAAATAAAAAAAAATTAATTTGATATGTAACTAAAAAATATATAAATATTTTTTATTTAAATAGCATATTGAAAAAATATAGAGTATATCTTGAATAATATAATGAAATGTGTTATAGAAAAAATTTAGTAACAATATAAATTTTCAATGAAACAGTCGTCGCAAAAAAAAATATGGCCGACGTTCGCGAAAATTTGACAATAAATACGATTACATGTGATGGAAAAAATTGCTTTTTTCAGGTCGAAAAAGCTTTTAATGGAAAACAACTTAATGGCAAATCATAAATGTCATTTCAATTAAAAACCTTTTTTTCAATCTCAAAGCTATCTCTCTCGTCTACGTGCTTTTTCGTCTTCGCGTTTTTTTTATCATCCTTCATTATTATTATTATTAATATTGTTATTTCTTTTTTTTTCACTTTATCCTGTGCCCCCCCCCTTCTCCCTCCATATCTCGCATTTTGAACTCACCTATTCGAATGGCAGTCGTGATCAACAGTTGTTCGACGAAACTTTTCTCCGTGCATTGCATCATATTTAAAATAAATAATATGTTATAAAAGACTATTCGAAACTATATTTTGTATTCTAGAATAAACTATAATTATTTTGTCAAATATATTTATAATCTAATGCATAGGATCTTTATATCTTTCATCTTAATATCTCATACATCAATAGAGCTTTTAGATATTTTTTTAGATTTTTTTTCATTTCTATATCAGTATTAAATTTTATTAAAATTATTATCAAAATTTATTGACAATCGATATTTTGTCTTTTGAATAAAGTGAACAAATCGAATCTGTCTTTTTATCTATATAATTTTTATCTTTTCAAATACAATAATATTTCTCTCAATTTTTCTTTGAATAATATTACTAAAAATGTATTATATATAATTTTTCTCCATAGAGAGAAAATAATATTTTCTTTCAATATATTTATTTATCACTAAAATAAATTCTATTCATTTTGAATGTGTCTGTTTTTATAAATATAAAACTAAAATTTGCAATTTATATCAAACACAAATCCATTAGGAAACGTTGAAATAGGATACTAAATGTGATACATTATTTTGTGCTTTGTTTGAAAAATGTTGATCGTCAATTGTTCACGTGCCAAATGTTGAAAAAAAAATGTTGACAATCGCTACCGGAGAGCGTGACGAGTAATGCACTCACCATCCGTAAAAGATAATTTTTGCCGTCTTTCCTCTTTTTTCCACAATTTTCCTCCCTTTCGCTCGTTTTCCTTTTCAACTCTGTCCATCTCGGATTCTGGCTTCGTCGCTCTCGCTCCGACTAATCTCCAACTTGTATAAATTATTTTTCCGTCTGTCGGCAGGTTTTTTTTTGCGTTTATTTGTGTTTTTCAGCGCGATTTTTTTCAGCTTCTCTTTTCTATTTGTTTGTCTTGTCCCGCTTTTCCCGCCCATACCTCATCGTCCCCCGAAACAGAAGCACCAGGTAAAACTCTGGAGTCCGGGGAGGAAACGGGAACGGCTAGAGGGTGGCGACGAACGAAGCGCACGAAGCATCGTGTTCAATTTATAAGCCTGATTTTTAAAAAGCACACAATTTATTTCGTTATTCTTTTCCTACGTAGCCGGAATTACTCTTGTACCTGTCCCTCTAGCAAGCGTTCGCGAAAAAAAAAATACGAGGAAAAAAAGAAATAAAGACAAAAAAAATAAAAAGGGGGGAGGACGAAGAGTGACGATTTTTCTTACGTGATTAGTAATATCTTGCTACGTGGGCCGATGTTCAATTTTCTTCATTCTAAATTGTCTATCTTGAAAAAAAGTCTTTCTATCTAACATAATTCCATGATATATAGACAAGTATAAAAATAAGTCGAGTCCTTATAATTTTTAGAATAATATTATATAAAAATATGAATAAAATAATAGATTTGTTTTACTTAATATATATATATATATATATATATATATATATATATATATATATATATATATATATATATATATATGTGTGTGTGTGTGTGTATATATATATATATATATATATATATATGTGTGTGTATATATATATATATATATATATATATATATATATGAAATATATCTATCATGGCTTGATGGTAACGTACATGTTCACTTTATACTGGTAGACTGCGGATTGCGGATTAGAATCCGAAATTTGCATATTATTTCCACTTTTCATTTACAAAATACAATTTTATATCCATTTGAAATATTATTGAAAAATATAATAATATTTTTAATCCTATTATAACTAGAATATTTAAAAAGTTAAATCTTGAATGAACGACTTGTTTTAGTAAAAAATATTCATATTCAAAAATTATCGAAATGTTAATCTAAAATTACCATTTTCTAAGACTTTTTTTAAATGAATAAAATAGTCTTCAGAGTCATTATTCTACTTTTTTTTATCAAATTATATATTTTATTGAACGTAACTAAACTTGTCACCGATGAATAATATTTTCCTATCGACATCATCGCTAATTAACGCAAATAATCGTTCAATAACCGATACGCATCCCCTTTAAATATCGAACTGTTTACATTTCATTAACAGACACAACATTTCACCCCTATACGCGAAATCACATATTGCGCAAATAAACAAACAAGATATATATATATATATATATATATATATATATATATATATATATATATATATATAATAACAGATATTCGATCACATAACAGTTTAGGTAGTCGATATGTGTGCTATATTTAAAATTAAAGCGAGAAACGCGTCCCCCGAATTGCATCCCCCCCCCCATTTATAATATATAACGTGTGTGCAGATAATATCGCGGTCGGTAATTCGTAATAAGCTCAGGTTAATTTCGGAGCAAAAGCGTTCTTAAGCACAATAATATCCACACAATGGCCTTAGGGGGAGGTGGTTCAGGATCAGATCCAGAGGCATAAGCTTTAGTCAATATTCAATCGTGCATACAAATTAATAATATCCCGTGCAACCCTTTCGCCGAATTCGCCTAGAGATTTAGATAATTTGAGAGCATTGTGCGCCGGACGGACCTTACCTTTGAGGCGTCCGCAACTGAAAAGGGTTATATTCCGTACCCCATTATGTAACCGGTCACAATACAATAATGAGTTAATAAAGGTACCCTGAGGGCGTTCAGGGTTGCGATGAATATACGCTCGTTTGACAATCGATAACGTTTTCGGGGGATATTCGGAAATTTATTGTTGAAAATCCACTCGACGTAACGGAATTGAGGCTTTTCTATGTCATTTAAATCGTTCTAGATATTTGAAAATCTATTATCGTTAATACGCTTACACTGACGATGAAATAATCTAACGATATATAATAAATAGAAATTTTCATTTTAATTTTCAACGAATCTCTCTCATAATTGACCCGACTTTTGAGGTGGGGTCAATTATTTAATATAATCGATATCGTTGATTTATACAATATTTTGATATATCTGATTAGGGTGACAACCCTGAACTGATGTGACTTAACTATCGAGACCAAAAGCGAAATTGGTTATAAAATCACTTCGACCGAAGTAAGTGAGTTTTGTGCGGACTTTGATTTCGGGAACGATTCGCTTTCTCAACGAACCAAGATTAAAATATCAAAAGCTTTCAATGCCCACTCCTTCTATGGTTTATTGTGAACGGCAGGGATATTCAACTCTATATATGCAAATTGGAACTATGTTTTAACAAGTTCTAATTAAAAATTCTATATATATATATGTATATATATGTTATTTTTAACATGAAATAATATAAGTTTATATTTAGTAGGGTTTATATATATATATATATACCATATATATATTGATTCAATATTTATCCGATCCAATTTTATTAATAATTCGGGTGTAAAACGTTTATTGACAGTCAATTTAGATGCAAAATCAACAATTTATCGTTTCAGACAAATCTTTAAAGTATGCACGTTATATAGAGGGGATCATTATCTACAAAGCCAATATTTACCCGAGTACAAAAGATAAAAGGCTATAAACGAACCGCAAATTCTATAGGACAGTCGCGATTTCATTCGCCCATACATTGTCTGGCGCACATACACACAACTTTCACGGGGATGCAACTCAACCCTCAAACCATGAACGTTTCCCTCGAGGGGGTGTAACTAACCCATCTCGGCTCCAGACCACCAAAGGATGCCTCCAGTATGAAAATGTCAAATATTTGGTCTTTGATCTCGATTTTGCCAGTAAAACGCACCCGAGGTTTATTCATCGTCGTCATCATCATCGTCATCATCACCATCATACCTTTACGATAAATACCGTAAACTTCGATACTGAAACACACCGTATAATATGATTACTATACATACATATATAATTTTTATCGTAACTATCAAAACGTTGAATTTTTAGAATAGCTACTTTCAATTTTTTTTTTGTTTCAAGTCGAATT
This sequence comes from Leptonema lineaticorne, assembly GCA_024500535.1. Taxonomy (NCBI): domain Eukaryota; kingdom Metazoa; phylum Arthropoda; class Insecta; order Trichoptera; family Hydropsychidae; genus Leptonema; species Leptonema lineaticorne. The sequence goes on along the minus strand of JANIJI010000017.1, from coordinate 666,359 downwards.
CCGCGACCTTTGACGGGAATTCGTGAGAGCATGCGACTAAGTATTTGCGAGTCGGTTACAAAGGGGGTTAAAATAACCGCAAATTCTATGGTTAGCCACAACGGCGTATGTTAACAAAACTGGACGACGTCTATCTTTATATCTATCTATCTAAATCGACGTAGCCATATTTAGACGTACGGGGCGGTCAACTCAAACGACACAAGTGCACTAAACATATCTTTGACTTGACGTAACCTGTGTATGACCGAAATTATTTTTTAACAAATTTAATTTTGATCTCTATACACATTATTTCAGTCATATTTCGTTAATGTGACAGAAAATATATAACACTGTGATCAAAAAGTAATAAGCTTTTTATGATATAACCTTCAAGATCTTCTTCGATTCGGTTATTATCTCCTCAATCGTGTCGAAACGATTTTTGAGTTTACTGAATAACTAATGCAGTATGAAGGAATCAAGAATTGTAAAAACATGTATAATTTTAAATGACAATTTCACCTTACTTTTTGATCACAGTAGTATATATAAAAATTAAATTTAACAAACTTATCCAATAATACTAAACAATTCATAACTTTTTTTCAATATTATCGTAAACGTAATTATTTTTAAAATTAATTTAAAAATTCCGCAAAAGAAATATATATATATATATATTATTCAGTTTGCTTCAATTCTTTATTTTATTTTTTTTCTGTACATTATTATTATTTTGAGTATTTTTTTTTACGGTTTTGCAGTCGTCGCCGCCGTCGGTCCTAATTCGATTATGGACTGACTGATGCCTCTACCGAAAGGGTTCTTCGCATTCAAAAGAATTGCAAAGAAAATTCTGTTTGCGAAAAGTAATTACAAACATTTCAGTTAATGTGAAGACAATGCCTCGAGTCCGAATTAAAAATGGCCGTCGGTTTATTTCTCATTTTTTGCTAAAATTCTCGACGATTGTTCGTCTAATCATATTTGACTATTAACATCGAATTGCGCGAACTCGCTAAAAAAAATAAAATAAAAGAGAGTATTTCGTATATTTTTTTCTCCTCTTATTTTCTGTAAAAATAATAATTATATATTGTATTTAATTTTAATTATATTTAATATATTTTCAAGTGTCGTTTCATAATTTTAAATTAAATTGTAAAAAAATTAACAGTGACATTACTAGGATTCGAATGCGTTTTTTCATACGTATTAAATCGATAAATGAGTCACGTTGCAATGTTTACGATTACATTAAGTAAAATTAAAAGAGAACGATTTCAAAAATATGCCATAATTTCAAAGATTTGCGTTTAAAATTATACGTAAATACCGTACAATAAGAAATCCCGCACACATTGTTTTGTAAATGTACGTATGAATATGATGCATATTGTATAAGGTCAGGGGTTTTCGATTTAGTACATTTGCTGTATGAATTAAACCGAATCAAAATATCGATTAAAAAAATATTAATTAAAAAAACTTATATATATAGATCATAAATATTAATATTATAATGTCTAATTATTAACACGAACAAAATATCTCTTACAATTAAAAAAAAATCTAGCAATATATCATATGCTTTAAAAAGAAACAATGCATATGAAGATTGGATGACTTGGCCCCGTAAAAAATAAAATCTAAAGACATTGATCTCTAAAACTATCACGTCTTTGAATTAATTTTTAATTTAATCAGTCAAAAGAAAAAATATATATATAAAAATATATATATATAAGAACCTCTGCGGCAGATGATACTGTTGTGATATCATCGCTAATGTTTAACGTGTCTGATATGAAAATTGAATAATGATCGATCATGCTTTTCGTTCCGGGCACTCGATAGTAATCGATGCGTCCGTGGCCAATTGATAATATCAACACGAAACGCCATTGTGTCTACATTCGAGACGGGCACACGTGTAGTCGTCGTAAAAGAAATCGTTAAAAACACGCACAAAAACCATCGTCAGATCGCGGTAGCGTTGTTTCTAATGCGAAACGATCGATTTCGAAATAGGCATATATATTGAAATATCAACCGAACGGTCTCGATGTATGATAAATGCTGTTGCAGAACGGTGGTCGTGACTCTGCGGAGGGTCCATGAGGTTTTCGAAATCACGCCCACGCCTCACTGTGCAAAATTGAATAATTCTCCGTGTAATCGTTATCGATTCGAAGCCTTCGAAAGCTCACGGCTACACGAGCCTTTTTGCTCGAAAAGCCTTTTAACTATTGCACGTTGGCGTTATATATACTAAAATGTGAACACTATATATAATCCAAAACTTGTATTCTATTTCAAATACTTAAAAAATATCACAAGTTACGGAAAATATTGCACAAGTTTTTTTTTTTGTCAGAAATACTTTATAAAATCCGTACAATTTATAAAATACTGTTAAAAAGTGTCAAATGTCAAATTCGCACGCAAATAAAAACTTGACCCCTCCTTTCCGAACGATGACCGTTTCGTCGCAGTCTTTTTTACTCCTGACTTTTTAGGTGTTTACCGAGAGTTACAGTTGAATGAGGGTCGTATCGGAAAACCGCGTTTACATAAAAAAAGGCAATCCCTCGATAGGCAGTCAAAGGTTGTAAAAGAGGAGCAAAAAAAAAAAAGAAAAAAAGAAAATAAGCGAGCTGGTAGGTGTAAAAAATACAACAAGGACGAGGGCCCTCTTCCGATTGCACCTGTTGCTCTCAGGAAAGGGACAGGTGCAACCGATCGGATACCATATTGGAAATGTGCAATAGGGACAGATAGACCTAGGTACCTTTACATCACTGTTCACGTATTTCCAATAGCCCTCGATCGGGTATTACAGTACAACCGTTTTTTAAGGTTGTTCAAATCTGAAAATACTTTTGCTATATATTTACCAATTTAAGATCAATAAAAAATTTTGCCTCTTCTATATTATAATATGCCAATTTCATATGATTTACATCAGTAGAAATGATAGAAAAATAAGAAAGAAATTGGTGAAGGAAGTGTTATGTAATAATTTTAGATAAAGAAAATGTCCATATGGCAATGATAATGTATTAGAAATCAATCTTTATTTGGTTTATGAAATAAAATTTAACTCATTTATATATAAATAATGGAATTTAGCTCGTTTATATAACGAATTGACTGTAACAGTAGACGGTGTCCTTAACAGGCTTTCAACAGGCGCGTACACAGGAAGCTATCGATAGAAGCTTTCGGGAAGCTACCGAAGCTTTTATGTTCTTTTTATTGGGAAGGGGAACTGCACAAGCACCGATACTAGGTGAAAAGAACTTTATTTTCTCTTTTTTTTTCACAAACCACCTTTTTTTTCACGGGGATTTCCCATCGAAGCAGCTGGAAAAAAAAATCAGCAACCAACCGATACCGACTTCGAACCGTCCCGTATCGAGATACGGAAATAAAAATATGAAAATGTATATATATATATATTTTTTTTATCTTGTAAATTATGTAACGATGAAGGATGCTGCGGTCGAGTTATAAATAGTGGTCGAATTAGGAAAGGGTGGTTATCTTAGGATGATGTAAGGGGGTGATTTTACGAGTGTACTCCGCATAGGCTCCTGAGGGTGTTAGGGACACTGTCCAGACATGTCCATTAGCAAAGGGAGACCCATTAGGAATTGTTTTTTGCCCTTGCCCCGAAACCGTAGGGAATATTGTGCCTACTACTTATTGCAAATGGTCGTACGACTATTACTAATATATATGTTAAGCGTAATTTATTTATTTCATAGATGCATTATATTTGTTATTCGCCATAGTTGTGAAATTCCCCATCGTAATATATTGCTATAACTATAATACATTTTTATATGTGTTATGAAACTAGTATAATAGTGTTTGAATTATTGGCCATAACTAGTATGAAACAATTTTGACAGATAACGATTAAATTCAATTATTACATTTTGTAATATTATTATTAAACTTGTCACAACAGTATTAAAAATAAATAATTTAGTCAAACTGTATATTTTATCAAAAATAAAAATGAAAACCCATAAAAGTACAGCCTGTGTCTCGAAACACTCCAACGAAACATTAAAAATCCATATACAATAACGAATGGTAATTGCAAAGTTACATCACAAAATAATATAATAGAATTACAGTCATACTCTCGCACACACAGACGCACACACACAAATACAAAATAGAATGCGAAAGTTTTACACGAGCACATGAAAATATAGTCCAAATATGAAACAGTTCCTTGTTTATTTCGACACGAGATCTCTCTTTACTTTATTTACCCTTGCCAGGAGAAGCCTCCTTCATCCCTCTAGGAAACGTTGCCGAACTTCGCCATATTTTCCGCTAATAACGTAATTTATATCTCGTTATTTCACTGCATTATGGTCTATTATTTATTATGATTACTTATTAGAAACAAACTTATCTCTCGCTTCGGTCATTGCGGACATATTGGGACATAAACATTCACGGTCCATAGATAAAATTTCACCCTTATTTGCGCTATTTTATTGTGAACATCAATATTTATGCGAGGCGAGATATTGTTCTCGGTTTTGTGTTGTGCCGCATTTAGACGATCTCGTAAATGTATCCTAATATATTTCATATTATATTCGCATTGCCATTATCTAAAATGCACTGAAGTCTCCTATTTTTACTGATACACAATTTCAAGTATTATATACTATAAACTCTTACGACTTAACATTGTGATCAAAAAGTAAGATGAATTTGTTTATAAAATGTAAATTATTTATTTACTTTTCCAAATCAATTTTATCCTATTTATTTAAAGTAATTCCCGACCGATAAAAAACATTTTCCAGTATAGCCTTCAATACCTTCTTCGATTCAGTTTTTATCTCCTCAAACGTGTCAAAAAGGCGTCTCCGCATAGACCTTTTGAGTTTGCCCAGTAGCCAGAAGTCGTACGGAGTCAAATCAGACAAATATGGTGGTTGCGGAACAATATGTATCGAGTTTTTGGCAAAAAAATCGCAAATAACCAATGCAGTATGACATGGTGCATTATCGTGATGAAGGAACCAAGAGTTGTAAAAACATGAGTAACTCGGAGATAATTAAACGCTTGGAAAATTTTATAGACAATCCTACCAACCTAGGAATAAAAAATTACAATTTACCTGCCTTTCTAATACCCGGGAGTTTTAAATGATAATTTTACCTTACTTTTTGATCACAGTAGTATATGAAGATGAATTCTTAATTCATATTTCATTCTAAATTTATTTATAAAACTAATAATTTATTATTATAATAACCGTAAAAAGTCAATATCTTTTAGTTTTAGTATGAAATTCTTTTAAAAAAATGAAGTATTAATTTTATTTTTTTCCAGTTATTGAATTGATGTTACAATAACATAATAATTAATGATTTTATAAATCTTCTAAATAAATCTGTTTCATTAAAACAATCTTATCGACGAATTAGTATGACGGCGGCTTTATATTCGATACGGCGACAAGCTAACGGCGTGTTTCGAACAAAATTAATTTTTACGACGCAATTCGGCACCGTAAGTAGAAATAATTATGTAATATAAAATATTCGAAGGGTTCGTTAGAATCGGAAAATACACGGCGTGCCGTTCGTCGGAAACTTCTCGTTTTCCCTCCCTTAGTATAAGGTTTGCTAATCGGAAAACTTTTGCTGTTTTCTCGGCTCTCAAACAACAAACATATATTTGTATCAACGCTGAATTTATATGTTAGCTCATACCGCAATTTTGATTCGACAATTTTATTTTTACACTATATATACTATATATTTTTTAATAATATTATTTTTTAATAAATTATCTGATTTATCTGCATTCGGTATTCAAATTTAAAAATTAAAATTTTCAAAATTTTTAATCACATGTTTTCTTTTTATCTAACTATTTTTTTTAGATAAAAAGATAATTTCACTAACACCAATATAATTTAAATTATTATTATTGCAAAAATACTTTTAAAAATCAATTAATATAATAAGAAAAGAAAACGTTTTTAAAATAAATGAACAATTCTCAAATATCAAGCTTTAATATTTGGATTTTGCGGTAAAATTTTTATACAGCTTCGTCCTAAACCGGCGCAGATAAAGTATGGATCCGGCTTAACATATAAAACGGACTCGGTTAAGCATCAAAGACAATGCGACCGCGGGGTAAAATCGAAACGGGGAATTTAATGTAAGGGAAAATTCAAAGAGGGAAAAAAATACGTTTGACGGAGTAGGTTCGGATTTTCCGGAAGATAGAACGAGACGGGTCGATCGAAATGTATACGTATAAAGGAAAAAATATTGCGAAAAACCGAAGGGACTAAGGGATGGTGGGTCTTGCAATAAGTCTTGCAGTCGTAATCGTGAATTTTTTTTAATCAAATTTTCACAGTGGAGAGAGCCGCAAAATGATTTTTTCATTATTCAATTTCGTCTAGGAATAACAATTATGGACGATATCCGAGAGAACCAGCGCCTGTGTACACTCGTTTGATGTCACGCTCTTTGATCGCCAATCGACCCGCGGCCTCATTGTTTCGTACGAATTTAAAATTAAAATTTACCCCCCCCTATAAATAATATGCGGTGCGCGTGTACGTGTTCGTTTGTACGTGTACCGAGGGGGTACTAACTTGATTAAATCATATTCGTTCAAATATGCCCTAAAATAAATATTATAACCCGGTTTATTTACATATTTTCGCACCACTGGATTATATTGAAGTGTGTATTTTATAAAATACCGGTGAGGTCAAAAATAAAACCGATATCACATTCAACATTGAAAAATAAAAAATATGTGATTCACTATTGTGATCAAAAAGTAAGGTGAAATTGTCATTTAAAACTCCCGAAGATTAGGAAGGCAGATGAATTTTAATTTTTTTCCTATGTTGGTATAACTGTGTATAATATTTGCCTTTTTTGCCAGAAAGTCGACTCTTATCGTTCCGCAATCATCGTATTCTCCCGATTTGGCTCCATGCAACTTTTGGCTATATAAATTAATAATATAATTAATGTTTAATATAAAAAAAAATATTTATTGATACAAATATATATGATTTTTTGAAAGATTGATGAACGCTTTCTCAAGTTTTTTATATTAGAATAAATCAAGAAAAAAATAGACATCAAATATACACAATGAATCAATTTATGTATCGGCGGTCTTCAATTTATGTGCGCAAAATGAAAAAGGCGGAGATGAAAAAAAAATAACGCAAGAAGAAATATGGGCGATCGTCGTCGCAAATTGCCGTCATCCTGTCATTACAATCAATAGAAACGATTCCAAGAACCGTGACACAATGACACATCTGATTGGCATCGAACGAAAACATCAAACATCATAAGCAACTCGAAATGACACAGAAGGGGGCTGATTGAAACTCGGGGAAAAGATTTCGAGGCGAAAATATCGTTTGATTTCGCATTCAATCATACAGATATGTGTGGCCATTGAGAAAATTGCTTATCCGTTTCGCATCAAAGCCTTCCGTTCCGGGTATCATTATGCACGCACTTACTCATATATGTGTGTTCGAGAAAAAAAAAGTGATTTGATCGATTGTACATATTCAGAAATTCGTCATATTATAAAGAACGATACTAAAATTAAAAACAACTATAATTATATTATAAAAAAAATCGATATCGTTACTTTTTCTACATGCTGTATAACAAAATATATGAAAATCGCTTTACTTTATCAACGAATCGTACAAATTGGTTATTATTTACATTTTTTTTTCTGACAAATCGATCGAAGCAGTTTGAGTGGGTGTTGAGATATGGCCGTGACTGGTCAGCAACGCAGAGCCAGCAGCCGTGAGTTATTCGAGCCATTATACCTTGGAAGTTATCTACTATGGCGAGCCCGACTGACCATAATCCATGACCAAACACTAACTTACTACGGTCAACACTAAATTAAAACGGAAATACAACCGGCTAGGTCGAGGGTGGTGGAGAAAGTGCCATTTTAATACGACCTGTCCTAAATGCTCCGAACACACTTTATCTGCCTCATCCTTTTTGGCCCGTTTATTTATTATTCGTCAAAATCTTAGTCGGTTCGAATCATTTTTCTTTTATCGATATGATTAATTTGCTCGTTGTCGATTGTCCGTCTGTAACGAATCGTTATCGTAACGCAAATGGCACTGGCTTTCGGTTTTATTATCCGGGATCGTGCTGCACGTGGAGACTGACTAATTGTTTGGAGATACGCAAACTGTGGCGGTTGCCGTTTGAACTACTGGACATCAATTTATTTCTGTCGCCGAATGCACAAGCACAACAATACAATTCGCAATAATATCGAGATACAAATATAAAAGTTTTTTTTTTTTAATTCATACAATAAAGACCACCAAAAGATGCGATCCTCGATCCACATGTTTCATCAGTGTGTAGGTGTTTTGTTATTAAAGCGACGATGACTTATATATTTTCAGCTGAATTTGCTCAATTTAATATATTATGTTTGTTCAATATATTAAATTTTATATCTCTATATAAGCGAACTCAACCGTTTGGCCATATATATCATTATATTATATTATATTATATTTTTAATGCGAGTCGAAATGTTCTAAATATCAACATATTTTTAATTTATGTAATAGCTTGTGAAATATCGATAAAACCCATTACAAATTTTAACTTTCGGATATTTCTTAATATATATATATATATATATATATATATATATATATATATATACATATATATTGTAATTTCTCAAGTCTGTCGTTTCTTTCACGGCTGAACGTCGTTCGAGGGTAGTTATAAAGTGCATTGAGATATTTTCGTCTTATTTTTTAATATCGCAAAGTGATTTTTGCGATCGCCATACTCCACGGGCGGGCACACTTAATGCTCAAAGTTCCTTTTGTTAATCTAACTGCGACACAGACGAAGCCACTCCGTATCAATTGTCATATCTCTTTTGATTCTTCAAAACCACCGTTCAAAAACCACCATCGCCAACAAAACCTACCCCCGCCCCATCAAATGTATATATATTTATACCATTCCATATTCCAGTTGGCTGCGGAAAGGGGGACGGTTGGTGGAAAAAGCGCGCGAAAGGGAAGGCTTAACGTCGCAATATCCGCTTCCTGTCGAAATAAACCATAAAATGCCACCCACGGATACACCATTACGGTATCGTCCTTTTCTTGAATATTGAAGAGGGCAACCGTTCGCTGCTCGTACTACTTTCGCCCCCTCCTTCCCATCATCCCATTGCGGAAGCACTCCTCTAGTAGCGACCTGGCTTTGCTCCGGCGGATCGCGGGCCCTTTGCCGAGTTAAAAATCAAACCGAAGTACAGCTAATGGGTTGGTTAGTCTTTTCTATGGCGAATAAATTAATTACCATTCGTCGAGGAGCCTCCCCGACTACGATTTCAAAGCAAACGAACCGGTGCGTTTTTATTTTATCGGGAGGACGTCTCGAGAAAGTATAAAAAGGACTCCCTCTAAAGACATTAAGTTCGCTGCAAATTTAACAGAAGCATCCTCAAAAATTGGACAACGTCCATTTACGTCTATCGCTCTCTTTTTTATCGTCAAATATTATTTTTAACAAAAATATAATAATGTATATGTATTATTTAATGTCTTAATCAATATTATAATCATCAATTAATCCATATATTTTACATTATAAATTATTTTTTTTATAAAAATGTCTATGAAATATATAATGCATAAAGGGATACACGTTTACAATATATAGATTTTAAAATTTACGATTAATGTTCTGCGAAAATATTGAAATTTAGACGGAAGGGGTTCAACGGTGGAGACGATTGAGGAGCACAAATACAAGGATGGAACGAATACGAAAATGTCTGAAGTACGTACTCGAAATGACATAAAATGGATGACAATATGCATCCAGGCATTTCTGTAGGGGATAAATGGCTTCCAGTATGTAGATGCGTACCCCAGATTCTATAAAAAGTAAGTGCCTTGTGATAGTTATGTGTCTACAATGAATTCTATATGCTATGCTATTGAAACCAGGTGTTATCAACTTTTTATATGTGCAACTGCATAAATAAAATAATTCCTTCTATACACTATTTATAAGAACATTTTTTTAATATGATAAATTAATTTTGTATTTTGAAAAAAAAATTCATATCATATAATACTTTAATAAAAACCACAATTATTTGGTATATGTTTATGGTTAAAAATAAATATCTAAATATTATTGTTATTTTTTATTATTAATTATAATATAACTATAAGAAACTTGGATTAACTATCCCTGGCGGGAGTGCCTGAAAGACGAATAGATATTTTGCATAGCGAAATCATAAATAGTCCTAGCGAGCGGGTCGTATTCGTCGTTGTCACAGTGCGTACTTACGCACACAGGATATATGTGCGTATTATGGCACATACACGGTACACCCATGGAGAAATCCATTCTTCAAAAAAAAAAAAAAAAAAAAGGGAAAAGAAGAAAAAAATATTCATATCATAAAATTTTATTGATGTTCATAATACTACTCTTTCTCCCAAACGCGACTCGTCGAGCATCGCGAAGGCACTTCGGATTGACGACTTTCCCCATTTGGCACGAATGTCTACGTCGCTCCGTGTGGGGGTGGCTTTGAACCCAAGATTGATTGAATTATAAATATTAAATATTTAGCATGCACTTTAGGGTGCAAGCGAGAGAAACGACAATATCCTATTCCTAATATTGATCGGTATCGAGGATAATTTTCGAATTTAGATGCACGCGTCAAATCGTGAATCACCCGAATTCCAACCAATTAATCGGACGCACGTAGATATCTGAATGTTCTCGTTTCGATTAGGCGAAATTGACCGATTCGTGTGGACCGGGCCTAATGAGGCCGTTTTCTCATGTATTGCAAATTGTTAACGGTTGCGCATAAATCAAGAACGGGGGCAGGTCAAAGGCGTCGTTACTTCCCCGGTCCGTCCATCGGTGGCATTAAGCGACCATTGTGGGGTCCATAATTCATCAAATTGTGTTCCCGTATATGCAACAATACACGGTGTGCGCTAGCATGTGCTCAATGCTGCCACAGTCGATTCTAATTAGCACATCCAGACACCTGTTTATTGGCAAGCGTTGGACAAGTAACGAGTCGCAGCCTCCGCTTCAATTGCGTCTTTGTTAATTAACAACTATATATCATGCGTTTACTACTAAAGCGAACGCATTTACAAGCGCAATTGTGACTAAGTATTATAATCTATGAAAATTTATTAATTGTATATGTAGAAAATTGTTATAAAAATATATTTGTTAGAATCGCAGAAATTATTATAAATTGACAAAGAATGATAATTGAAATCATTATATGAAAATCTTCTTCTTCACACTGTCTCTTCAAGAAGGTTGGCGATCCACACGGCTAAAGAAACTTTTGATACGAAAGATTTCTATTGAAGAACAGTTGAACTAACGACAAAGATCTTTAAGCCTTTTTTTCTACAAACATGACAAAAATCTTCAACTAAGACTATAAAACACATTTCAAAAATATGATTATATACAAAAAAATTGAGCTTTCAAAAGCCAGAAAATATATGAAAAACAAATGTTTTAGTCAAATATCAGCATCTTTATTTGAAGCATCAGTCAAAGAAGTTTATTATAGAAAATGCAGTTCTATTGTACTATTCAAAAAATTAAATTATAATAACCAAAATATAATTCAATAAAATACATACAAATAAAGTTCAAAAATATATCATCATGTACTTGAAGTTTAAACTATCAATATCGTATTATTCTATAAACAAATAAAATATTTAATAATAAAAAAAAACAACGATGATCTTGTGAATATCGTTTTACACGTTTTGATCTGTATTTTTATCTACATACAATCGTTTTAAAAGTCACAAATCATCATAGCCATAAATATTTCATGTAAGTAAAGGAAATGACAAATCACCCACGAATGCTTTATTTCATTTACGACCTACGAATATACAAAATATGATTATACTAACAGATTTAAACTACTGTTAAAACGGTAGTCAGAACCGGCGATGGATAGAAAAATGTACATAAACAGATAATAAATCATTATACGTCAAATTCAATGGAAAAACGTATCATAAAGCGAATATCAACAATTATTATCATAGGATTTATAAAATTTTGATAAATCTGTATCAGGATTTTCATATTGTTTAAGTATATATATATAGTATGCCAAAACGATTTTTTTCCTGATTTGTTTAGAAGAAAATTATATTGAGCTAATGTTGTTAGATAAAAATGATATTAAATTAGATTTATGCACTAAAATATAAAATTCTTCAAAAACTAACGATGTTATTCGACTGATTTCAAATCAAAAAAGATTTCTATTACGCTTCTGCTTTTAAATAAAAAAAAATCCGAAACACACTTAGTAAAAAAATCAATGATGCACAAGTCGAGTCGTCAGCTCTAAGCGTGACCATTAGACGATTTCATTCTAGAAATATGATTGACAATCAGAATATGAGACGGAATAATTACGAATCGTCTTCAATTGAAGATCGGCAATGAATCGTGGCGCCGTCGATTTTTTTTTTACACGATGACAATATCGCAACGCAATTTACGGCACAAGACAAGATCAAAATTGGTAATTGCGTTCGTCCAATTAATCAATCAGTCGAGCAAAGCGATAATTTAACGCCGCTAAATACGGCTGCATAACGTCGCAGAGTGCGCAGAGATTTAATCGTCGCATAAAACGACCTAGACAGACGTTACCAATTAGCGGGCGCATCATCGTATTTGCCGCGCTCGACACGCGAGCACGCTAATATCCGTTATTATCGAAACCTCTGCCTTTTAAAAAAAATATATACAATATATAATACTGTTATCATAAAGTATGGTAAATTTGTTTATAAAAATGTAAATTTTTAAACGCACTTTTGTCAACGTTTTTTCCAGTCCTCAAAACGGTCGAAATAGTATTTTTTCGGTATAGCCTTCAAGACATTCTTCGATTCAGTTTTTATCTCCTCAATCGTGTCATACAGCGTCAACGCACTGGCCTTTTGAGTTTGCCAAATAGACAGAAGTCGCACGGAACCAAATCAAGCGAATACGGTGGTTGCGAAACGATACGAGTCGAGTTTTTAGCAAAAAAGTCGCGAAGAACCAATGCAATATGACATAGTGAATTATCGTAATGAAGGAACCATGTGTTGTAAAAAACACGTGTAACTCGGAGATAATTAAATTTTTTGACAAACAGACGCTTGGCAAATGTTATAGACAGTCCTACCAACTTGGGAAAAAATTAATTTCACCTCACTTTTTGATCGCAGTAGTATATATGGTATATATATATATATATATATATATATATATATATATCTACATCTGTTTTATTGTGTCAATTTATCTGTATTGCAGCTGCGTGCACGTTACTTAACCGCGCCAAAACGACAACAATTATTAACTGTTCAAATATCATAGAAATAACACAATACAAATATGAACAATAATTTATTATGAACCAGGTTGACAGTTTACAACTATCATGTTCTTAATATATCAACTTACGTAGACTAGTATAGCTATTTGCGACTTATCTACATAAATCAGACGTTCTCAATCATTTCGTTTTGTTTCAGAGTGATAAATGAGGGAAAAAATCTACATTCATAGTATATTTTGTTATCAATTCGATTTCAAAAAAAAACATATGTATAATTTAAAAAAAGCTAATTGATTATTAAAAAGTATAATAAGTTAACAGAAAGATCTGAGACTATTTCATATTTAACTCATGATGATATAATAGTGATGAAAATGTTTATTTATTTACACATTCATTATAAATTAAATGTATGTCAATATATTCAAAAAGTAAAAACTAAGCGATATGAAAATTTTAATAAGAATTTAGATCCAAAAGGACTCTTGCGACAATGATTTATTAGTTTTGCAGCACAAATAATCATAGCTATTTCAACTTATCACCGTAAACGAGTCATTCTAAATCATTTTATTTTATCTTCTTAATAGTTAACCAGAAAGAAAATATATACAACAAGTTAACCTACTTCGCATTCGAGCTACCTGTCCTATTCGCGAAAGCACAAAAACAAAAAAACAGCCATATTTATCAACGGACACGTAGCCATTGTAGCACAAATATAAATTCAACAATCACACTAATAATTATGTATGTGTGTATGTATAATTAAACCGCATTCTATCGTTCTAGCTCGTTATTCATATCTGTTCCTCCACTCCGGTCTAATCTCTCAATCGAATAACAAATTTGCATCCAAACCGACACACTTGTCAAGTGACTCCATGACTATGGCTGCGCAGAGCCGGTGGCACACACTGTGTGACACTTTGATGTAATATTCTGTTTACGAACAAGGCACACAACCAAACCCTTCGTCAGAGGGTGGCCAACGAGGAAGGCATCGGCGGTTCGAAAGCGGAGCTCGAATGGAATGAGCTGGGGGGGAAATTGTGCAACGTGCATTTAAACATGTCAGAGCACAAATTGACCCAGATGCACGGATTAAATTTGTTTTTATTTGACGCGATTTTTTTCCCATCCGCCCCATTGCCGGTCGGTTCCAAGTGGACGTGTACAGTTTGGTCGTATTGAGTGCGAGCTTAGAGGATTCGCTCGGCAGTTGCATAATTAACGTGCATCATTAGGCAACTGCATCGGGTCATAGTGCACGATGCATGTCTCTATTGACTGTGGTGACGTATCGCAAACTATATATCATATTTATAACATAAAATATTTTCAGCCACCTATTCATATGTAGAAATATCTGAAATTTTCTTTTATATTCAAGTTTAAATCATTGATACTCGTGAACAAATATTATATATTAGTTAATAATAAATTGATTTTATATGCAATGTTACAGAAACGGCATATTTTATATAAAAAGACACATATTATAATTTGATATGACAAATTAACATAATAATCTAAAGTTAGATATCGTCATCTATTTGCCTAGTGAAGTGAAATCGTTGAATAATTACATCAAACTAATGAATAATCCACTGAAACATGGTTGCAAAATAAAATTTACATCCATTCTGATATTAATTTCTATTCGCGGACTCGGTGTCATTAAAATTAAAAGGCATGTAAACATCAAAAGCTGAAACGATCGTCTCCACTGTGACCGCGTTCGCGTACACGCCGACGCGTCACCATTGTGACCGAGGCTTTGCAGAGGTTTCGCCGCATACATAAATCCACGTACAGTGCAATAATGAAACTTATTAATACCGGCACAATACCGAATTGATATATTGATGTATGAGCTCGAATTTTGGCATGGAGGACCGGTGGCACATTTGCGTGTCCCCCTGTTTACACTGTCACCGTCCAATATGCCATCAATTCAATATGCATATACCATATATGGTATATATTAATGAATTATTGCACACCGGCCGGTAAGGCTTGATTTAATATATTTACGGGTGAAATCAATTTATAGCGAGATTTACGGTAATATCAAACGGATCGGAACTCGGTGCATTTGCGCGAGGTTCAGTTGCACCAGCCGTTGCACCAAACAGCTGTCGCCAATTAATTGCGCGTATTAATATGACCGATTGCACACTGTCACCCTTCTATCTATTCGACAATATCAACTCTTTACCACGATTATTATTCATATTTAATTAAATTCTCGAGCACTTCGTCGAATTGGTGTTGTTCAAGTGATATTTGTGTAAATTGTTGGATCACGATGCACTTTAAAATTGAGAAATCAGTGGTCAACTTTATCAACTCAATATTGTATTTTTACTATCTAAATTATTATATTAAGCTAAATATACAGATTGGTGTAAATTATATGATGATTAAACAAATTTGTCATGAATACGAATGTTCGTAGATATTAAATTTTAATAATTATAAATTAATAAAAAAAAAACAAATATAATCTAAGATGAGCCGCATTCACTTCGTGTCACAAAAATCAAAATGCAATCATAAATTTATATAATTTTCCTAATGCCTCTGTGGTAAAATTGAAAAATATTTTATGTTAGATCATTTTGATAATCTTAAATAGACCCAATGTATCAATATGGGTTCCTAATATCAAAATACTAGTATACATTTGATTAAACGATAATATGCTTATCATACACGTAAATTGATCCCGGTAGAGTCTGAGTGCTCGATTATGTCAGGTGCATTAAGTAAAGGGGTCGGATATGGGTAAGAGGACGGTGGATGGAGTCGGTAATACAATATAGCGCATGCATGTTGCAAACGGAGACGGCTGCATTTGTCGTACCGGGCTG
This sequence comes from Leptonema lineaticorne, assembly GCA_024500535.1. Classification (NCBI taxonomy): domain Eukaryota; kingdom Metazoa; phylum Arthropoda; class Insecta; order Trichoptera; family Hydropsychidae; genus Leptonema; species Leptonema lineaticorne. Next base: position 650,021 of record JANIJI010000017.1, on the reverse strand, counting down.
CGTCCCTATAAATCAAATCAATCAATGCAATTACTGATTCAATTGTGTCCGATCTCATTGTAACACGTGGCGGCAACACTGAGTTATGGGCAGTGCGGCTGTCTTGCTGATATACTGGTATCGCTTATTGAATCCGTCGTATCGTCGTTGTTGCACCGATTATGACGTATGGCCGACTGCATGCCGCCGTAACCGTGTCCCATCTCCGTCACTTAACCATTTATTAATTTGGCCCAATTAATGCACGCCTCGAACGCTAGGAATGTCCGGATTCGGGGGATGATCGAATCAAATCTGCACGTTTGCAATATATGCAAGGTTTAATTTGTTCGAAAAAAAATAGTATTGCTTCAAAACCAAAATCATATAGATTAAAAGCACAAATTTTTTCATCAAGTAAAGTGAGTATATAGGATTAAATCTAGAATAGTAGTTCCCAATTTTTTTCATTAGTGTACCACTTTATCTCTAATATATATAATTTTTATATCTTCCACCATAATAACTATTTTTTTGCGTACCCCTAAATAGTCTTTACCACATTTTGAAAACCACTGATCTAGGGAAACGAATTTTATAAGAAGTGTATTTAAATATATTATATATATTTAGTGAAATTATATAAAGACAAATCAAACACGTTCTATCACATTTACTACATTTTAAACTAGTTTAATAATCAAATTTTATTTTATTTTCATATTATATATTTGAAAATTATAAAAGTGAATTTGAAAATGAAATTGAAAAAAAACACATATTATATATAAAAAATTTTAAATCTAATATGAAAAAAAATATTTTTAAATATATATACTTTGATTTATACCATTATTATTTCAATCTACTACTATTTTAATATTTAATTATTTAGACATTTACAAATTAAATACATACATATATATATATATATTAAAAATCTTTTTTTTTAAACTGAAATCGATTATTTAATCGTATTTTATAAATATTTTGACAGATGTCGCTCGTAAAAAATAATAATAAAATAAAAAAAAAAATATAAATATATTATATATTTATAAACGACGTTGGTCGACCCCAATACTTAACCGAATTTATTAAAACGACCGGAGAAAAAAAATCGTGAATATGTTCAATTTAATAAGCCGTCATCGAAACGCTTCCTTTCCATAGATTTTATAGTGCACGAAAACGACTCAATAAATTCATAAGGGTGCGCCACACCACGAATTTTCCCCATTTTTCACATGAAGTATCCAATATGGATAAAATATTCAGCACGGAGGGGGCGGGGCGGGGGATGGGGTGCGATTCGAACATTGAAATGTCGACGTGGTCACCGCTCGTGAAATTGACAGGATAATAAAATAAATGAAATCGTACCGCGACATAAACGGACCGCCCCAACCTCTGGGGTTGCTCCTTTGGAATCTGTCCGAAGTTTAAGGGGACGCGATTCGGTCGCAAATATAAAATTTACAATCGAGAAGACAGTTTTCCCTACATAAATTCGCATTATATCGTCCCGAATGAGACCGAGCATATTTTTTCGCTAATGTGATCCACATTGTGCTTTACGATTTTTCCTCTTTTTTTTTTATTTTATTTTCATCTCTAACCGTCTTTTCTTTTAGTGTTTCGCCTCGTTGTTTTCTTCGATTCAGGTCTCGTAAGCAATCTCAATTTGTTTTTGGTTTATTGCCGAAACTATCCAATAAAAATCTTAGTGCGTACATATTGTGTTGAAGATTTTATTTTTTATATATATCGTGGTTGATATATTTTTGCGATATGACCGTCAAAAAATATGCTCAATTCTTTTGTGCGTAAAATACGATCCACAAATTACTCTGGGAAAAATCGCGATCAAAAATTTCTCAAAATTGATATCGAAACATATTTAAGAAAATCAATGTAAAATGAATGTATTTTATCAAATATTATTTTTCAGTAATAAATTCATATATGATAATACTTGACATTAAAATTTATAGTACTAGCGTGTACCCAATACAAGAAACAACCCCCTCTGAACTTTATTGCGGTATTTTGTTCATGGGTCATTTGCGGTGCCCGCACTTACGACCAAAGAAATTTATTGGGATCAAAGGGGAGAATCGAATCGATATAAAATGTCTACGACTTATAAAAAAAACCCTACGTACGAACAATGGAAAATTTCCATATGTTCACACCCTTACGGCGCTAAAAAATATATATTATATTATATATTATGGCTCGTATCGAAATATTTGATAACGACCCAAATATATGAAAAGAAAAACGACGTCGACGTTTACTTTTTTTTATAGTTTATTTCGTAGGTGGAAATTTTCTTTCGCTTGGGGTGATTTGGGGTGGTGGGATAAATCGTCGTTTGATCAAGACGATTTATATACGAATATACAAGGCGTCATGCTGTTCGCAGTTTCACAAAGACGATCGTAAAAAATATATATATTGAGTATAAAACTGGAATATATCTTTCAATAATAGCGTTGCGGAAAACTCAAAAAGACGCGTCACGTGGAAAATTCGACCCCATTGAGCTCTCGACAAAGTTTATCAACCCCTAAAAAATCGACATCGTATTACGATTTTCGGCAATTAACATTTAATTTTGTGATAGTTATATAAATATTTATAATATTATATAATATTTTCTTCAATGATAATATTCAATATAAAAATTGAAAATATACAGTAATCTAATATATATATATATATATATATATATATATATATATATATATATATATATATATATATATATATATATATATATATATATATAATTTACACAGTAGTATTTTTTTTTAAATAATTCACGCCAATCGGAACTCGATTGGCGTGAAATATATATATTTTATGAATTTTTATATGAAAAAATCACAAAATATATAAAAATGTGGGGAATGATTATTAAAGGAATGGGAAAGGTTTATATAGCGTAAAACTGTTGAAGAGGATTTGTAAAGTGTATAAATACTTAAAATAATTAGGGGAGATGTTGAATCGTAACACCCGCGATATTCGAAGGATTAATGTTATACAATATGAAAAAAACGTTAAAGTTTATAATCAAGATTTCAACGTTTCGTATACATATATAATTTAAATAACAAATTACGTTCAATATGACAACAGTCACAAACAAATAGTATACAATTAGTAAAATTTCGAAAGTTCAATCGACGTCGCTTCGATAATTTCGTCGTTATGCGTCGCCATAAAGCAAAAAGTACGGATCAAAAGGCAAAAACCAAAAAAAGAAAAAAACGCAGTTTATTCGCCCACGTCGCTAATCCAACTTTAATTTTTCGAATTTGCATAATGCTGGCGACTCGATGATTTAAGTCCTGTCATGAATGTATCCGCAACGCCCTTAAAAAAAAAATAATATTAAAAAGTCCAAAAGGTTCTTCCCGAAGCGTGCATGAATACGTTATGGACTCCATACGAGGGCCGTGTACAGAACGAATAAAAATTTTAAGGCTGCACCGCGCGTTTCCTTGAATAATTTTCTTCGGACCATTCGTCAAAATCGTCCATTTTTTTTCAGAATTTATATATTTATATAGAGTAGAAAAAAAATAAAATTCCAATATAGAAAAAAAATAATGTTGATCTAAATTGAAATGAATCAGGATCGTGTGCAAGAAGTCGTTTATATGATACATGTTAAATTTCATGAACAGGTTGTATTAACGAATCATCAAGTGCCATTATGAACCCTTTCTGTAACCACCTTCGGCTATCGTCCGACCCAAGATATTATTCTAAAACAGTTATTAAACTGACATTACGCCATTCATTCAGCGTCGATCGAACGACTGGTTTCGAGAACATCGTTGAAAACCATCAACAGTGTTTAAAAACAAATCTTAAAACTGCGAAAGACGAGATATAACCGGTAAGGAACGAGAAATATCACTTTTTTTATTTCTTCGATTAAGACGTTCATAATAATAACCAGATTTGTGTGTAGTCGATGAATAAAAAAAAAAAAGACAAAAAGAGTGTTGAAAAATTTTGAGCAAAATCTAGGATCTATAATCGATATACATTTTTTACTTCATACTAATGATTTTTAAAATATTACAAATATATTCATCAAAATATACTAATTGTTCTTTTATATGAATTACTATATGTTTTTATACAAAATAATATAAATTTATTTAAAAATATTTTAATATTTCATCATATTTTGCGGTTTTGCAAAGTCAGAATATTTTAGACTATATATTTCATTAACATATATTTAATATTTAAGTTAAAAATATATTTTAAATCTTGATCTCAAGTAAGCATAGTGGATAAAGGAAAATTTACAAAATATTGACTACGTTTAAAAATAATCATTCACACGGCAAAATATATTAAATTCTAGAAAAGGCAAGCAGAAAACACATTAGAGAACAACAATAACCCATTCTCGGAAATAATAAATATAATATGCCATATTATTAAATTACATATTTAAATGACTGGAATATGCAGTACAAATATAGTAACTCGATATTTACAGCTGTACGGTAATCGAAAACTACCCGGTTTGATCTTATAATGCATAAATAATATTACGATCTCATCGCATAAAAGCCTTTTTACATTTTTATTTTTATGCAGATATATTTACAATATGCAAATTTCATATTATAATACACAATCGCACATATATACCTTTTTTATATATGTATATAAGGGCACGCCGTTATAGACTTGTCCCCTTCGTTCATATTTTTCAATTGATACCGCAATATGCATTATCCGAGTATTTCTATTATGGAGATTGCTTCTTCCCTTTTTCGAAAATTGATCCCGGAATACGTCTTCCGTCTATTTTTTTTTATTTTTTTATTTTACTTTCATTATTTTTCGTCTTTTCAGATCGAGCTTTTGCGCGACCCGTTTGAATGATTCGCAAGAAATTATATGTCAACCTCGATAAACAATCGCGTCCGATATTTCTAAGTATTCTGCGGTGACTCGGCTGTATTTTTCGAACGATAATATCCTTCGAATGGTGAACAATGCAAAATTTTCGGTAAATTCCTATATCGGTGGGGAGTTTGACGAGAAAGTGCATATATATATATTTTTTTTTTTGTGCTCTTGCTCTTCTTTGTCAAACTCCGATCTTGGCCTCGGGACAGATTGTGGCTTTTATATGCGATTTTCAATCAGTCACAAGAAAGTGCACAAAGAAAAATGTCTCGTGATAGATAATGTGGAGAAAAAAATGAGAAAATCAAAAACCAATGGATACAAGTGAATTGATATAATTCAATTTTATTATAAAAAATCGAAGACATTAATTTTAATATCATTTGTTAAAATACTCTCTAATCTGTATCAAAAATATAGTAAAGTCTCAAAATTAGATTTTTTCAGATTGTAAATTATATCTAAATCTATCAAAGAGTTTCAAAAGTCAGACAAAGATTGAAAAGTACGTATCATATCTTTTTCAAAAAATATATATATTTCAAAAATTAAAAATAAAAATATTAGTTATATACGAGTGGATTAGATCGATATCTTCATATATATTTTTTTTTAATTACCAAATGGTTCAACCAAACGAGCTAAAAGCCCTCGTCGAGCACTCGAACAAGCGAAAAGAGAGTTTATTCGCTGTATAAAAGCGAAATTTGAAGTATCGAAACAATATGAAGACAATCGTAAATGCTTTCATCTTCGAGGAAGACTGACGCGGATGACACATACCGACTCATCGGCCGTAGAAGAATGAAAAATTGCAGACAAACAGAAAAACGAACACCGAGAAAGAAAAATAACACACAAACAAACAAACAGACAGACAAACAAACAAACAAACGTGTATAAAAGCGGAAAAAAAATAAGAGAGACGAGAGAGAGAGAGAGAGAGAGAGAGAGAGATGGGAGCTAAAGATGGAGACTCGGTGGTGCAAAATGGGGTAAAGGTGGTGAACTCGATCCGGTGACATCCATTAGGTATTATTGAAAATTGTAATATCAAGAATTGCAGACAACGTTTTACATACGCTTTCTATTATATATTTTTTTTCTTTTTGCCATTTTTCATGCTTATATAGCTTCATTTTTATGTCCTATCCTATATTAAGATGGACGACAATAGTAGAGATTATGACGTTTTATTCAATACATCTGAACATCAGCAGTTTTATGCTGCTCATATGAAATATGAAAATTGATATTTTAGTAGTACTGATCTATAAATGTGATATTATATGAAAAATATTCTAATTAGAATTTATCATATATCTTGTCATATGTGAAGATCTAATAATAGTACAAGATATTACACTTTAAAAATGGACATTATTGAGACCGATGCGGTGCTTAACGGGCGTTATTATTTATTGAACTTTCTAACCGCGGTGGGCGTATAAAATAATCAATTGCCCGAGTTATCGGTGTATCTGTAACTGGGGTCCGTTGTTCGTGATTTATGAAGAATTATCCAGTCTCTATAACGCATGCACACACCGAATATCGGGGCCGGAACAGATTTCAGACGCACATCGGGCAGATCGTCTCGCTCAGATACGGCGGCAGCATCTTTTTTTTTTTTTTTTTGTTTCGTCTTCTTCTTCTTCTTCTTTTTCTTCTTGATAAATTGATAGTGAATTTATCGCCGTCGAACGATTACAATAACAACAATAAGTGTATAATCGTATAAATCCAGTGTCGCCGCACTTGATTTATAGACCGGGGACCGACCGACGTATGTCACGGTCCACCCGATTAATGCCCCCTCGGACCATATCGAAAATAACAATAATAAACGACGGACAATACCTCAATAAATTACAATTTATTATTATATGGTTTTTTTTTTTGAAAGAAACAAAATATGTGGATTGAGTGTGGCGATGTAAATTTACGCCGAGGCGATGTCTATTTAGTGTGTAATTGCACATAAACGATCACTAAAAATGATGTATATATTTTTAATCTAATATAAACGTTCAAATCTATAGTTAACATTGTCCAGTTAATATATAAATAAGAATAGATCGTTCGATGATAAAATTTGTTTACTTATATTGAAACTTATTCTGAATGCGCTTGTTCGAGTCCGTGTTACGTTATATTATTGGTTTATTCCTAATAAATTTTATATTAATTAATATATTTAAATAAATTAATTTAAATTCAATAGTTGAGTATAGAGCTGATGACTCGATTTTGTGAAAAATAAAATAATTCTGTAATAAATTATTGTGCAGGTAGATATAAAATAAAGTCTTATATTATAATTAGCGGTGAATGATGACTACTCAATTATAAAATTCTTAAAAAAATTAAATTTTGATTAAAATAGATAAAAATAATAATATTTTTTTCTAAAAAAAAATTTCACCATTATTATCATATAAATTTATTGATAAATGTACCATCATATTATTATTCGTCATATCTCATTATTTAGTGACAATTGGTCAATTATTTTGTAAATTTGTTAATTTATTATTGCATTATCATCGAAAGTGAATAAGTGTGCAAAATTTCAGCTCAATCCAACATCGGTAAATGTTCGAAAAATCGATTACAAAATTCCACCCGGACAAACAGACAAAAAATCGTCACACGCTACTGATATTATATATTGTATCATATTATTATAAGTTTCTTTGATTATTATTATTTATTATCAAAGCGCATTCATCTCGATCACAACACAATTAATATCACTAAAGCGAAATCATACTTTCGTCCAGCGGGATTCTGAAACTGTAAGACAAGATGGCCGCCGATTTAGCGCAAGAATTCGCACGGTATTCAAGAACAACAGGGTTGATCGGACATATCTGATTCTCTGGTGTGTACGGATATAAATGGTGTACATTGATGGTGTCTTGATGGTGGACCACCCGCGTTACACAGAAGCCGTCCACCGGCATTAATAACATTAATATCCGACCTCCGCGCTCGACTATACCCTCGTACATATTTATATATATATATATATATATATATATATATATATATAAACTTTGTCGCTTTGTATGTTTGTCCGATTGATAACGTCGTAAATCACGAGCAAATTTGTCGGAAAACGAAACCCGCGGGAATCGATCGCGATTTATCATCGAACGGTGCGACGGAATTTTCGCATAATCGCGTCATAAATCAAATTTTTCAGCGACACAAGAATATATTCAATACGATATTTTAAATGGTGTTATTTTGTATTTTTTTTTAATAATTTATGAAAATATAATAAATTATATATAATATGTGAAAATAATTGATATTGTTAAATTTATCAGAAAATAAAAATATATTTTAATAAATTTGCGATTCACAAAATATATTGCATCACTTAAAAAATATGAATAATAATTAACCAGATCAGTGATTCTCAACATTTTTAACGACAGATTTACTAAATTTGGTTCTGAAGACACATTGTGTCCATATTTGACTGAACTAAGTAATGTCACATATTTTTTAAATTGCAAATTATTTAAATATAAATAATTTAACATTACAATTATAATTTTATAAGCCATTTTAATTTACACCGTTACAAGTTATAAGTCGCTTAGCTTATCGTTTAGCATCGATTCCAGTTCGGCATTCGTTAACATTTTCCTAAGGATAAATAAATAAACAAACAAACAAACAATAACAACAACAAAGACCAATACATCATTGTTGTTCGAGATTATTAATTGGTGTTTTATCTTTATCGGTATGTGGTAAGAGTGATATTGATGACGCAGAATAACACGAACCATGAAACGGATTAAGCTCATAAATCAGCGCTTCTCAATTTTATTACTTTCATGTTCGTCCCGACGATGATCTCTTCGGGATTTTTGTAATAAATCGTTTTAATGTTGCAACACAAACAGAAAAAAAAACGAAACGGTAGCATTTAAGTCTTCTATAAAGATCGTAGATTTTTTTTTACACATTTCTAATTCTACGAATCGTAAAGATAGAATCAAACTCTATTATCTGTATTAATATGACATTAGAAAAAAAGGTGTCAATCTTAAGATTAAAGACTACGAATAAATATTAAAAACTATTCTACGTCTAAAGATCAAATTAGAATATATATTTAAATATTCAAATATTTTTATATTTTGTATTTAGATTAAAATTTGAAACACTTTGTAAAAATATATAAATAAAACAAAATTATGAAGAAATTAAATTAAATTGAAATATTCTAATATTTATAGCAGCGGTTCCCAATCTTTTTTCATTAGTGTAACCCTTAATATATATATATATATATATATATATATATATATATATAATTTTAAAATCTTCTGCCATAATATTTTTTTGCGTACCCCTAAATAATTTTTCGCGTACCACAGTTTGGAAACCGCTGATTTATAGCATTAACTCGCAGTATTTTTAATACAAAACTACCTTTTTTTTAACCAAATTAGTATATGCAAAATACAAAATTATATTAAACAATATATTAATACGAAAATAAATTAATATTTAGCACTTCTCAATCTGTTTTTTTTTATTCAAGATTGAAAGATGTATATATATTAAAATGAAATCAAATTTATCAAGATTTTTACGTAATCATTAGTAATTTTTAATATCGTCCATTATTACTACATCTTGATATAAATTCATTCATATATTATTATATGAATATTATTTTTCTTTTGAAGTTATATTTTATAAATTCAATGTCGAAAAATTCAATCTCACACAAACATAATTGAATATTATGCGAACCGATTTTGAACCTATTTTAAAGGTCAAGATTTTGTTTGTTTTTTTGTTTTATTTATTTTTATTAACTCTAAACCGAATATTTCAAAACCTTTGACGGTGACATAATAAAAAATAATATAAAATAAAAAGACGAACATCGAATTTTTATCCGAATTCCAATTGGTGGTATCAGACTCGATTCGGAATAAATTTGAAACGTGTCAAAAGTGACTTTTTCCCAACAAAACTTCAGCAGAACCCGTCGTAATCGATTTTTTTCTTATACATTTTTTTACACACACACACACACACATATATATATATATATATATATATATATTATTTGTTACATATATATATATATATATATATATATATATATATATTTTTTTTTTACAACTTTTTTGAAGGGAAATATTTTTTGAAATGTTGCTTATAAAACGTTGACGTCCCAGCGTGGTGTACAAATTAAAAAAGCCAAACAATAAAAAAAAACGCATTATTAAAAAAAATCCTTTATTCTAATTTTAAGGGTTGCCGCAAGCGAAAGGTCGAGAAAATATAATAAAATTCGTTAAACGTTTTTCCTTTCATCGAAACGTAAAAGTGTTTATATACATAAAAAAAATATTATTCTTTTTTTGCTCTTTCGAAAATGAGGCATTTCAACAATAATAATGCAATAATTGAATTTTCAATTTTGCGAACTCGAACAAAAATTTGTTAAATTGTTGACATTTTTTTTTAATTTAATTATTTCCAAAGAAAAATCTTATATTGAGATAAAATTAAATATTTATATAATATTAAAAAAAATATTATTTTTATAATACATTTAAATCATCACTTCAATCATATAAAATATGAAATTAGAATACAATATAAAGAACTTCACAAATAATAGTAATTTAAAAAAAATCCATAATAAATTAATTTAATGATTATTTTTTTAATTGAATGTCCATTAAAGACGTAATAAAAATTTGATATGAAGGGTTTAATTTTATCAACCCTGCGTTGCTTAGGCGTCTGTCAAAATTCGAAATCAAATTTGAAGCCACGAATTCAGTGTTTATAAAGTTAGCCGGTAACCTATCAACTGCATACCCATATCAAACAAAAAATAAAAGCAAAATCGAATGATACACATGTCCATCTGTGTGTGTGTGTGTGCACGCGTGTACACGAACAATATTAAAATCAAAATAAAAAATCGGCGTACACCGATAAGTTCAATTTTGTATGTCCACACTGTTCAAACATGCCAGATTCAATTTAATTTTATTTTGAAATAAAATTTACAAAAAGTAGTTTTTGAAGATTTTTTAAAAGGAATTTTTGAACAAGATCACAAAAATCCTATAATCCTATTAGAAAAAAGTATAAAAATTGAAGTCGATATATTTAATAAAAATACAAATACATCAGTAAAAAACATTATTTTTAAATTTATGTTAATTCAAGTGATCTGATAAATTCATAATATTTGCAAATCACAAATATCAAAAAAAATTCTTTACTTTTACTACCCGCAGAAAAAAAATTCACTAGAACAAAAATTTGGATATATTTGACTATTGCAAAGAACAAATCTATACAAATTTCTGCTTTCTGATCCGATTTCAGATTTATCATAAACCGAAAAAAAAATATACACGAAACGAGAGCGATTTTTAAAACAAAAAGGGCACAGTTCGACCAACGTGAACATTTTGTCTCGAAGGCAAACGGTGCTGAACTAAAGCGTGATTGACATTTTTGAACACCCCCTGACAAGAGATAAATACAGTGGTAGAGGAGATATTATATGGATCCATTTCAAGACGTTACAGTTTCATTTCGTTTTTTCTTTTTATATTATTACTTTTTTAATATATATATATATATATTTTGTAATAATTTAATATATATCCACTTACCCCAAGTTTTCGGATGGACATATTTGAATGCAAACCCGCTAGCACTATGCATACAACAATGCATATCCACAATACACTGGTTGTTATGTAAATGCAATGCAATGCTCAATACGGTAGCTAACAATCCGTATAAGAAATATTCAAAACATGTCTCCGATCCGACCGTCTTAACTTTATGGGATTCTTTATAGACTGAATATTAAATCGCTGGGATTTTATCGTTCAGCTATTTCGAAAAATATTCCGATGCCAATAAAACAGAACGCGCCACCCAGATATATATAAATATATGTGTGGAAGTCGTAAAATTGCATCCGATTCCGATATTTAAATTCCATATAGTCGAATCCGAAATTAAACATATCTAAATGCGAAGAATACTAATAAAACAAAAATATCGTTTAAAATTTGTGCACACAGTTAATAATTCTAATATCTAGAAAAAAAATGTTCATTATTATACTGTTAGACCTGTTTTTATTTATTTATCAAAAAAAAATCAGTCTTGACAAAGTTATTCAATAGTCAATATTTTATATAAAAAACATAAATAATCGATTATTATAACTCCTATTGAAAATCGTTCGCAAAAAAAAAAAATATATAAAAAAATCGAGGGTGGATCCTATAAATAAGGAACTTAAATCATTCGCACAATACGTTCGACTTCAATAGAATAAAGGTTCTTAATATCGAGGACCACGAGAAAAAAAAATAATATGAAAGCATTGTGTCTTTCGTTCGATAAGCCATTGTCGAGCTCAAACTTCTAAGGGCTGACGGATACCGAACCTTATTAAGGGAAGAAGGACTATTTTTTTACACATTACACAAACACATATACATCCTCAATTTTTTTTTTCATTGGAAAACTCGTCGAGTCTTTAATTCGATTCGATCTGGTGACATTATATCGAAACTGCATCATTGCAGGTATTGAGCAGACGATGCCTTGAACTTTGTGAGCAGCCGGCTTCGTGAATCAAGAATGCATAAGAGGAATAATCTAAAGATTTATGTCCCGAAAACGGATTTATAAAAGCAGGTAAATCAATGGATATTTCTACCAATTTTTTTTTCTTTCTTTTACACTTCTTCTCCTGTATCCAAAACTAGTCGTTGTTATCGTGTGCTGCTTCTTTTCACCGACAAAAATGCCTGAATGACGTGCCGCGAACAATGAGCTGACCCCGGAGCCGCATCAAATAATCATATGAACCAGATCCCACGCTGAAAACAATTATTTTTTGATACACATATCTATAAATTTATAAAAAGCGTCTTATAATATAAATATTTTTTTATCAAGATGTTTGTATTGAGCGAGTGCGTAACGCGAAGAATCGTCTGGCTTAGTCGAGTTCGGAGTTCGAATTCCGACAACAATTTACCATTAGAGACCATTATTTACACTTAAAAATGCATGACACTGTGTAATTTATAACGGACTATTAGTAATTGTTTTTTTTTTATTTCACTTACTATAAACATTTTAAATAACGGTAATTGATAATAATTGTGCATCATTTTTCTAAAAAATATAACTATTATTTTTTTTTTGTGTATATTTATATCATTTTCCATCTAAACTAACTTTCTAGATTATTATTTAATTATAGATCATAATGATTAAAATTAATAATTAGTGAGATAAAAATTTTAATTCAATTTTATTGTACATTAAATCGTTTAAGATTCTACCTAGTTTTTTGATGTCTATAAATTAAAACTTCGATCTGAAATAAAATTTGATTATATCATTGACTAATCGATATATTATAATAATTATGTTTTTTTTTCAAAAAAATATTGTTATAGACAATTTTTTAAAAATATATGTTTAAAAAATAATTTAATTAAAAAATAGTTATGTACCCCTTTTTCCACAATCTCTATTACTTTATTATCAATAAAAATCATCTTTGATTTCATTAAAACTGAATAAAAATTGAATAAAAATTATTCTTTTTATTCAATTTGAAATAATTTTAAAAATTTATTACTATGGAACAGAAGTTCTCAATTTTTTTCATTAGTGTACCCCTTTACTTGATTGTTTCCATTGTGTTTACCCCTAATATATATATATATATATATATATATATATATATATATATATATATATATATATTCCGCCATAAAAACTTAGGAGTACGCGTACCACAGATTGGTAACCACTGTTATAGAATATAATATAATATTTAAAACTAGCTTTAATTTGTAAACTAATTCATACTTTTAGTGTAAAATTATATATATTTAAATATTGATCAATACCAAAAAAAATATCTATTTACCACTTTATTACATTTTTAATGCTGAAACGAATAAAGGTTATATATTTTATGTAATGAAATCCATCAACAAATATCTACAGTATTTTAAAAAAAAATTAGATAATAATTATGATCAATTATCCGGGCTATCTTTAGATAATTTTTAAGCGCACACACACACATATTTATATAATAAATTATATATATATATATATATATATATATATATATATATATATATATATATATAAACGTGATTATGTGCGCACGTAATGATTGACACTTCGCCCTCGATCACCTGGTGCGTATTAAAATTTACCTGTTCCCATATTATATACAGCTTATTGGTAGGTTGTGCCTAAACAATAATTAATAAATACCAAAATGTCAATCAAGCGGTGGCCAACTGGCGGCTGGCGAACCTGACAAGACCGCCCTTTTTTAATCTGCCACAGGATATATTTATATATATATATATGTATATACAAGAAATCGTTCATGCTTTAATAACAATATTAACTTCGATTTTTTATACCGAAACCGCCAATTACATTTCGATCCTTGTTTTATTCTATTTATTATTTTATCATATATAATTCGTAAAGGTAAAGGATATAAAGTGAGTACGATGTTCAATATACCGTAAAGATCCGTTCTTTTTTGTTGTGTAAAAAGCTCACAAGAGCGATTTACAGTTTACAATTGGTCTAGGAAAAAATGTGACAAGGCACTTGTCGCTCTTATTGATGTTTTGTCGCATTTTGGATATCATTTTTTTTTTTAGATTGTCGCGTATTTGAAGCACAAAATAGCCGTATCTCAAATGAAAAAAAATCTAAAATTTTGACAACAATAGATCTAAGGATGAGATTTTATCGTATAATAAATAGGGTTGTGCTAAATATAATATTTTAATACTAACTGCACCGACGATATTAAAATTTACTCTTATGACTAATTTCATAGTCTGGATTTAAAAATTAATTTTTTGTCATTATTTAAAATTTGATCTGATTATTAAAAAAATTGAATATGGCTGAACTAGAATATTTCAAAAATAAATAGAATCATATAAATATAATAATATTTACATATTGGAATATAATTTCATTATTTATTTTCTGAATATAATTGTTTAAATTCTGATTTAAAAGAAATATGTTATTTGATACCCTTAAAAATTTTTCACGCGTTTGATTCGCAATTGACAATATGTTGTTCATTCTATCGGAAATCGCTTTGTAATTTTTTAAATCGAAGTATCAAAATCTTTCATTTCTAATCCCCGTCGAACACCTGGTACTAAAAAACTGAAAAAAAATTGTCAAAAATACTCGATAAAACACTTCAACATTCAGAATACAACAGTAGCGTACACTAAAAAAAAAACAGAAAAGAAAAGAGTTACTTGAACGATTTCAGATCGAATTCGCTGATATTATTGAATATTGTCAAAGCGAACAAAAGTTCGAAACGAACGAATAAATAAATAAAATTCATGCACATACAAAATCGGTACAGACGGTACCAATAGTCTGCGTACCCATCGATATATGAGCTTGACCCCACAGAGTAATGTGCTCGTATCGTACATTACGATCTAGCGATGCAAATGTATCTCGAAAGATGGAAATGGACCAATTGTTCGCCAATAAGAACCACAGTGTGGCTCGAAAACGTGCGACGATTAAACGCAAAAAAGGATTAATCGAAATAAAATATTATTTCTAAAATTACGTAATGAAAAACTTGATTTTATGAACTTGGATAATATTCGTCGTTATATTTGCTATTTACATATATATACTGATAATGAATTTTATTATATAAAAAAATCAATGTTTTTTTGGCGATTTCGATTTGTAGAAAGTACTGAAATATCAAAAATTTTGATAATAAACTCCAAAATATTTATTGTGGCACAATAATTTATTTAATGAGAATTCTTGATATTTATCTGATCATAAAAATATCTGATTTTAATTTAAATTTTAAACGTAGAATTTTATAATCAAGATTGAGAAATTATATAGGAGCGATATTTTAAAATTAATCGTTTATAAAAATGCCTATGAAAATGGGAAAAGGTTTTACGAAAAAATCGAAATGTTTCTCCTGGAAAATCGATTATAAAAATGGACAATTTAAACGAGACCGCATCGAAATGAGTTTCTGGAAAAATCGCGTGACTGAAAAAAAAAACATCGTCGATCGAATCATCAAGATTATGTTCCGTTTCAAATTTTTGTATCTGGTTTCATTTCCAATTATTGCTTCATTGTTTTATCACATACTGTGTAATAATATATAAATTTATATATATATATATATATATATACATTTGCGTGCGCGCGTTCAAAAATTGAATTTCGCGCCCTTTTCTCTTCGAGTATCCCTATTCGAGACTACACGGTCACATATATTAATATGTAAAAATTCCAAAGACAAATTTATAGTAACATCGGAACAATGGTCGATGCTGTATTAAATCCTAATTTGAATATAGTTGAACAGGGTGCACCGACAAAACTGCCTCCATGCGCACAAACTTGCTGTATAAAAGAAGGGCAACGATAAACATATCTAAATATTTTCATACATTGCTATATATATTTTTTAAATAATATAAATCGTTTAAGCAAAGTTTCAAAATTAATATATAAATATTTTTATTGTATTTTGAAATTTAATTTATTATTTTAAATATCTTCATAAAAATACAAGTATTTTTTTTCAAATAAAAATAGTTGTTTGTTGAAGCAAAATATAAATTTTTGTTTTTTTCTATAAAATCTTATATATATATATATATATATATATATATATATAAATCTTATATATATATATATATATATATATATATATATATATATATATATATATATATATATATATATATATAGGGTGTGTCGAAATTAAACTTAATAGTCTCTTCTCTCGAACGATACCACTAGCGCTCCGCTATGACATTAACTGATTTAAAAAATAAAGTAACACTGACGCATCCTGTATAATATATCTGATCGTTGAATTTGATTTTGATGTATTAAAAATATTTTTATCAAAAAAATTAAATAGTACTTAATAATCATCGACATTTTTATATATAATATGTTCGTATTTCAAGTCATGTCTAGACTTTTATTATGATAAAAAAAATCAATTTATTGACTTATTTCACTAATGTAAATATATGTTTTGACTCTGTTTATTCGAAAATATTTACGATATAAAGGCGTTTATTGTTATTAAAAGTGCTAAAATATATTGTCGCAAGTCGTTTGTGTCAACCCTGATTTTGTCGCAACCCTAATAATACAGAAGAAACAAACATCGTGGAACACTTTTTTTATATCTATATATATATATATATATATATATATATATATATATATATATATATATATATATATATATTATATATTTATTGGTAAGCCTCGAATAATCCGAAACGTTGCAAATAAATAAAAACGACCGACGACTTATTGATTATTAATAAGTCCGATGTAAATTTATATTATACGAGCGATTATGGTCGATTTATTTAACGACAGGGTGTTACTGAAGTTTTTTTATATTAATTTAAAATATTTTAATAAATCACGTAACTCGTATATATGTATTTTTATTATAAAAAAATATATCGAATTATTTAGTTAAAATAATTTACGAAAATTCATGTAGAGCTAGTGACTCGGTTTTGTGAAAAAAGAAATTTGTATTTAAAAAGCGACGATTAATTGATTTACGGCGTAATTAAATAATCATTGTTTATGATAAATAATTTTAGTATAAATATTATTAAATAGAAAAATGTATTAAAAAAATAATAATAAAATAATGAAAATTGTTTTTATAATAAAATAGAATATCTATATTGTATATCGTTTAGTTGCGGCTTTATAACAACAAGTAAAATCAGACGTTTACCCCGAGGCGAAAAATAAAGAGTAAATCTTACCACAATAGGATAAAAATTTTTATGCAAGAGAAAAAAAAGAAATGAACGAATAAAATAAATAAAAATAAATAAAACGAAATTTCAAATGAACACAACTCATTCACTTTGAGAAGTGTTCTCTTTTTTTTTGCGGTGAAGAAAAAAAATTACACATAAAAATACGCACGCACACACACACGCGCGCGCGCGCGCGTTTATATTAAAATATATAAAATATATTCGCCGGGGGGGTAAAAAATAAAAAATAAAAAAAAGATAGAAATATTCGTTTGAAAGTTTTTTCAGGAAATTCCTTCATCGAGGCACTCTCGCGGTAGAGTTTTTCCTCACACCTAAGCTTCTCAAACCTTGCGTTTTCGTCTCTTTCTTTCGTTCTGTATTTTTTTTCTGTGTGCATCGCAAACGGGACGCTTTTTCATTCGTCTCTTTTCCGCATTTTCCTCCTCCCCTCCTCCCCTCCGCTCAGCCGCGCGTCCCGTTAAAAATCCAAAGTTATAAAACGTTGAACAGAAAAAGAATTTTCACCGAATTTTTCATTACATCGTATCAAATAAAAGCTTCTACTTTTGTGTAATTTGTGCCGCAGAATTGCGAAAGACGTGTTTACTCTCCGAAAAGTACATTGGCGGCGCTCTCGAGTTTCACTCAAATCAATTTTATTGCATACACCCTCGCTTATTACACTTGTGTGTGTGTGTGTGTGTACTTTAATATTAATATATGTATATATTTCATCATCGCCAATAAAAATTTAAAAAAATAATAAATATCATATTATTTTTCATACTAAAGTGTAAAACAGTGCCATCTAGTGATAAGTTTTAACAGTATAAATAATTTTTAAAATTTATTTACATAATGAAACAACGAAAACTTGCATTATTATTTAATAATATATTTATATTTATTTTAATTAAAAAATGTCGTTTTTATTTAGTGAAGAGAAGTAAAATTGTTTATATTGTAGTACAAGTATAATATTTGAATTATTATATAATAATTAAATCTAAACTTAATAAAATATATAGTTAGCTGCCGTTGAAAATATATTAAAAATTTAATGAAATATTATATATTTTCATCAACTTTTGTATCACAGTGTATTTGGGTTGCCATACAAGTCGACTTATTAATAACTATTTTTCACCGCGAACAATTTTCCTCGATATATTATATGCAAATCGCAATCGATAAATGCGATCCTTTTACGTATTGGACTTTGAACAAAGAATTTTACATACGCACACATTGTATCAACGGCTGTGAACAGATTCTAATCCGATCGACGATGTTAAGCACGATCTTATAGTACCAAAAAAAATCAATAATATTTTATACATCAACAGATGGCGTTGTTGTATTGCATAATGATAATAAATTATTTAAAAATAAATTCGTAACAATTTTATTACACGAGCCGATCTTGAAATCGTCACTTTTGAGTCGAAACTACCTCAGGAAAAAAATTTTTTTTCAACCGAAAAGTCCGCAACCCTTTTATTATTGCGGTTTCTTTGACTTTGACGATGTGAAAGGTACGTCGAAATGAAATTAGGGAATTTTAATGTTTCCATTATTAAATATCTGCGCGAAAACGCGCGAAATGTGTGCAAACAACATGCGGCCCCGCGACCTGCTTGCTATATATATATATATATATATATATATATATATATATATATATATGCTCGAATATGTAATATCACATGTAAGTACAATGCTAAAAGTATGCGGAATAAAAAAAATCTCTCAAAGAGTATAACCGCACGCCGGCGATTTGATAATGAACAAAACTTTTCTTTTTTCCTTCTATGTTTCGCTAAAGGCACGTCTATACGATACCATTTTAAAAACCCTCAAAGTTATCATGATACAATACTTTGTTTGTAATATATTTTTAATTAAATTTAATAATCGATTTTAATAATAGCTAATATAGTAATATCTGTTTTTGTGCGGTCTTTTTGTATGCGTTTTTTGTGCGATTTCTTTTTTTTGTGCGGTATATGAATCACAATACGATTCGTTATATTACAAAAGTGTTGGCATCACTTTTTTTACTATCATTGTGTATGTACATATTACATCGGCCTATTTCATTAGTCATTTTCAATATTCTTACGCATATATTAAATCAGTCAATTTCAATACATAATAATAACTTCAATTAGTTGCCGACGACCTTTTTTTATACGGTCCCCCTCTATCGCATTTTTTTCTTATATTGTATTAAAATTATTTCTTATACCATATTTACGAAGTTTATGAATATTTTTTTGTGCAATTTTTTTGTGCGGTTCATATCTATCGCACAAAAAATTTAATGTATATATTTTTTATATAAAAACGTCATATTATTATAATATATTGACAAACTTGTAAGACAGATGTCGTTAAATATATATATATATATATATATTAAATTAGATATATAAAATATTATTATCAATTATATTTTCAATATATATTTTAAAAATATTTCATATGGTTAATGAAACAGTCTTTAGACCATTATTGTTAAAGTGTAGTCGAATAATTAATCTGGCATTAATTTTAATTAATACAAATGTTTCCAAATTATAGATAAAGGCGAAAAATTCCATGGCCGCACTGTCAGCGTCGTTAATCTTAAAAATTGCATCATTAAGACCAAAAAATATATATAAATAAATAAAAAAAAATAGAAAGATAGATAGTCGGTCATAGAATAAAACGTGAACCGTTCGAAGCGAACGCTCGTAAAAAACCGAGCATGTACGAATTATATTAAATGATTCATTTTGCATAATCGTATTAATAATATTATAAATAATAATAATAATAATAAAATAAATAAAAAATAATATCATTTGTGGCGTATTTTTAAATTTTTAATACCATTTTGTGTCCATTATTGTTGTTTGCAGTGCGTAAAAATTACAGCACGCCTCCATTAGTTAGTCACTTATAGCAGGAATGTAAAGAATATATTATATCGAAATATATATAAAATTAAAAATAATAATAATAATAATAATAACACATTGTTTCTGGTCGAGATTGTTTTCGTTTCGACCGTTCAATATATATATATATATATATATATATATATATATATATATATATATATATATATATATGTATATTTTAATTGTGCGAAATCGCGAAAAAATGCAAAATTACATTCAATTAGACGCGGGTTTTTTTGATAATGTCTTCAATTTGTACGTAAATATTTAAATACGGTTATAATTATTTTCGGACACGTGTGGTAACGTACTTGTACGTCTATACAAATATTGTACGATATTACAATATTTTCTTTTTTTTCAATTTTATTATATCGTATAATGCGTATAATCTAAACTAACTTCCTAATTATTTAATAGCTTTAGAGCCCGCCATCGACTTATAGCATTGCCTGTAACAGAGTGTTATATATACTATAGAAAGTGAATGTGTTTGCATGAAATGACGTGTGGGTGTCATTCATTCACAAAATTTTATTCATGATTCCTTTCGTGATGGAAAATTATCAAATTTAAAGTTCATTAACATCGAATATGAGACCAACGTCTTTTTCGCCCACTATTATTCGACGTCGACACGCACTTTAAATATATATATATATATATATATATATATATATATATATATATATATCTTTATAAAAAAGGTTGCTTATATCTGAATCGAATTATCGACATATTGAAAATATATGAATCGTTTTATATTAATCATTATTTAAAATTAAAATTTATATAAAATGAGTTTATTGCATCGTTTTTCTGCATTTTTAAATATTATCTGTAAATTATCTAGATTTTAATATATTTTCAAACAATAACATCAGCAAATAATTATAGAAATTGGTTTAACCAAAGTAGAAAATTTTTTTTCATACCCAAATAATAACAATAAAAAATAAAAATATTAATATATATTTTTAATTTTCATTAAAAAAAAAGTGTCCCACCGATCTAATAGTAACGGAGATTCTCATTTCCCGCATCAAATATGTTAAAGTATTTATACAAATATACAAAATTTTATTCTCAATATATAATATATATATATATATATATATATATATATATAATCAAAATATTTTCAAGACAAAGAAAATCAACGTGCAGGTGCGCTCAAATTATTATAACCATAGCATTACCGAATAATAATAAAAATAAAATAAAACGTATAATTAAACCGTCAAACGGCAACATAAATAAGCGTTTTATTTGTTTTAAAAAATAAAAAGTGACTCGAATTTTGTTGTCTTGTTAACTGAAGCGTTAACGCATGCAAATTAATTACTGATTTTTCGCCGATATACATAAATTGTGTTTATACACAATTTGTTCCCAGAAGTTTTAATTATTATTTTTTTTACACTTGTATTATTCATTCTGTATATTTATACTCTTTATATATATATATATATATATATATATATATATATATATATATATATATATATATATATATATATATATATATATATTATCTCTCGCCTCTTATCAATTTAGCTTCTCTAATAAGTTGTTAAGATCTAAATTCGATTAAATGGCTAATTTTTCATTGTTTTGTTTTTAGAAATGTGGCTTTTATGGATTGTTCCTGTTCGATGTTGTTTAGTAGAGCGTGCGATTTTTTTTGGGTTTTTCAAATTTATTTTTTTTTACATCCCCCCTTTTGATTTTATAAAAAAAATACAATTTATATTATGTAACGTAATAATTAATGAATTATTTTTAATAAATATGTCGACGATTATATATTTATATAATGAGTTTTTAAAATAAATTGAATTAATCTTTCATTTTATTTAATTTTATTATGGGAATAAAACAATACATTCCTGCAAAAATTTAACTTGTAAAAAAATGTATAAAATATATATTACATATAAAAAAATACTGATTTATTAAAATTAAATATTAATATTAACACTATACAAAATTTAAATATTGGCAGTAAATAATATTGTTATAATTTTAATTTAATTCTAATATAAATATTTATTATAAAAATATACACATTTCATTTTAATTATACATAATAAAATTTGATAGAAACTTTCACATGTATCAAACATTCGCACAAATGATTTATCATACGAAAATCAAATCATATTATTTATATGAAATAAATAATATAAAGCAACGTTTCGAATATACGATATACGAATATATTATAAATAAATAAATATACATATAAACGAGCGTGCAAAAATTATAAAATTATCAACGGTCGAAATCGCTCGTCGCAAAAACGGACTGCCACACATAAAATTCCACCGTAAATAAAATATAAATAATGACGTATTAACATTAATAATATAATATTAATAATATAATATAAAGCGGACGCGAAAAAATCAACGATGCGATCACGGACAATGCTCGATTTTTGTGTTGCTATTACCCGGCCGGAATTAAATGTATGCCGCCACGGGGTGCCACTGCGCTCGGTTTTCATATATTTTCAAACGTGTAATTGTTTCACTCAACGCCACTATTCAAAAACGCTTCTAAATAAATGATTTCAAAATTAAAAAATATTTATTGTGTATAAAAATAAATGGTACATTGTATAATAGTTTTTAAAGTTGTAGTACAATTTTTTTTTATATATACTACTGTGATCAAAAAGTAAGGTGAAATTGTCATTTAAAACTCCCGGGCATTAGAATGACAGGTAAATTGTATTTTTTTTCCTAGATTGGTATGACTGTCTATAACATTTGCCAAGCATCTGATTATAAAAAGGTTTAATTATCTCCGAGTTACATGTGCTTTTGAAACTTTTGGTTCTATCATCACCGTATTCGCCTGATTTAGCTCCGCGCGACTTCTGGATATTCAGCAAACTCAAAAGGCCAATGCGAAGACGCCGTTTTGACACGATTGAGAAGATAAAAACCGAATCGATGAAGGTCTTGAAGGCTATATCGGAAAAAGACTATTCTGATTGTTTCGAGGACTGGAAAAAGTCAACACTTTTTATCGGACAAGAATTATTTTAAAGGGGATGTAATTGATTTGGAAGAATAAATAAAGAATTTAAATTTTATAAACAAATTCACCTAACTTTTTGATCACAGTGTAATTAGACATTTTACTGTAATTAATTTCACTTAGCATTATTGAGAATGTAAAAAGTTGTTAAATATATTATTTTATTAATTATAATAATTTTATATTTTATTTCACTTTAAAATATTGTGTGTGTGTAATTGAAAAATTATTTTACAGTATTTTTAATAATGAAAATTACATAAATATTCATTTAGAATTCTTGTGGAAAATAATTTTCTCCATTATTTAATATCTTTATATTTTTATAATATATAAAATTATATATATGTGCGTGTGTGTGTGTGCAGTGAAAATTCGCGTGAAGCAATTATGCCCGTATATATTATTAATAATTAGGATGACTTATCTGCCATCCATCAAACGATGAAATAGAAAAAAAAATAATTTAAAGGTAAAATTTGACCACAAAACTCGCACACGAATACGGAATCGAAAATACGCTACTGTATATAGTGGGATCCCGCTCGTACGAATTCATATCAATTTAACTTTTTTTTTAACACGCTGACTGCCACGGCAATTCTTTAATTCTAGTACACTCTATAATAGTATCAAGCCAGCATTGATTTTTTAATCTTTTCCCAGAAACCATCTATCGATTTTAGCATTGATATATTTCAATTTTAATTGTAGCTGCACAAAAATGGCAAGTAAACTCAACGCGAGATAACTCGTAGTTAATTAGCGTCCTAGAAAAGAACGCAAACTGCGAGTTATCTCGTAGTAAGCAGTTAACGTGTTAAAAATTATCATATTTTTAATCAACAATACACTATATCTTTATAAGAATCGATATATATAATAAAATTGATTTATCAAAATATTTATAAAAATTACATTTTTTATATAAAACGATAAAATGGACATAATTTTCATTTATCAAACTTTATTTACTGTATTAAAATAATTTTTGTAACATATATTGCTCATATACCAAAGTATAATTTTTCTCAATATATTTCCATGTAAAATATATGGCGTCTTAAGAAATATATATGGTAAATGAACGCGATGTTTTATAAACAATAATTTACAAGTACATGATAATAGTTTGATTGAAACATTAATTAAAAAAAAAAATTTTTATCGCGTTACAAAGCGTAGCCCCGCTGTACCCGCATATATATAGTCACTATTGTATAGAGAAGGAAGAGTGCAAAGACGCGAGCGCGGACAGACAGATCTGTATCTTTTTAATTTAAAATTAGTTCCGCACGGTGCGTGTTTATTTTTCCTATCGTTGATATTTATAACCGAAATATGAGAATACGCTTCACATATCAAACAATTTTTTGGAACATAATTAGAAACGAAACGAACGCGATAATTCCAAAGATATAAAAATTACGAACAAAATAAAAGAAATATATTTATATTATAACAATAATAATAATAATAATAATAACGCCACCATTCGTATATTAAAATAATATCACGATATTTATACGATTGTGAGCCCGCGTTTATTGTGTTAACCGTGTAAATTCCATCGAACGATCGTCACAATAAAAGTCGAATATTTTTCATTTATATTATACTTTATTCGCAAGTACCGTTTCGTATTTTATTGTTATATTATATATATATATATATATATATATATATATATATATATATATATATATATTTATGGAATTTATGAATCTGTACGATGTGTGCAAATTAAATTAATTAATTCCAAAAAAAAAATATTACGTTGATTTCGAGCTATTTCTATATTTTTTTACGATCGTATTGTAGTATCTGATGATTCTTATCGTCGGTTTTAGATTCTTCAATTTTACTCGAAAAATAATTTAAATCAATTATTTTTAATTAATAATAATAATAATGACTTATATAAATATTATTAGTTTTATGCTTGCGTATATTAATAATAAATATAATTTTTAATATAAATTGCCAAACGATTTTCAGATCTAAATCATATTTTTTTTACAATCTAAATTTTTGATCTTAGTTACGATATAAATTTAATATAAAATTATAAAATAATAATTTTGTAATATTGACATTAATATTAAATAATTCTATTTTTCTATTTAAAAATAATTTTATTAAATAAAATAATTAAATTATGACTGATATTTTTGTACATATTTTTTATAGAAATATGAAAAAATAAAATAAAAATCGATAATCGATAAAATAATTTAATTATTCATTATGTAAATTCTATGAGAATATATAAAATAAATTTACACGTTTTCAGAGTAAAAAGGATATAATTACGAAATGGTTAAAATAGAGTTATTATTACGATATCAGAGAGATTAATCTCATTTTTTTTGTAACTTGTATTTACATAACTATGCAGTTAAATGTTGTTAATAAATAACGTTCAAAATGTTAAGAACCGGAAAAATGTTGATGGAAAATTTTCTATGTTGATTTACATTTTACTACAAAAATGCGCTTGTTTGTTTTATAATACTTATTTCATATATAAAATACACATAATATATGATTATTTGCGGTATATTTTAACTCTATCGCAGTCATAAATCTGATAAAATTCATTAAAATATTTTTTATCTTGATATTTTTTTTTTTTTGAGAATGTTTTTGAGTGAAATCAATAATTACGAATTTTACGACATTGAACATGAATTAAATCAATTACATAACTTGGAATTCCGAATGGAAAATTGTGTCCATAATTATCAAAGTCATATTTTTTCATTCAAAATATTTAATTTTTAGAATTAAATCTGTGTCTTTGATCATTTTCATATATTTATATATACTTTTTATTTCACAATTTTGTAAAAAATATTACGTTTTCAGAATCGCTTTCGGAAAATCATTTATCTCAACAAAATGTATTCGATGATGTGAAATTCAATATGCTCGGTCGGATAATTCAAAAGTTTACTCATATAAGGCACATTTTTAATCATTTTCATACAATTTAGACTCATAGCTTTGCTAAAAATTCTACGTTTTCAGAATCGCTTTTGGAAAATAATTCTTCTTATTAAGACGAATTCGATGATTTGATATGAAATATTTGCGAATCGACCGAATATTGTGAAAATTTACCAATATAAGGCACAACAAATTTTAACGAAATAAATTTAAAGCTTACAGCGAAATTATAATAATTATTATAATTATTAATATAATAATAAAATAATAATAATTATTGTTTTTAAATAACAAGAAAAACATCATATACATTATGTCAATATATATGAAAATAACCGAGCCGCTTTTCACGATTTTTCCGCACTTGTGCCCTTTGCGTTCGTTCCGTCAAAGCGTTCACGCGACTTAATATATATTTCGATTAAGCTAATTAATTCACCTCGGTTCTATACAACGTGAAATCTTTTACAATGACGCATTGAAGAAAAAAAAAATTTTTTTTCACCTCGAACACATCAAGCGGACAATATAACTTTATTCTTACTTAATGCGCGCTATTTGTTATATATATATATATATATATATATATATATATATACATATATTCATTTTCACCGGTTTATTTTTTATTTTTATTTATAAATATAACGTACACAGAATTATCTTACGAAAGATCTAATGGTAAAATGGAAGAAAAAAATTGTGTCTTGTAACTCGTCTCGTCGTCCATCGGCAGACGGTTGTGTGTGCTCTTGCATATACAATGATTTTTATCTATTATATTTTCTTTGTTTCAATCGCTTTGTCAGTGAAAGAGGTCGCAATGTGAATTTATTTTATTTTTA
The DNA here is from genome assembly GCA_024500535.1 of Leptonema lineaticorne. Classification (NCBI taxonomy): domain Eukaryota; kingdom Metazoa; phylum Arthropoda; class Insecta; order Trichoptera; family Hydropsychidae; genus Leptonema; species Leptonema lineaticorne. The sequence continues at coordinate 622,385 of JANIJI010000017.1, read as the reverse complement.
TTATGTGTACGTTTATAATAAAATGCTATATACAATATATAAGTATATATATATATATATATATATATATATATATATATATATATATATATATATACATATATATTAAGAATAAAAAAATATCAACTTCTTTATATACGAAATATATTTTAATAATTATAATAATTTAAATCAAACTGTGTATAATATAAAATAACGGTTCTGAATTAAATTCAATGCAATAAATTAGCACAACGCTTCTGCTTCTGAAAAATCTATATTAAATCAATTGTTTCAATCTGCTATTATATTATAATTTATATTATTATTAATATATGCGCTGTATTAAAAAAAACGGAATAATTATAATTTTTGTCTGTACAGCTATAATAATTACACGAGTGATTAAAATTACGCGATAATGAATTTAAATTACGAGTCGAAAATGATCTATAATGAAAATCTTGTATATAGCTTTATTAAGATCGGTGATTCTCAAAATATATTTAATAATAATAAAAATACAATATCTAATATAAAAATATCAATTTTTAATTTATAAATATTTTTTTATTAAATTCAAAAAATTCATATTCTAAACATTAAAATAAATTTCAAAAAGTAAGGTGAATTTGTATATAGAAAGTAAATTATTTGTTTATTGTTCGAAATAAATTTCATCTCTTTCAAATTAATCCCTTTCTGATAAAACACACTTTAGCCAACGCTTTTTCCAGTCATCGAAACAGTCGGAATAGTCTTTTCCAATATATGTCCATCAACATCTACTTCTATTCGGTTTTTATCTCCTCAATTGTGTCAAAACGGCGTCCCCGAATTGGCCTTTTGAGTTTGCTGAATAGCCAGAAGTTGCACGAAGCCAAATCGGACGAATACGGTGGTTGGGGAACGATACGAGTCGAGTTTTTAGTAAAAAAAGTCGCGAACAACTTATTCAGTATGACATAGTGTATTATCGTGATCTAAGTACCAAGAGTTTTAAAAATACGTGTAACTCGGAGATAATTAAATCTTTTGAATAACAGACGCTTGGAAAATGTTATAGACAGTCCTACTAACCTAGGAAAAAAAATACAATTTACTTGTCTTCCTAATGCCCGAAAGTTTTAAATGACAATTTCACCTTACTTTTTGATCACAGTAGTATATATATATATTTTTTTATATATTATATTTTCATTATAAAATAAATAACTTTATTACTATATTACATCGAATAAACAATATTTATGGTCGACGTAAATATATTTTTATGCAGACTTCAATCGATATTTAACATTCAAGACCCAAAAAATCCCAACTTAAATTATATATTATAGGCAGTATAAATTTAAACGATACGCGATTGCGATTATTATATTATACGAAAATTTTCGTCATAAATACGAAGCGAATAAAATTTTTGACATAATATATATGCCAATATTTTCTTTACCTAAATTATACACGTATATAATTATTTTAATATATATATATATATATATATATATATATATATATATATATATATAATATAAATCGATGAAAATCTTTACGCTGGCATATTTCAATTTTATCGCATGCGAAGAATCAGTTAAAATCGCATTCGTTTCTGATTGATAAAACTTTCGAAACGCTTTTTAATCGTTTCGAAATTTATACGGATCCGATTTCGTGTATTCGTACCGGTTAAAAACCGGTAAAAATACACACACACACATATATATATATATATATATATATATATATATATATAAACGGAGGAATCGGAAAATTTATTTGTTAACAATAAAAGGCAACGTTTTCGGCGAAATTAAATTTTCCTTTTCCGTTATTTGTCGCGTTCACGGATTGTGCGCCACTGATTTATTAACGCATTAAATTTGATTAAATACGCTCGAATTTTGGGGGGAAGTAAAATAAAAAAAAATCACACACACACACACAATAATTGCTTTTGTACTATTTTATTATAAATATGATTAATGTACGAGAGAAAGTATCGAAATAATAATAATAATAATGAATTAAATGAAATCAAAAAATATATGAAAAATTCAACACAGTTATATATTTTTACTGATTTATTATTAGCAATTCATTATGTAGTCGAATCGTCAGTTTAAGTGTTCAATTTTTATATAAAACTATAATTGATATTTAATTTTGTATATTTGAAATATTTAAAAATATATAATATTATATTAATAATTTAAATATATATATATATATATATATAAATTTTAAGAATACTAAAAAAATATACGTGTCGATTTATCGTATATTTTTCACACATTGCGTATGCAAAATCGCAATAATTTTGTAAATAAATAACGTACAAAACTGTATCAATTATCGCACACGCGATTATAATGAAAAATCCGCTTTTCCATTTCCACCATTATATTATATAATAATAACAGCAATAAAGAAATGGAAAATATCCGAAAAAAAAAATTTTTTTTTGGACGTCGTCATCGAAATTAATAGAATCCGATAGTGCTTATTCTATTTATTTATTTAATTTTTTTCCCAGCCATTGTTATCGTGTGCCCCCGTTTTATTTGTTATTTTTATTATTTTATTTTCTATTATATTTCCGTATGTTTTAGTTTATTTTCGCGCTTCGTATATCTATCTGTAACGATTTAAATATGTTTTTTTTTTTACTTCGGTTAATTGTGATTGTTCTTTTCGTGCAATTAAATGCATCATGCGACCGCGATAATTACGATTATTATTTATTTGTTCCGGTCGTTCTCTAATTGAATTTTCGTCTATTTGAACGATTACAAGTACACAATACGTGTGCGCGTTTTCTTCGGTGAGTCCGCGCACTTTTTAGTGTGACCGTGCGTCGTCGATCAAACGGGACACTCGGTAATTATAAACAATATTTCACAACAACAACACAAAAAAATCGATACATTTCAATCACTGAAAATCATCAGCATTGATCAAAATTTATCATATCTAAATATTTATATATGAAATAAACTGATTTTTAGATTCAAAACTTCTTTAGTCAATCTCTTAAATTTATTAATCATCAAGATATTTAAGAAATAACTGATATTTTAGAAACTTTTAACATTAAAATTACTAAAAATATCATTATGAATATATTTATTATATCTTTCATTAATAATATCAAAATACTAACTGCAAACATTCGTTCATTATACATTTATCAATGTTTGGTTTTTTCGTTAACGCAATCATAGTCACCCTAATTAAGACGATTTCACTGCGTTTTCTCTTATTATTTCATATATATTTGTTTTCGAAAATGGATTTAACGTGTATTATTAACCGTAACATGGCATCGTATAAATAATCGTCATACATGCATTATTTATTTCAATAAATAAATAAATAAATACCGCACACTTGAGTCCGGACTAATTATTGCCTATTTTTTTTTTAAGACGAGCCCCCTTCTTCTAAAATAATAATTATAATAGATTTTTTTCTGCAGATTTTGTTTTGATAACGTCAAATTTCTGTCGTAACGAACAACGAGTACAAGAGTAATTTTCGTATATCATTATATTACATATTATAATACGTTTATATAAATGCGCATAGAGGATGTGCGCCCTCATTTGTACTGAAAAAACATAATATTTTTTTAATCCCAATTTTTTTTATAATAATTAATATTATATTTATATATAATATAAATTATTCCACCACCGTTTTCGCTTGATTTAGCTCCGTGCGACTTATGACTATTCAGCAAAATCAAAATGTAAGATTTTGAGGAGATAAAAAAACTAAATCTAAGAAGGTCTCGAAGACTATATACCGAAAAAAGATTATCCCGACTGTTTCGAGGACTGGCAAAAGTGCGTTTTATCTGACGGGGATTACTTTGAAGTGAATAAAATTAATTTGGAAGAATAAATAAACAAAGAATTTACATTTTATAAACAAATTCACCTTACTTTTTGTTCACAGTATTATACAAATTATTTTACATGATTTAATTATAATATAAAAAATGCATAAATGATAATATCATATCACATACTGAATTTGCATATTCGAATTGCTCATTCAATATAAAATGATACGGTACATTGTATTGCTCCCCCCCTCATCTATATTATAATATTATATATATTTATCGGTTTTGTGTGTCTGACATCCTCTACTTTCCATACGATGCAATTAACCTGATTATTAAATAATGTCGCATTATTCACAGGAATAGTGTTAATAGCAATAGTGATAACACTTGTAAATTAACAATAAAATCATAATTCTTATGTGTAATTCGAATTGTATAACAGTATAATCTAACGACTCATTGTCTAATAATAATAAAAATATATATATTAAACTACATTATAATATTTTTTTATATATTATAACAAAAATAATTTTAAAAATTCGTTAAGATTTTCAATACTATATTTATAGATAGATTTGTCATCCGTTTAAAATTATTAACGATTCATAATTTTCAACGTTAAATTGTTATATATATATATTTTAATTATACGATTTATTTTATAAATTAATTATCTTAGTAAATAATATATTCTAAGCTTACAAATAATTTTTAAATATTAAAATGATATATATTTTTCTGCTCAAAAATAATTATTTGACTTCCTATTATAATATATATATATATATATATATATATATATATATATATATATATATATATATTATTTTTATTAACTGAAATAAAATCAAACAGTTTTTTTTATTATCCATTAAAAAATGCGTACGCAAGAGTAACATTTAATTCCACGATTAATGAGACAACGCTTAATTTTCGAATTATCATCATCCATTATTACACTTTTTATCTATTTTACGATTACTCAGTACACACATACATGTAATTGAACACACACACATACACATATATTTATTCCGAAAAAAATCTCTTTGTTTCTGAATCATTAAATATGAAGGGGAACCGTTTCGGTTGTTTAAAATGGCAATTAAGAAGAAAACACACGACTAATACGCGACGCTTATTGTTTTCCTTCTGGAAATTTAAATAGATATATAAATAAATAAATAAATAAATAAATAAACAACAGTAACAGAACGTTTTCGATTGTGTTTAATGTGCGAGCGTTAATATTTTAACAATAAAACCGGTAAAATTCGACCGAATCCGTTACCGGTGAATTGCCAACGTTATCTTTCCGATATGCATATTTAAATGTCTTCAAATAAATTTCAAGCTTGTCTATATGTTATTGGCAGAGCCTATCTTGCTTTTTTTTAATCTATTTAAAGAAATGTCTTTCAATTACCACGAATATTCTGATATAAAAATTTGAATGTCAATATTTATATTACTTTTTCTTAATCGTATAATTCCATTGAAATCTCCATTTGTGCTATTAGTAAAATCGTGTACAAACGAAATAAATTCTCAAAATGTGCTCTATTTATTCGCTTATTTAAGTTAAATCTATTTGATTAATTATAGATTAGGAACAAAAATGAAACGAAGAAGTATTTAATAATCTATCATCACATTCAAGAACTATCAGTCTTTTTTTTTCAAATATATTGCCAAATAAATAAGACCCAAATTTATATATATATATATATATATATATATATATATATGCAAATATAAATTTTTCAAAATTCGATATTTTATAAACCGCATAAAAGCGAAATTGTGTAAAACAGATAACGTGTAAATATAGATCTATTTGTATTAAATTTGTTTAGTTGCAAAAATCGGGCATTTTATATAGAGCCTAGACTGTATATAGATTGCCTGTAACACTGGTACGCCTACGTGAACGTTTGTCCGTTTGTCCGCGTGTGTGTTTGTAATGTTTTTTTTTCTTTATATTCAATTTAGAGGCGTTCGTTTGAAACCTATAGTTAGTCGAATCAACCGATCGTTACTCGCTATTACGCGCGCGTTGAATGAAACGCGCGTTATTACACGATTTCGACGATTCTTTGTTTGTAAATATATAAATACAGGATGAATAGAAAATTAACTTACATGCTCTCGACTATTTTTATCGTGATAATATCATATAAATTTGCAAATGCAATATTTGTTTTTAATATTATTTATTTTTTTTGCGATGAGGTGAATATTAGATAGGTATTGAATATTAGATGGGTTTTCGGCTCTTTGAAGACACTAAGGACACCTCACCTCCCTTCCATTAACGCCTGGAAGGATCCTTCGCCTTTTTCATTTATAAGGTTCGGCTAATAAAACGCTAACACTGTTAGGTAATTACCTAAGAAGGAGCTCTTTTGATCTCGGTACTCCGACACCGATTCTCGCCCATCCGATTTTGCGGAAGTCTAATGTCAAATATGCGAATAAGAAATGATTTTTAATGCAGACGCTTACATAATTCATGTGGCAGTCACCCCTAACATGTTATTGGCTAATGACATTATCGATTATAACACTGTGATCAAAAAGTAAGGTGAATTTATTTATAAAATGTAAATTCTTTATTTATTCTTCCAAATCAATTTCATCCCCTTCAAAGTAATCCCTGTGTGATAAAATGCACTTTTGCCAACACTTTTTCAAGTCCTCGAAACAGTCGGAATAGTCTTTTTCCGGTATAGCCTTCAAGACCTTCTTCGATTTGGTTTTTATCTCCTCAATCGTGTCAAAACGGCATCCCCGCATTGGCCTTTTGAGTTTGCTGAATAGCCAAAAGTCGCGCGGAGTCAAATTAGGCGAATACGATGGTTGCGAAACGATATGACTCGAATTTTTGTATTATCATGATAAAGAAACGCTTGACAAATGTTATAGACGTTCCTACCAACATAGAAAAAAAATTACAATTTACCTGCCTTCCTAATGCTCGGGAGTTTTAATGACGATTTCACCTTACTTTTTAATTACAGTAGTGTATTGTATTATACAATGAAAATAGTGGCATTATCAAGACATTGGTTATATTTGAAATAAAATAGAAAAATTAATTATAATGGGAAGTATAAATATTGCATTCAAATTCATCCGAGTACACGATTTTAATTAAACCGTTATTCGGAATGAAATTTTCATAAAATTATATATATAAGGGTGTATGTATACATGTGTATATTTGCAAAGATGAAGCATTGATCACCCCGAAGGTGTCTGGTGAGAGATATTCAGAATTATAGAGGCAGGGGTTTTGGCCACCCCGCTCTCTCTCGGCGTCGGTGATTACATGAAACATTAATGAATCGAAAGGTAATGGAATAAATTAATTCGTAAAGGCAATATTCGTTTGTGCAGCAGAGCGCCTAACGAGAGACGCGCGCGCATTAATCGCGACCCCCCGATTGGCCACCACTGGTATTCCGACCGACACACAGTCGCATTATATAGCGTACGTACGATAAGTTTTCAACGTTCTCTACGCGCATATATATATATATATATGTGTGTGTGTGTGTGTGTGTGTGTGTGTGTGTACACGATGGGGGTCGGTCAGGGGAAAGGGGGCTGAAGTCGGGCGGTTTTCATTTTTCAAAATATCCAACAGACGAATCTTAATAAATATTCGACGAAAGCAAACGAGATTTTCTCGTTTCGCGCGCTACGTATGGTTATTATCATGCCTTCGGGTGTTCGAGGATATATATATATATATATATATATATATATATAAATGCATGTGTGTGTGTAAAAAGGCGGATTAGCATTTTAATTCGAGATGCAACATCCATTAAAAATAGTTTTCGCCCTGTGAAATGTTGAAAAGAGTCGTCGCGCTGCGACTTTTGATTAAGAGACGACTCTTCGGAACTCGAGTCGGAGACCTCTGCGGAATACGATGCATAATATATGTCGTTATGAATATAAATTTCGTGTTTTTCATACAAATTTAATATTTCATCGATGAAATTATTCAAATATTTCGAATTTTGACATTACGATATAAGAATCGTATATTTCAATACTGAATATTAATGACAATATTCCATAAGACTTATTAAAAAATGTTTTAATATTTTTATATATTATATTCGATTAAATCTGGTTTATTTATAATATATTCAAAAAAAAATATAGTTCAATTTATTATATGAATTTAAAAATATATGTATACAGTCAAACCTATTTTTGTGCGATTCCTTTTTTTGTGCGGTGTATGAATCACAATATGACTCATTGTATTATAAAAGTGTCGACATCACTTTTTTTTAACATCTGTGTGTATGTACATATTTCATTAGTCATGCTCAATATTGTATCAGCTAATTTCAATACATAATGCGCCATCGAATAACTTCAACTGGTTGCCGCCGACCTTTTTTTATACGGTACCCCTCTATCGCATAATATTTTCTTTTTCATATGTTGTGTTAAAAATATTTCTTATAACTATTTACGAAGTTTATGAATATTTTTTGTGAGATTTTTTTGTTGCGGTCCCTATCCACCGCACAAAAAAAAGGTTTAACATTTCAGCTTTAATTTTAAAAGTATTATAAATTTTATTTCGGAAAATTTCTAATATAAACTGACAAATTTAATCTTTTTTGATATTTATTCTTATATAGAAACTATATGTAGATATTTTTTATAAAAACTGACATGATACATATAAATAGTATAAGATACAATATAACTGAATATTTTAAATTCAGATTGGATACAATTAATAACACTCGGAATTTACGGTTCGAGTTCGAGGTCCGGTTGGAAAATATGCGCGTCGATGGAAAATCTTCTTCAAACTGTGTAAATAAGATTTTCATAAATGTACATTTGTGTGTTTTATAATGTGATAATATAATGTTTTCGGTTGTGCTGTACATTTTCAGGCATAATAATAAATCCGGGACGATGCCGGGATAAATCCACCGAAGCCGGGGGTAGGAAATTAAAGAGAATCGCTAATCAGTCTCAGTTCTCTTCTTTATAGGTTTCAGGGGCTGGAGATCCTTTCTCTCCAAAAATACTAAATAATATTCAAAGTTGCTCTTAATACCTTATTTTATGCATTCGAAACAGCGAAAAACATACATTCTTGAAGCTTCTTTGATTCATTTAATATTAATTAAAATATAGGTGAATTTATTGCAGCGCATCTCGAAGAAAACAATTCTGAAATGAAAATTTACTATAATTTTTTTTAGGAAAAACGTTATATATTTTTTTTTAGACTGATCGAATTTTTTTCTTCATAGATATCATGAATTTTTCATGCCGAATTAAAAGACAATTATTGCGTTTAAAAGCGACGCCACAATTTCGACTCCACTTCAACCCCCGCGGATTTTCAGGCGATCAAGGGTGAAAGGATAAAATCCCCGTCGTAAATTCGTAAAGGTAATGAACTTTCATTTTGTACCGTAATTTTGGAAACTCGTTAATAACGCCGAATACACGGAGCACAAAGCCTTAATTAAAGGTAAACGTTGATCAAACCCTAAAGGTGAATATATGCGAGGCCGGGACACATATTATTATATTATTATGCTATATACGACACTCGTATCGATTGGACCCGATGATATGTAATCTCAATTGATATTAATAACAATTACTGTTGTTACTGATATTGATGTCCCGGCTACTATTATTATTACAATGCTTAATGACGATTAATCGATTATTACATAATAAGAACGTACAATTAAATAATAATTTATGTGTATGCGATGATCTAATGGCAATATTCTATTCTCGAGATATCGCTTATTAGTATAAAAAAATATTTTAAAAATTCATAAAAATATATAATATATATTTTAAAAAATTGTTTGATTTGTTGTTTTTTTTATTATAAAATGATAAATACGATCAAACCTGTTTTTGTGCAGTGGATAGAAATCGCATAAAAAAATCGCACAAAAAAAATATTTAGAAACTTTGTAAATATTTTTTTTGATAAGAAGAAATAATTTGTAAAATTTAAAACAAATATAAATATATTAAAAAAATAATAAAGCATAATTAATAATATAAAATAAATATATATTGTATTATATTTGTGAATATTCTGTAGCATTCGTCGTTTCGATTCAATGGCACTCGACGTCGACGCGGACTGCATTAAGTGCATTGTGATAGATTTTCACACTGCGGCTCGGATTTTCCGATCCATTTTCCCGCTTTTCCGACGCGGAAACGTCCCCCCTTTATTCGAACGTCATTTAACTGCTATCACCCCCCAGTGGATTACACCTCTCGGTTAACTACCGAAGGGTTGAAGCTTGAATAACCGATCCCCGAACGATGCGGTATGCGTTTTCCGTCGAAACCTTTTTTTATATATACATATAAATATATACATTTTCCGTTTAATACGAACGCGTATTTTTTAATATGTACATATTTTTAATGCGCATATATTGATGATGATAACGTTTTTTTAATGGCGCAATGAGAATTGCAATTAAAATTTTACATGCAAATCGCTGTTTTTTTTTTGCACGCCGTACGTTGAACAGTTTTCGTATAAATGTTTGATTTTTTTAACATATATAAAAATAAATATATAATTATTTTTTATTAATTTTAATATTTTTAGTACAGAGACCGACGTTTTACGATCGCCTATCGAGAAAATCCGATCACATAACCACCTGTTGAAGCCAATACAATACGTATAAGCGTATGCGGTGCAACAGTTTATTGCACACCCGGTACTCAATGAACGGACGAGAAAAAAAAATGATGATGAACGACAATATTTGCTGGCGAAAAATCGTATTTTCAATTTTCTTTTTAGCTGTCAATTCAATATACAGGGGGTTGCTTTTTTTAATAAAGCGTTTTCATCGCACTCGATTTCCCAGACGCTATGTAAATTTTTCAATGGCGTTTTCGAATTTATTTTTGACGTAAATAAAATAATCTCTATTATAATTAATAAAATAATATATTTTTTTAATAAATATATTAATCAACTAATAAATTTATCATATTCATACTATGACATAATATATAAATATTTATTATTCGTGTAAAAGTGCGATAATTTCGATTTTTAAAATAAACTAAAAAAAACACACACACACACATAGTATAAGAATAAGAATTTGTGTTCACTAATGGTAATATCCGAGTCGTATATATATTATGGTAATCTATCAAAATGTTAAAAATATCGAAGAGCGAGACGTGAAACCGACAATTACAACATATTCGTTTTAATTACATTAATTCATAGATCCAGAGCCGGATCGATCCGAAACGGGAAAAGAAAAAAAAATATTTATATATATATATATATATATATATATATATATATATATATATATATATATATATAAACTTTGTGGCCCGCGGACGTGCATTATGAACGCAGATGTGATTTTAATTGTATTTTTTCAATATTTTATAATTAATTATGAACCTTCTCCTTTAGCAGCCACCGCTAGTAATTTTCTTATGGGGCTACGTGACTCGTAATTACCCAGATTTACTACTTATAAATTATTGATATTATTAATTAAGTTTCGTACGTTCGAAGCGAACACTTCGCCATCATTTATTTTGAAAACCTGTCATTTTTCATTGTTTATTTTTTTTAAGATAAAAATGGAGCTCTTTCTTTGTATATGAAATAATGGTGATTTAATCATACGCTGTCTTATGTTTTTTTTTTTTTTTTGATTTTATATCTTCGTAAATTTTTTGACGGATGCATTGTGATTAATTGAGAAATATTAAGGTAAATCAAAACGAAATATTAACTGATTTTAAAATTAAATAAAAAAAAATTAAAGATCAAAAATCTTAATTTAGAAAATAAATATAATTTATCAATATCCATTCTCATTTGATAGATTTTATTTACTTTTGTTCTCTCATTTTTTTATATAAAAAAATTTACATACTAAATTTTTATTAAACAAAACTAAAAAAAATATTAATTTAGCAATAATAATAACAAGTTATAAAGAGCACAAATTATATTTTCATATCGGATCAACCAACCAAATAACCCAAAACAAGAAGTAAATCATTCATTTTTTCCATCAGCATCGACATGTTATATATATAAAAAAATATATAAAAAATCACTCAAATGCGTTAACGTATTATTAATTATTTAACGTAATACACATTAAACGTATTTAACAGATCGTAATAAATTTTAATTGACCGGGGGGGAGAAAAGGGGGGAGGGTTCATAAATTTTCAAATTCGACGGTACATGATCACAAAATATATAAATACAGATTGTTCTAAAGATTATTAAATATAAAATATTTAATTTTGAATTTCTTCTGTATTTTTAATATTTTTCTATCATACTCCAGTATTTACTACTGTGATCAAAAAGTAAGGTGAAAATATCGTTTAAAACTCCCGGGCATTAGGAAGGCAGGTAAATTGTAAATTCTTTTCCTATGTTGGTAGGACTGTCGATAATATTTGCCAAGCATCTGTTTGTCAAAAGGTTTAATTATCTTCGAGTTGCACGTGTCTTTACAACTCTTGGTTCCTTCATCACGATAATGCACTATGTCATACTGCATTGGTTCTTCGCGATTTTTTTGCCAAAAACTCAACTCATATTGTTCCGTAACCGCCGTATTTGCCTGATTTGCTCCGTGCGACTTCTGGCTATTCGGCAAACTCAAAAGGCAAATGCGGGAATACCGTTTTGACACTATTGAAGAGATAAAAACCGAACAGAAGAAGGTCTTGAAGGCTATACCGGTAAAGGACTTTCCCGACTGTTTCGAGGACTGGAAAAAGCATTAGCAAAAGTCTAATTACTTTGAAGGGAATGAAACTGATTTGGAAGAATAAATAAAAAAAAAATACCGAAAAATGAATAAAGAATTATAAAGATGGCAGCGTTTTATTATCATACTTAGATATTGCAGACACTCGACCTATAATTTTTATGTTGAGAGTTGTACTATATCGGGCTATATAAGTCGTGTAACAGAATAACGATCGAATTCGAGCGCGATATTTTCGATCCGTACTGTATACGCGTATATACAGGGTCGTTACGTTACGGTTTGTTGGCGGTACTCACTTCAGTACGAACGACTATCATTAACTTATGGACAGGCTATCGTTAACTAATCTGTATTCATCAAACATAGCGTCGGTTTGGCCTTCAGCTCATTAGGCGTCCGCCTCATCATCACCATAAAATTTGGATATTACCGACTTCCACCGAAAATATTTCATTTCAAAATGACGAAAAATAACATCAAAAAAAAGACGAGTGTACGACCAGGCTCATCGTAATAATAGCGAGCCTTGTAACGCGTCATTTACATAAGTATTTAAGTAGGCATTATGCTGTATAATATACTCACTGATAAATTTGTACAATATATATATATATATATATATATATATATATATATATATATATATATAATTATATTATTTTCTTAAAATATTCAGTGCTAAAAACCGAGATTCTCAAAGCTTTTTTATGTCTTAAATATTATTTTTATACTACTAATATTATTTAATTAAAAGTATATAATTTTATTATAATATTAATTATTATGTATTATGAAAAAAATGTTAGTTTAATCATACTATAGCAGGCGTGTTAAACACACAAGTTGAATATACAAAGTCGTGGGCCGCATTTTTCGTTTTCATTCAAGTCGCGAGCCGCAAGTTTATAATCAAAATATCACTTTTAATTTATTCAAACTACACACTACAACTTTATTATCTGGGCGAGACGCGTGCGGTCCGCGAACCTCGTGTTTGACATGCCTGTACTAATTCAAAATATATAATTTTACTGTAATATTAATATTAATATTCATTATCAAAATATTGTTAATTTAATTATCAATCAGTATTAATAATAATAATTTATAAAAAAAATTGACAAGTGACTAATAATACGAGTACACATAAAAATCTTTTTAAAATTAAATATATATATATATATATATATATATATATATATATATAAAACTACCCTTAAATAAAATATAATAATTAAGTATATTATAGATTCGTATATTATTTGAATAAATTCTAAAAAAAAACGTTTGAAATCGTGCGCATTGCAACGAGTTAACCCATTAACGGCGGGTCTCGATATTTTCAAGCGAGGGGAAGATATTCGCCCGAAGCGGATCGCTAATGACACCAGAATATCCAGCATTTCTCAATGGGTGTGGTTCTTGAGATCTATAGATCATATGCGCTAAGTTAAATCTATCAATCAACCCCGAAACATCAAAAAATATATAATATATAATAATAAAATCCCACAATGATAATTATTGGAGCGTTAAAAATCGGCCTATAATTATAATACAAACTATGACTATATTATTTATATATTGTATTTTTTTTTCTCGAAATTATCGACGTACGTGAAAATTATTATAAAAATGCACGCTCGAACGAATCACGCGCTCATTTTTTTTTTCGAAGTAATAGTTATAATTAGTTATAAATTTTAGCATATTAATCGGTATTAATTAATACGAAATGGGCGATCGTTCCGCAATATATGTATCTTTTATATCTCGTGTTGGTAATTCAATAAATCACTTTGTAATGAATTTTCTACGAAATTATTAATCTCGTAATCGTAATCTTGATATTAGCAGTCGTAAATCGTTTATAATTTAATTGGAATTTATAAATTATCAATTTTATTCACACACAACAACAACAACAACAACAACAAACAATAAAAAAACCGTTAACAGCGATTTCCGAAGATTATTGAGTTTTGCGAAAGACGATTTATTATTTGCAAGGTCGAGTCGTTGACTTTATATACAACCTTCATATAAATATTTAAAATTAAATTATAATATAGTATATCGAATATATAGACTCGGTTTATATATTATGACTATTATAACATAGACAATATAAATATTCATGTATTATTATGGATTAAAAAAAATATGTAGATAACGCTGTGATCAAAAAGTAAGGTGAATTTGTTTATAAAATGTAAATTCTTTATTTATTCTTCCAAATAAATTTAATCCCTGTCTGATAAAACGCATTTTTATCAACGTTTTTTCCAGTCTTCGAAACAGTCGGATTAGTCTTTTTCCGGTATAGCCTTCAACACCTTCTTCGATTTGGTGTTTATTTCGGTTTGCTGAATAGACAGAAGTAGCACGGAGCCAAATCAGGCGAATACGGTGATTGCGGAACGATATGAGTCTAGTTTTCGGCAAAAAAGTCACAAAGAACCAATGCAGTATGACATGATGCATTATCGTAACAAAGGAACCAAGAGTTGTAAAAACACAACTCAAAAATATTTAAACCTTTTGACAGACAGACGTTTGGCAAATGTTATACAGTCCTACCAACCTAGGAAAAAAAATACAATTTACCTGCCTTCCCAATATCCGGGAATTTTAAATGACAATTTCACCTTACTTTTTGATCACAGTAGTGTATACTTTATTTTTCGATATTTAATATGATAGAGAGGATTAAAATTAAAATTAGAGGCACAAACCGCATTCCCGTCGTTGTGCCAACCCTGAGGGTCAATACTTGTTCGAACGCCACTGATGATGTCTACCATCATAAATCGTTTTATAACGATCGGATCGGATCAAAATGAGCAAATGCATTTTTTTCCATGGATTTTCATTAAAAATATATTACGATGACTCCGAAATCGAGTGCATCGCATCGCACGATAATAATAACGCGCACTACGCTCGCAATGTGAACGCGGCCCGAGCGCATTAATGACACCAGAAGGAGGCGCAGTTCCGTTTTTATTTTATTGTTGTTTTTTTTTTTTTTGAAACGTTCGAAAGATGTTTGATGATTGATGGATGATTGGGCGACTTTTGCCTGTTAACAAGGGAAACATTAAGGACATGTCTGGACTATGGGAAAAACACGCCTTACTGGTATCAAACCGCGGATATATGAAATTGCAGTCATATTTACATTAAAAAATAATAATTCTTCAATGAAAAATTATTATAATGTAATCAGAAGAAGAAATATATCACAAAAAAATATATTTTTATACAAGTTTTATTTGTATATTTGTTTGGGTGAAATTTTGTTATCGATGTATCAAACATTTTTCGATGTCAGATTGAGCTGAAACTTTTCATACTTACTCATTCTCGATGACAAAACAAGAATCAATAAAAAAAATTACGAAATAATTGACCATTTAGTGGTGATTAATTATATCGCTGTTACGATATGCGACAGTCGATAAATCGATATGACGAATAATAATACAATGGTATATTTATCAATAAATTTATATGATAATACTATAATGTAATTATTATTATTATTGATAATTCAGTAATACGATATAAAAGAGTATGTTCTTTTTAAAAATAAAATATATTTTTATTATTCTATCATTACTGCAACTGTTTAAAAAATATTAAATTTATAATACATTATGCGATCGTTGACTTTGTTATTATTATTAATAAATAAATATACAAAAAAAAAATACATAAAATATTCGACCGAATCTCAAAAGAGTCACCCGTCTAAAAAATAAATAAATAAAAACGTCCATAATTTTCTCAGGAAATAAATTAAAATGAAAAAGAAGCCATCGAATTCTAGCAATTTATTGTGATTGATCGTTATCTTTTCCACGTATCGAACGATTGAACGAAAACCAAACGGGGTGTGGTCGAAACCTCACTTAACCCACGAAAAAAAAAAGTTTTGTTTACACAAAAACCTGTACGTGAACGAAAACATTGTAGCCAGAAGGGTGTAAGTGCTTCCGATAACGATTTCTATAATACATATATCCAATATCTCAATACAAATATAATGTAATATTTTATCTTCAGACATTTTCATTCTGAAATGTTTTTTTTTTATATATTTATAAAAATGCACTTACAACATTCAAACTCTAAGTGTTTATATATAATATAATCAGATAATGTTCAGCGTCCGTCGTAAAAGTCAAAAATTATTCTCGATCGTAATTTCCAAGTTCGAGTCAATTGAATCGGTTCTCGATGTTGATCGCTGATTATGCGACGAATATTGTATTATACATAGTGACGGTTATACATATTGACGGATGTTTATATTGTGTGTATGTATTATATATATATATATATATATATATATATATATATATATATATATATATAAATGTGACGAGTTTTCAAACGATTATGTCCAATCAGTCGCAGTGACAAATCAGTTTTTGTCGAACAGATCCTTTGTTCGAATGCGAGGACAACTTTTCAACACTGTCGATGCGGGGGAAGAAATAAAAATTGTGCAATTAGTGAAAATAAAAGGATTAAATATCGATACATATCTATTCGTATAATATATATTTTAGGTTTAAAATTAATTTATTTTTTTATTAATATAATAATATATCTACACTTTAAAAGCCATGGCAAACTATGACCTCAAGATGGAGATCCGTTCTAGAATAGAACAAGTTAGAACACAATTCATAGCTATGACAATTTTTTAACATCTAAGAGCACGAGTATGGAATTAAAAATACGTATGCTTAGATGTTACGTTTTTTCCATTCTTCTATATGTTCCTGAAAACATGGACACTAGACCCTAGGACCGAAAAATTTCTGGAAGCCTTCGAGATGTGCTGCTACAGGAGAATGTTAAGAATATCTTGGACCAAAAAAGTAGCAAATAAGAAGTGTTTTGAGAAAATTGATAAAACTACAGAAATATTATAAATTCTTCTTCTTCTTTTTTTATGTCGACTTTTCAAGAAGACGATCCATCCACACGGTTAATGAAACTTTCGAAAGAGTTCTATTGACGAACAGTTGAACCAACGACGAAGATCTTTAAACCATGAGATTTGATATTTTCCTTGAATTTTTTCTTCCAAATACTAAATACAAAATACCAAAAACGGTTAAACCAAGAAAAATGAAATACCTCAGCCATATCTTAATACAGGTTTCTCCAGATAATTTTGAAAAGAAAAATTCAGAGGAAAATATCAATAGGAAGACGTCAAAACTCATAACATAAAGATCTTCCTCATCAATTCAATTTGTTGTCAATATAACTAGAATTAAAAGTTAGCGTTAGCCGTATGAATCCATAATATATTTTACGATACATTTTATAATGATTTCCGGTTGTCTATCACTTATAATACAGAAATCAATATGAAAATCATATTCGAAATTTAGTATAGCATACCGTTTTTAGCTTTTAATAGTTTGAAATGGCGAAAAATCGCATATTATGCCACATTCGAGTGACGTATTCACGGTGACATCGTGCTTCAATATTAAAGTGTTTCAAATTACGTGTCACTGACATCTCACACCGGATATTTAATAACTAATTACGACTGCTCGGCTCTTTGTTTTGTTGCACGAATGAGATCTTCTAATGATGCGGTTGTATAACTGCTATAACTAGGATTCTTATTGCTAAGATATATATATATATATATATATATATATATGTGTGTGTGTGTGTGTATTTTTTTGTTGAGGTAAATACGCAATTTTACCGGTAAATATGCTCGGCGAATGCGATTTAATAACTGAAATTAATCTGAGAAGAAATGTGAAAACGATTAAAATTTTATGGCAATATGAGATGTTGGATCGTTCTTATTTATTTTATTTTTTTTTTTTGAAAAATGCGAATGATTACTATAAGTTGTAATTGTTTTTCGAGCTTTTCATGCGAAATCCAATTATTTATTTCATTATAATTATGGTGTAAAGCGAATAAATCAATGGTATTATAAATGTTTTAAATTGTACTATATTTCAAATTTCATAATAAAAACACGATTCTTCACGTTTATATTATATATAAAAATATTTTCATAATATATAAATTCAATAATGTTATTTTTATTCTTCGCATATTTAAAAATAATAATACAATAAAATATTTATTGTATTATAATTATGCGTTAAATAAAAAAATCGTCAAATTTGTACTAATTTAACACACTGAGCGCCGGAATCGGGAAACAAAGCGTCGCACGTTCGACGGGCGGGATCAGTGTAATTATTCAATTAAAATTTCAAACGTTTTATCGCTCGTTAAATTGGTTACCATGTTTCGTTTCCGCCTTTTTCCGTATTCATCGTTTAAGTGTTACTAATCAGTTCTTCAAATACGGCCAACGAACACCTCAACGAGCACAAATAAAGTATTTCCTAATTTCGCTCATCAATCGTGACCGATTCACGGCTAAATTGATATTGAAACAAGTCACAATCGAGCGGTCTGAATCCGGCTTTATATCGCGTCGAACATAAGTCATATGTGGAATATAAAAATAAATAAAAAAAATGGAGAATCTCGGTAGCTAATGGATGATTTATTGCCGACTTCCAACTGTGCACCAAACAATACTAAAATGGTAATTCTGTGGTAAGATGAAAAAAAAGGATAAAATATATTATATATAAAATAAAACAACCTCTTCACGAATATATAAGTTGATTTTTTAATAAATTTTATTGATTATTGTTCATTATTTTCCTTGTCGAACTTATCGATCGAACCTTTCAATACATCATTCGAAATGACTTAATTTCACAAGTCAAATCAAAATATATAAAAGATCAAAAATTGACAAATATATTTATATATGATTGAAAAATAAACCAATTAATATTTTCTACATCATATACATATAATATTTTTCAAAATTAAACCGAGAAATATTTTCTTTCATATATATGGTATATGAATCTTCTTTTTTTGCTGCCTTAATATAGATTTTTTTTGTTCCAATTTTTTCGAATATATATATGTATATATATATATATATATTCGTTTGTCTGTTTGTATATATATGA
Organism: Leptonema lineaticorne; assembly: GCA_024500535.1. NCBI lineage: Eukaryota > Metazoa > Arthropoda > Insecta > Trichoptera > Hydropsychidae > Leptonema > Leptonema lineaticorne. The sequence goes on along the minus strand of JANIJI010000017.1, from coordinate 602,676 downwards.
ACGAATTTATTCGTATCGAAAAAGGGTAGAAATATTATTTAAAATAATTAATCGTGTCGAATTTCTCAATTCTTCATATTGACCGTTCCAATATATCTCGATACACAATGCTCGACGGGAATTCTCCAATCGAATATAATTCAGTTTTGCGGTTGCATTTCCAAAACCTGTTCCCCCAAAAAAAAATATTTTTTTTTATTATTATTTTTATCTTAAAAATATAATTTCATATGGTTTCTTTTTTTTTAGTTCAAAATCAACCGTTCACAATTATAATTGAAAATATATACATTTTATATTTATAGTATATAATGTATTGTAGTATATATTTATACTTTATATTTTACAATGACTAATATTTTTTTATAGATCTTCAATGATTAAATAAATTAAATTAAATACTGTAAATATATTATTAATATATTATTAATTAACACATTTTATGCGGGAAACGAGAATCTTCCTTTTTTCGTCTGCCACTAGTCGTTGGCGGGGGACGAAAATCTCCTTTAACAAAAATGTTACCACAAAATCATAATAGTTATGAATATCAAATCTAAAACAAAAAATAATAGTGATTTTTTTAAACTAATAGTATTAAAATAAATTTTTGTCTTTTATATCAAGCAGATTTTGCATTTTTATCTTGTTAATAAAAAATCTAGTACTTATCTTCGGATTAATTTAAAATAATAAATATATAATTAATTTAAGATAGTTTATATAGTACATTTAAAAATGTTTTCTGTTAAAATGGCCAACAAATATATTTAGTTATAAATTGATTCCATTAATATACTGATATACTTGACAAATAAGACTTTATCGATGGATTTAAAAGAACTGATTTACAATATATAATAAAAACAGAATCCCTTATGTATAAGGGATTAATACATCAATCATTGTTTCCATTATCGAAACTCGGTTAATTTTTATCAACGACATATTTAAAATGTTCAAATCCTTGAAAAGGGATTGCGAATGCATTTTTTCGCCCTTGTGCTTTTTTATCTGGTCGCTTTTGAGAAACACCCGCCCCGTGTACAAATGAGCTAATTACGATTATTAATACGAACAGGTCGCGGGACTCGGTCGGGTCGGAATGCACCGACCGCTATGCGGTCAAATCAGCTGGAAATCGATCAGAGGCTCTATTGACTAATGGCCGTGTCAAATTGACCGAGATAAAAGGCTATTATAAAGGCACGATATTCGCATAGGGCAATTTGTGATGGTCGTTGTTGCATTGGACGCCGCGTTTTCAGCAGCGTCACTAGGATCAAAGTGAAATATGGAATCTTTATACGATAACTGAAAGTCAAATTTATATTTTGATTTTGATTATATTTGTCAGACACATAACACTATGATCAAAAAATAAGGTGAATTTGTTTATAAAATGTAAAATCTTTAGTTATTCTTCCAAATCAATTTCAACCCCTTCAAAGTAATCCCCATCCGATGAAACACATTTTTTCCAATGCTTTTTCGAGTCTCCGAAACAGTCGGAATAGTCTTTTTCTGGTATAGTCGTCGAGACCGTCTTTGATTCGGTTTTTATCTCCTCAATCGTGTTAAAACGGTCCCCACATTGGTCTTTTTAGTTTGCTGAATAGCTAGAAGTTGCATGGAGCCAAATCAGACAAATACGATGGTTGCGAAACGATACAATACATGACATGGTGCATTATTGTGATGAAGGAACCAAGAGTTGTAAAAACACGTGTAAATCAGAGATAATTAAACCTTTTGACAAACAGACGCTTGGCAAATTTTTTAAACCAACCTAGGAAAAAAATGCAACTTACCTACCCAATGTCCAATAGTTTTAAATGACAATTTCACCTTACTTTCTGATCACGGTAGTATATTGATTTAAATACAAATCTGCTAGAGTCCTAACTTATGTCTTAAAATTTGAGTACAGAAGGTAGTTTTAATTTTATGACATGCACTAGAAAATAATTTTCCTAGTGACGCCGCTGTCATTTCATCTCATTCTTTATTTATTTTGATGAAATACGAGAGAAAAAACTTTTGTGCGATCATAAATGCAAGCGAACACACTATGCAATTTCGAGCATCCCGTCGTAAAGTGATTTTAAAATCGTCTATCCGATGAACGCCTGGAGGCATTCTGGATCGATTATCGATCGTAAAAACTCAATTTCGATTGTTTTTGCTTGTCTTTTTTCATGCGATAATTATTGTCGTGTTGAAGTCGCTTGTTTGCTCAAATTGAGAATTTATTGAGCAATCCGATGCAATCGAGCAATCGAGCCCTTTGCATGATAGCCCTTTGGTAAGATAGAACTGCCGTTTAACTATGAGAAAATTAGATGCAATTTTGTCAAAATGCTCCTAATATAACAATGTTTGATTATTATTATACTTTTTCAAATCTTTTATTACTTACATTTCGAAATTCATTTTCCCATGTGATAGAAAAAGATCATCCTATGGAACATTTCAACAATTCAACGAAACGTAATAAATATGATTTTAGTCTGATTCGTCCTTTTTCGTCCAGGTGCTTAGACACGCAACCTTCGGCTAGCATTGAGCAATAGGAATCCGATGAAATCCTTTCAAAGCCTTGTGCATTCATGGCATTGTCGGTTCGATTTGTGCCCTGTAGGGACAGGTCTTCTTTCGATGATAGAAAGTGTCATTCAGGTCGAACAAACGAGAACCCGATGACATCTCCATCCGACGGTCTTCAACTCATCACTAATCGTCCTCAATGGGAGAAAAATGGTGCACATCCCAGGGAATGTCGTATTCAATGGAAGACAAATGCGACAAATAATGGCCGAGCTGGCGTTCGAAAGAAACGCCATTTAATCATCATCATCATCTCGTGTGTGATGATAAAAAAGATCTGTTTTTTTTATTTCATAGTAACGTGTGAGAAAAGTGACGAAATTGAGACATTTATCAAACTGATTCATCGATTTTATATCAAAAAATTGTCGCGATTGCACTATCATCAGATAAAAATGAATATGTGCGTTAACACTTTCATAATTAAATTCGCGTTGATTTTATTAATATATGTAAACGATATTGAATTGGACACCGCTGACTAATTTTCGACGTATCGTAAGTAATTTGTATAGTGTCAGACTTAACACTTCGATTTTTATTTGTGGCGTACGAATATTTATTACTGAACACGTGAGCGTGGTATATATATATATATATATATATATATATATATATATATATATATATATATAACGTTTATAAATATAAATAATGCGATCGTGTATGCGGTTCTTTATACGTGAATATGAGTGCAACGTGTGTGACACACGTACAAACGGACACATTCACGATTTGTGTGTATTTTTGATTTAGTTTTTTTTTCCACTTTAGTCCATCTGTTTTGTACAACTAATCTCCAAACAATGTATGCGTCGCCCACGCCGTTCTTCGACAAGTCCTGCGTAGGGGTTGTCAAATGTGAAACGCGGTCCAAAATTTAAATTTCACGATTTCTATGTATTTTTTTTTGTTTTGGTATTCAACAAAAACGATTTTCGTTCGGTCTTCGTATCTCGGATTGAACCACCCTGTTTCCTTTTCATCCAATATTGAACATTTATCATATTTTCGTCAACTCTTATATGGTATGTGTGTATGTGTTTAAATTTCATCTTACACATTCGTTGCCCTTATTCACCAGTACGACTATCATTTTGTACAGTGCGGTCACACTATATCACAATTAATTAAAATATTTTTTTTTATTTCAATACTAAAACCTTAAAATATATTTAATTAAAAAACTTCAAAATAAACATCGTTAAAATATCGAAACTCTCTTCTATCCAACTTTTTAATTGAAAATCATTATTATTATTAATATCATTAAATTTCCACAGAAGTATAGATAATTATTTTTTTGCATTATAAAACTTAAACAATTTTGTCATCTTATGGTATGAAAATTTAAACTTTCAGATATAAATAAATTTTCGAGGAATTGGCCATGAAAAAATGAAACAATATGTACACACACACACACACACACACACATATATATATATATATATATATATATATATATAATGATTTAACTTAAATAATTGATTAAAAAAAATGTAATTTTATGTAATAAAATTGTAAATAAAATTTTGATATATTTAATATTATTAAATATATAAGTTTATAACTGAAGCAAAAATGAAACGTTTCAAAATTTAGGGACCTCCTGTATTTCCGAAGCATCGCACACGATTTAAACTGGTTTTAAGCGAGGACTAGCGTTCAGTCGTCGTAAAGAGGCTTTGATTTTTATATATATATATTTTTTTTTCCCGTTCACCTTTTTTTTGTGTGGAACACGTAATAAATAAAAACAGATTTTTGGCCATTGTCTCATGAACCATAAAGGAAATGGGACAGGTATTGAATAAATAAATTGATTTATTTATATTCCGTACGTATACAAAAGGGAGAGTGTGTCATATTTTTGTCACCTACAAATATATATATATATATATATATATATATATATATATATATATATATATATATATATAAAGAGGCACATACACATTTGTATACAGCCGAAACTTTTCAAGCGCGCATTCGAATGCTCGTATAAAAAGTATATCAGGATGCAAATACAGTGTGTCACACGTCATATGTAATTTAACAACTGTGGCGCGTGTACAAATAATAACAGACGACACTAGATGGCGTCGATTACAATAGCACACACAAACGGAGTGACTGTTGCGTTTTCGTGACGGACGTGTGAATTGCAGCACTAAACCGTACTGTTATTAAACGATTAAAAGAATAAAATTTGCTTTAATTTTTACGACTGATTCAATTCATAATATGAACTATTAAATATAAGCGATTAAATTATTTTTTTTCACTATATTTATTTGTTTTATATGGGATTATAACCATATAAAAACTGGGTTTCGTTTTTTTTTTTAATTTTGTAAGACAAAAACGAGTCGCCAGCTCTCTATTTAAACTTCAGAAAAATTTCATGCTAAAAATTGACGTGTTATAAAGAAAATATATAATGTGACGATAGAAAATTTTGAAGCATATCATAAATAAACCGCGATAGCATAACATAATAGATTTCACACGGTGAACTATGACGGTCTGGTTAATTTTCAATGTGATAGTGTTCGCATGACGACTCCGGTCGTCAACGGGTTAATTGATACAACGTGCAATGTGAACGAACCCGGTTTGGAATCGAACGATCGATCAGTCGCACAGAGTACAGTGCGTGTCAGAAGACGGTGTGAAAGGAGTTAATCCTTGCGGGCCGACAGTGGAAAAGAGGACCGAACCATATAAAAAAAATAATAAAAAAGAGAGTGAAAACAAAAATACATAATACAAAACCGAGCGCGACGACAACGAAAAGACTCGTGTTTGGTTTAAAAATGATTAACGATCGGACAGGGCAGTTCGGACGCGGGCCCGCGGTCCGACGACACCGAATTAATTACGTTCGGTTTGTTTATTGGCCCAGTAAAGGATTTTTATAAATCTCGACGCGGACGTGCGCCATAATTCATTTTTCAAAACGAGAAGAACTTCCAAGAGTGCGGGGGAGGGAAGGTGGAGGAGGGGGGAGCGAAAGAAGAGCAGAAAAAATAATTTTTCTCCCCAACGACAAAAAAGCTCGAACGCCGTCCATTCACTTCCTTTTTATTCTGTACGGTTTTTTTCGAATATTTTTTCGCGCATTTTTTTCAATTTTCTCTTTATTTCATTCGAGCAATGTCATCTTTACGATTTTCAATACTGATTAATTAATAGCATTTTTTTGTTGTTTCATTTTTCAGCGCCGTTTTCTTTCATAATTTATGAAACTAAATATTGAGAATCGTTTGAATTAAATATTAACATTTTTTTCAATTCATAAAAATAATATTTTAAATCCATATATTTTCATAATACTTTTTCTAATTACTAAAATAAAAAATATCCAATTATTAATAAGGTCTAAAAATATATTCAATTATTATAGGTGAAGAAACATTATAAAATTTAACTAAATTCTACTAAAAATGATTTTGTTATAAAAAATAAAAATAATTCATTAGCTAATATTGATAATTAAATTTTTCATATAAACATAATTCTGATTATATTTATTATTCAATATTAATGTGTTTTCTCTATAGTATATATATTTTGAATTACTAAACCGAACACTGATTATGGTTTCAATAATAAGCTGTTTTTCCTTATAAGGATCTAAGGATCCATAATAACAGCTTCCATTGTTAGTTTGTTGACATCGAAGCAGCTGATGTATGACACATAAACAAAATGCATAATGATTAGGACGAAATAAAGAAAACGTTCAACAGTTCAATGCAAATCGGTTAGAATAAAACTAAAAAAATACACACACACACACACGAGGCAAAGAAAGTGAATCGAAGCAGCCGAGGCAAGATCGACGATGGAGACAGATGGAGACAGACAGAGACAGACAGAAAGTGAGTGAGAGAGAGAGAGAGAGAGAGAGAGGTGGAAAAAAAAGGTTGTTAACGTCTGATTCCGCGTGTTAAAAGGAACACACCTACGAGCAGCGGTGACAACAATGGGGTCGCGGTCCGCGGCCGGCACTTTCTTGAATGGGTGGCAATTTTCGGGACAATCCGCCGCCTCCGCATAAATCATAATTAACCCGTGTAGACGGGTGTGGCCCTCGCGTCCGGACATTGTGCCCCAAGACTGAGGACATGGCCGAAGACCACCGGCTCGACGACTGTCTAACAAAACCGGGAACGCGTAGGTGGACTATAAAAAAAAAATTTTTTTTTTTAGGTGCCCAACCCCTGGCGACAAGTTCAGAAAAGTCTGCGGCGACGTTTCGGCGAAAAGTTTGCTCGATACGTGCGAGTTTAAATTTATATAATCAGGCTAAACTATGTAATAATAATATTAAAAATAAAATTTAGATTAACCACTTCATGCTAAAAAACGAGCACTGCTCGTGCGAGTTACGCGCGTCAAATCGCAACAACCCGAGCGCTGTTCGCAGATTTCAACTTGCACTGTGTACGATACAAGAACGATCTACGCTCGTGGATATCGTTTAATTTCTTATTTACTATAATATATTATAAAATATTTCAAAAAAGCAATTTATTATTTCTTTTCAATATTTTTTAATCGATCTATTATATTATATTACACAGTTTTTTTTTGAATTTATTATTATTTTTTTATATTGTTTTTAACTATTTTTATTTATAAATAATAAATACATTTAAAATATATATTAAAAAACCTGATGTTTTTAGTTAGATTTTTGAAAAAATTAAGTTAGTCCGATATAGAATAAATAATTCGGATTTATTTATTTTAATTAACATATATATATATATAATTTAATTCATAAAAAAATATTTGTTAGTTTAAACACAGGTTCAAATATGAAATAATAAAAATTGTACAACATCAACATTTTTATTCAAATATCTAGCCTACGATGATCTCAAAAAAAAAACTTTAATTTTTCCATAATAAAACAATAACAACAAAAAAATCGACTCGGAACATTAACCACGATTCCATAGATTGAGATTATTTATTAGAAACGATTCAACAAGCTTAACCCTAAAAACCAAAATTACACATTCATAATTAAATTATTTATATAAAATATAATCGTCAAATAAACAACTAGAATATACACTTTGACGTTACACAAGTGTAAAAAAATAAAAACTTTACATGCTTAATATAATACGAATGATGGGCATTCAGTCAGAATAATGACCATCTGTGCCACATTATGTGCTTCCGAAACACGCTTCTGTGCCCCCCTTTAAATAATCCATATTATGATAATAAAAAAAAATAATTCGAAATCCACATACAAATTATGACCGGATACGGCGATCAAATCGAATCAATGAACGATGTTCAATAAATCTTAAAGAGTTCGTCCTCAATAAAAATTCTTTAGCTATTCATATACGAATTATCGCTGCAGCTGCAGGAACATTTTATGATATATACTACTGTGATCAAAAAGTAAAGTGAAATTGTCATTTAAAACTCCTGGGCATTGGGAAGGCAGGTATATTGTAATTTTCTTGTCAAAAGGTTTAATTATCAAAAACTCGACTCGTTCTGCAACCACCGTATTCACCTGATTTGGCTCCGTGCGACTTCTGGCGGGGTCACCGTTTTGACACGATTGACAGGATAAAAACGGAATCTAAGAAAGCCTTGATTGCTATATAGGAAAAAAAAACAATTCCGATTGTTTCAAGGACTTGAAAAAACATCGATAAAAGTGCGTTTTATCGGACAGAGATTTCTTTGAACGGGATGAAATTTATTTGGAAGAATAAATAAAGAATTTACATTTAATTTATCTTACTTTTAATTTATCTTACTTTTTCATCATAGTTATATTGTTATTATTTGATCGTTACGAGTTTGATTAGATTATAAATATGATAAAATATTTATTAATTAAAATATGTATTATTTCATTATATACAAACTGAATAATGTAAATATACATTTAAAAAACTTGAAAAGTTAGCAAAGATCATGTGTAATGTTTTTGTCGTTTGATGAAGAAAGAACGAAGGGATGAAAGTGAAAGTATTATTATGTTAGCTTTTATAACAAGTTTTGATCTAAAACGTCAGCAACATCGGATTTTTCACAAATGAAGCAATTGAACTTGATATGTTACATTCTTGAACGTTAAAAAATATATATTATTGTATATATATAAATATATATATATATGTGTGTGTGTATATATATATATATATATATATATATATATATATATATTTAGTTGCGCGGAATAGGATTTGTTTTGAAAGCTCTATTTGCGAGCTTGAATCAGTTGCGAAAGAAACAATTCTCCACGTAAAGTTTTCGTTTACTTTCAAAACATCGATTAAATTTTTAATTCATTTTTTACTGTAGATAGAAATGTAAATGTCATTTTTTGCATATGCTACTATGATTAAAAAGTAAGGTGAAATTCTCATTTAAAAGGTAAATTGTAATTTTTTTCTAGTTTGGTAGGACTGTCTATAATATTTGCCAAATATCTGTTTATTAAAAGGTTTAATTATTTCTGAGTTACACGTGTTTTTACAACTCTTGGTTCCTTCATCACAATAATGCACTATGTCATACTGCATTCATTCTTTGCAATTTTTTGGCCAAAAACTCATCTCATATCGTTTCGCAACCACTGTATTTACCTGATTTGACTCCGTGCGACTTCCGGATATTCAGCAAAAAAGGCCAATGTGGGGATTGAGGAGATAAAAACCAAATTGAAGAAGGTCTATACAGGTATAAGCCTATTTTTATTGTTTCGAGGACTGGAAAAATCGTTCGAAAAAGTACGTTTTATTGGACGGGGATTACTTTGAAGGGGATGAAATTGATTTGGAAGAATAAATTTAAAAAAATACATTTTTATATACAAATTCATCTTACTTTTTGATCACAATGTTATATAATATACTTTTAAAATAAATCATTAAACATTTATAATGATTCAATTCAACAAATCTAACGTATTCATTAAAACTATGTAGGCGTATTTCGCACGAATAAAGTATTGTCATTCAACGCCTTCGCTCTTATTAATTGAAAGATTGCGGATAAAGATTAAAATCAATTTATATTGTACTTAGTATGAATTTATTGAACGACGCACAGCATACCTGATTGCGGACAAGTGGTAACGCACACATGCGCGCGAACGCGCAAACATCGAAAAAGGCGCAATTTGTACGCCGGTATTGTACACGCGCGTGTTCTAGCATATTTATACAGTCAGTGGTACAGGTCAGGTAAGAAATATTTCTATCCGATAATTTATATCTATTTTGGGACGCGGTCACAGTGAAGCAACTCGTTTTACAATTATATATATATATATATATATATATATATATATATATATATAATAAAAATATTTTTATTTAACGATCTCTTTATTTATACATTATCAATATCAAATTATTAAAATTTAATTTCTAAAGTAATTCAGGGTATTTTTTTATTCTGATTATTCATATAACAATATGTTATATAATAATAAACGACTGATGAAAATTCTAAAATTATGTAATCGAACTATTTTTTATATAAATAGTTTAAAATAATTTTTTACATTTTTTAATGATATAAAATATATACAATTTTGAATATATTTAATATTTTTATTTTTTTTAATCATGATATATTTAATAATATATATTCAAATTTAAAATACAGTCAATTTTAAATTATATTTTGTAAATAATAAATAATACGCGCACAATGTGGCCGTTTCAATCGAAATTATCGTTTTCAATTTTCAAGTCACAAGAGATATATTTAAGTATTTTGAACGCGAAACGAAAACGTTTTCCAATTCGAATTAGCGGTTCGCTTCAAAAAGAAAAAAAAATACAATTTTCATGTCACGTATCGAACAATAAAACGCACATAAACACATTTTTACTAGTAAAAACAATGAAAAAAAAATTAAATAATAATCATCTATTTTAGATAATCTTCTCACAGCGTCGAAAGCATCAAAGTGTCAATAAATAACCTGAAGAATATCGTCGTCGACGAATCACGATAAATAACCGTTTTATTCAAAACACGATATTTTTATGTCGAAGAGCCGGTGGTTATTTTTATTTTATTTTATTTATTTATTTATTTATTTTTTTGGGATGGGGTAAAAAAAAAGGAACCGAAAACGTCGTGAAATTCACGGGAAAATATAGTCATTTATTATTTTTATGGAAGGATCTTCGATTACCAAACGTAGATATGAGTGAAATATATATAATCCCAAACTGAAATATTATATTATTTTATCGTGTCACATTATATATATAAACAATGAAATTATACGTGAGCGGACATTATTTTTATTTTATCGAATATTTATACGATATTAAATTATTTATACATTATGTTTATATTTTAATATCGTTTCGCCGTGTGCAAAATTTGCGCTTATAAGTCAACGTAATCGAATGAATATAAAGATTCGTTATCAAAAATATAAAAATTATACAATTTAAAAAAATATATATAGATTCCAATTTTAAATTAAATGACAATTTCACCTTACTTTTTGATCACAGTAGAATATATATATATATATATATATATATATATATATATGTGTGTGTGTGTGTGTGTGTGTGTTAAATACCAATTTAATTAAATATTTTTATGCAGTTATATCCGTCCGTTTGTAAACATCTCCCATTATATTCCGAGTGTTGCGACTGTTTTATTTATTTTTATCGTAATTGTTATGCATGGATTACTATACAGTAGTAGTTGTTTACTTGTTAATCTCGATAATTTATACTTGAAAAATTTAGGTTTTTTTTTAATCTTCAGTTCGGGAATTGAACCCGGAACTAAAAACGTCCATTAAAATTAACGTAATTAATCGTTAAATGTACTGTTAATATAATTTCGCTAAACCGATTATTACGTGCTTCGCTATAACTAATTATATATAAAAACGAATATAACGAGCGATAAAATTTGATTTTGCGATATCGATTTTTTTTCTTTGTTTGTTTATTTATTAATTTATAAAAATGGGAAATTTGAAAATTTTAACGAGACGTTTTTTTAATTCGATTTATGACTGAGATTATATGTTATTCGTTGCGATATTCGGATAAATTCGATAGCGTTGTGAATACGTTTGAGAATCGACTGTGTAAATAAACGTATATTTGAGAATGTATCATCGATTTTTAGAATTTTTTAAATCTTTATCATTTTATTTTTTTTTAGGTGATTTTTATTGAATAATTTAATTTTTTTTAATTATAAATAATAAAATCAGAATATTTGAGATCAGAAAAATAAATAAACTTAAATTTTATTATACATATAAAAGGCAATCAATATTCGATTGACATAAGAAAAAAAATCGATATGACCGCGTCTTTACAATCGAAATTGATATTTCGTGTATTTCGTTCGTTCGTTTCGAAACGCACGAAATAAAGCCACAAACACATCGTTTTTTATTTATTTATTTTATTTCGTTTAGCATTTTAAGATTCATAAAATTTCGTATTGACTGCCAATAAGGGGTGTTTGATAGAAGATAAAAGGCGAAAATTCGAACTGGACCGGTTTCGTCGTCAATTTTTAGTGCCGTCATAAAATTGACCCTTCCGTTGTCGGGGGCACCCCCATTTACGGGTCCAAATTAACATGACTATAAAAGTATTTAAAATGGCCCTTTACGGAGGTCCGATATCAATTTCGGAATGCGTCGTTTCCATATAAAAACATCGATGATAACTTCGAACACGACAAACGACGTTTTAGAATTCGAATTATGTGTTTATCTTTTATATATTTGAGAGCTTTATTTCGGTACCTGTGCGTTATTGTAAAGCTTGATCCATATGAAATTCATTTTTTTTTAACTTTAAAAATATCGTATTCTTTAAATTTGATAAAAAAAATATATATATTATATATCGAATAATATTTAGATAGATCATATCTATATATATATAGCAGGCGTTTCAAACTCATAGTATATTGCGGGTCACACGAGTTTTGTGTAGTAAGTCGTGGGTCGCAAGTTTCAACTAAAAGCGTTACAAGCATGATAATCAAAATATCACTTTTAATTTATTCAAACTGCACACTACAACTTTATTAAACGGAACTACATACAAATAAAATATACTTTAAAATATTAATATATGCGTTATCACAAAAACAACGTATCTCGATGGGCCGCGTGCGGTCCGCGAGTCTTATGTTTGACGTGCCTGCTCTATAGGAAGTCTAAAAAATTATATAGGTATATAATTTATGATTTTAGCGTGTTATTCATTCTTTGTCAATAAAATAAATTATATTATTTTAGTTGCGATTTGGAGTCCAGTACTGAGATAAATGATGGAGTATTTTGATGATTGAAATCAACTCAGTGGCGTCCGCGCGACAAATATAGTAGTGAACAAATAAATCGATAGTGATCACGATGAATTCATACATCAATTCAAAGTTGTACCCGTCGACAAAGTTCGCGCACGCTTGCATTTATTACGACATGACACACATATTTATATCATTAACAATTATATCAACGATTCGAAACACGTCTCGGTGACGTGGACGCTTCACTCGATCCGCAATGAGAATTATCGGTCGGTTTTTGCGCGATGAAAACGAAATAATTTCCATCGTAGTGAAATTGTGCAGTAAACTAATTTACAAAACGTTAGCATAATTCGCGTCATTATTATTAATAACGCGGCGCGGATGCACATTCGATTTTCAATTTACCGGTGGCGCCATGTTGCCATCCCTGTCGGCCATATTGCCCCGTCTAGTCGTCCCGTTCACTCTTTATACACTTTTTATTCGTGCAATCTTGCAACGCGCCGCACAATTTATTTCAATTCCGTAAAAATCGATTATGGCACACACACACACACACACAACATTCATTCGCACAAATTATTTTAATTTTTCCTTTAATAAAAATAATTAAAATCAATGAAAATTTATTATGTTTTCAAACATACGAGTCGTCAGCTCTATACGAGATCTATCAGTTTTGATTAAAAAAATATGCACAAATACCAGTTTGATAAGAATCGGCATATATGAAAAAAAAATCAATATAAAAATAAAACAAAATTGTTGATAATTGAAACCATTATGTTTAAAATAGATTCTATCATTGAAAAAATAATATTCGATGAATTGAAAATCGTGTGGATCATTTTTGATGACTAATGATAAAAATTATATAAAAGGAAATGATGTTTTGATGGCTCTAAGGGGTAAATCTCAGGTAAGCAATGATGCTTATATTGGAGTCTGTGCTTCTTGTGTTACGCGAAGAAAACCATATGATAGAATTGAACTTCAGTGGCGTACTCGTTTTATTTATTATTCATATGAATTAATAATTATATATGAACCACTTTTTTCAATCAATTTTATAGTACAATAATGAATATTTACGATATATTGATTAACGACTACAATGGCGTGTAGAAAGATTAAAAGGTTAAAAACATATTAAATATTTTGTTTAAAATGTTAAAGCTTATCGATCGATTATATTATAGTTTTATATGTACTTCAATATTTTAATTTTATAATTGAATGTTTTTTAACGAAAGTTAAACTGTCTTTAACTTTCGGCCATTATCAAATATAACACATTTGTTAAATGTCAAAATATGTCGTTTCGACAATTAGATATTTTATTCATTTTTTTATGTGATTAAAAAAACAATTTATCTATATATATATATATATATATATATATATATATATATATATAATTGCTGAAAAATTATTAATAAATTTGTCGTAACGTGCCGTCATTGACAGAATCGCATTTACTGGTCACCTTCAGGTGAACGACATGCTGATGCATCAATCAACAAATAATTTGCCGCCAACAGTTGTCTTCTGTTGGAGTCCTGCAAGTCTTCAGCAATAATGCCGACAAATAACCAACACCGTCGTCGTCTTCATCATCATCTTCATCATCTTCATCATTGTCGTCGTCGTCGTTGTCGTCTCCGCAGTCTCGTTCTCATCATTCACCATTGACCTTGCCTCCGGTTCGCCATTTATCTTTACGTTTCTATCTAAATAAATTACGTTTACGTCTTAAAACGAATAAATAGCTTTTGAATCGTTGATTTTTATGCAATTCCACGTAATTTCTGAATTAATATATTAACAAAAAAAAAATATATATATATATACCATTTTTTATCGATTTAAAAATGAAAAGATATACATACAACTAATTATATTTACTGATATCATAATCAATGTTGTCAAATATATAACTTTATACTGTATATTTTATACAACGATAACTTCATTTAAACTAATGTAACCGGTAAAGTGTTGAAGATAATTGCATAATATATAATATAAAATGACATTATTCATAACTATAATATTAAATCTTCGATAATTAATTGTGAATCATAAAGTGAATATTTTATATAATATACTATGATAAAATTATTTTTAGATTTATATAAAATAAAATTTAAATATTTATAATTGTTCTGATAATGAAATATTGAGCTGATGATGATGATGATGATTAATTTTAAAAATTATTACAAATAGATTTTTCGAATACGATTGTGACCATATTTAGATTTACTGGGTCAAATATACGGCTGTCTATAGACTGAACGGATAATGTTAGAAATTTAATTTTTTTTCTATCAAATTCGTCCGCATCTAGACGTCGTTTCCGAGGCGCCTATGGTCTGCTGAGGGAGCGGTTTATTTTTCAAATTACAGACCCATTATACGGTGAATCGTGCGACCGGGTTCGAGTGCCTAAGCTAATGCCGTCATCAGACTGTGCGAACCGAAAGGGCTTTACGTAATTTCGCGGTTAATTGCAAAATAATAATAAAAAAAAACCAATCGGACTGCAAAAATTTCAACAGAGTAAAAGTCACTAGACTTTTACATTGTCGACTTTTGCTATAGTTTTGCAATCGGAGACGATTTTTTACATAGTGACTGATTTGTGGTGAACGCCATTTTGACACCTTTCTACTGTTGCCTAATAACGCTCGATTTTATAATATTAAATATAGAAATTAATACATATTATTCGATATTAATCGAATAATCGGCAATCTTTTGTCGGAATAGTCAAAAATTACAATTTACAAAATTTAAGGTGTAATTCGTGTAGAAAATTTAAACTTTATAGTGCCTAATCCTAGTTAATCGAGCCAGAACAATTTTTTAAATGGGACTCAAGACCCTCAGTTTTAAATCTAAGAAGCCTCATGTGGCTCGCGAACTGCAGGTTACTTACCCCTGACATAGAATAATATAATTTGCAGGATCAAATCAAATACAACATTTTCGTTTCCTAATTCCATATAAAATTTATTTTTTAAGAGTTTTTCTAAAATATTACTATGAATAAAATAAATATAATTTCTATGCATAAAATAAATATAATATAATAATTTTAAATAAAATAAAAAAACAACATTATTTATGGACACATGATAAATTTTACATTAATAAATCATTGATTAAATTTCGTATTAATATTCAAATATTTAAAATAATAAGCTATATATACAAATAATTAATACAAAATTAACTACTAGATTATGTACAAGAAAAACTCGAACGTGAATTCCGAGTCCAAAAAAAAAAAACGTCGATTAATTTAATTTATATATTAATAAATATTTATAGAAGTAATCGACGACGTTTATTTTCAATAATCACACATAAATATTAATTAAAAAAAAATATAGAAAACAACGACGACACATTCACATAGATAAGTCAGTTGTGACGTTAAAATTCATTCCACGAATAACTATTATATAATAGAATCTCGAAAAATCCTTTACGTTTTTCACGTAAGAAAAAAAAAGAGTTTTGATTACCGAAATAAACACGTCAAATTAATTGCGATTTGTAAACGAAGATATATAATGGAGGATCAACTGTCGTCACGATAATCAATTATTATTATATTATTACGACGATATAAGATAGGAATTTTTTCGATGTTCACAAGTATTCATAAAAATATTTTTCGTGTATTTTTATAACGTGTTAAATTACCAGAAATATAACCGAAAAGACGATAGGCATCGTGCGGTATTATTTTCTGTTTTTTTTTTATTTATTTTTTCCTCCCCCCTTTACCGATTATTATATTATATATTATATTATATATTATACGGGTATATATAATATTTCTTAAAAAAAACTCGTATACATTTCTTAATTTCTATTTATATTATAATTAAATAAAGTTAATGTTATTTATACTGTGATCAAAAAGTAAAGTGAAATGTCATTTAAATCTTCCGGATATTTAGAAGGCAGATTGTCTATAATAGTTGCCAAACATCTGTTTGTTACAAGGTTTAATTATCTCTGAGTTACACGTATTTTTACAACTCTAGGTTCCTTCATTGAGATAATGTACCATGTCATACTGCATTGGTTCTAAAAACTCTACTCATATCATTCTGCAACCACCGTATTCGCCTGATTTGGCTCCGTGCGACTTCTGGCTATTCAGCAAACTCTATAGGCCAATGCGGAGATGCCGTTTTGACACCATTGAGTAGATAAAAACTGAATCGAAGAAGGCTATACTGGAAAAAGACTATTTCGACTGTTTCGAGGACTGAAAAAAATGTTGGCAAAAGTGCGTTTTATAAAAAGGGGATTGTGTCCAATATTTGAAAAAAAATGTATGTCCAATATTTTTTATTAGAATTTAATAATAATTAAAAATTATTTTTTAATGTAATTAATATCGATTGCATTAGAATTTGGTAATATTAAAATCATTTTATAAAAGAAAATTGTTTCAAATATTTAAGCTGATTTTATTATGTGAAAAATTATTTAAAAAAATAATCCTAAAACGTAATTTAATTATTTACTTTTTTCCGAATAAATAAATAGTCGATATTAAATCTCGGTTTTGTTTAATGGCGCACCTGTGAAATTGACATGCAAAAAAAAATCGCATTAATCCCCCCGCCTGCCCGCGCTTCGACGTCCTCAAAATTTCGACCGGAAGTTACAAATAATCCAATTAGGGGGCGCACACAGTGTCAATTTGTTGACGATCCACCCGAATCCCAATTTGGGACCCTAATGCACTTTGATGGATCGGCCGACGCGTTGTTTGATTGGTTAATGGATGTTCAATTTTGGCGCCGCGCAAAGTGCCATCAAAAATTAAAACGGGGAAATGCCCGTGAAAAAAAAGCTCCGCGACCAAAAAAAAAAAAAGTGTGCCGCGGAAAGCTCGGCGGGCGCCGCTTCGGCTACACCCCTGGCTCGTTTAAAAAAATATGCATGCACGCCCTGGCACCCCTTAAAAGCTCTTCGTTTTGACGAAGGTGGTATTTTTTTTCATTGTATTCTGTATTTTTTCGATTTCGGGGAACACAGTTCGTTCTTTTCGTTTTTGATTTCGAATTTTTGAAAAGGGCGCCTGATACTGTTCGGTTAATGGGCGCCCGTATGAATATGTTATGAAAGGATCCCAATTCCACTCCCAATGATTGTATTTTATTGTGCGCTTAATTAATATGGGCCTCTCGATTTTGAATTTATATATATATATATATATATATATATATATATATATATATATATATATATATATATAAAATTAAATTTATACATTTAAATTAATTATATTTTAAAATTCAACATGAATTGTCCTTATAAACATTTAAATAATCCAATATTATTAGACCGCATAAAAAAAATCGCACAAAATAAATATTCAGAAATTTTGTAAATAGCTGTAAGAAATAACCGTATAAAAAAAAGATCGGCAGCAACTAACTGAAATTATTAGATGGCGCATTATTTATTGAAATAATGACCGCACAAAAACAGGTTCGACTCTATAGTCAAAATACATATTTTTAACAAAAATAAATATTTAAATTTTGAAAAATTTCAATAGCTTCGATTTATTATTTATTATATAATAATATATAGAAAACACTAGCAATATATATTTTTTAATATAACATTATAATTGTTTTTGAAATATGAAAGCAATTCAACCGTATATCAATAAAAACCAGCGCTTAACACTTTTCTAATCTAACACACATCTTTGTATTGTTTTATATTTTTATATAATACACTCTTTGCATAAGAAAACAATATACTATTGTTTACATATTTATATAATAAATATTTTTATATATATCTAATATATAAATAACGGATATATTTTATGACAAAATTACATGCGAAACAAAAAAATCATAAAAATCGTATAAAATAATATAAATAATAAAATCAAAATGAAAATAATATAATATAATATAATAAAAACATAACCCTTCCGATGCGATATTTATGTCCGAATTATTCGTATTTTTATTAGCGCTTAATTGGAAACTTAATTCACATGATACGTCGAAAAAACATCGTAAAATTGAACCGATTGTTCTCTGTCCCGATTCATTTCCCATGGCGTACATTTAATCCACTATTCAAATAATCGGGGGTACGAGTCATAATTAATCAAAAAAAAAAATCTCACGCCATCAAAATCGATACAAATTTTCGATAAATTATAATTTTATATATAATAAAAATAATGCATAATTTCAATATATACCATATATATACAATAAAAAATTAAAACTGGTTTTTTTTCATATTTACGGAGGGGGTAGTAAACAAGCAATTTGGGCTTTAGAAGGGATTATTTTAAATTAATTCAGTATTAGAAATCATTTGAATAAACTTGTACGTTTCGAGAGTGAGACAAAAGTTGCGAGTTTAATGTATGCAAAAACCGAACGCGAGGGTTCACATTTTTTTTTTTTTTGAGGGCAAATCCCTGGGGATGAATGGAAAAATTCAATAATATGCAAAATGTCGATTGAAATTTTAACTAGAAAGTATTTACATGTTGTTTTGAGGTCGCGCAACAACAATGTGTTTGATAATTTAGAACTAGTTCTCGATGGAAATTATTCATTTTCAACCCCCCGAATCAAATGCAAATCAATATTATTTAGATGAAAATAAACTGGTTTTCTGTTTTTTTTTTCTAATATGAATTTATTATTTCGACGTTTATTAACGACATCGATTTCAATGAGCGTAAATAAAAATGGAATGAGATTGATTTTCTCACGCGTTGATTGCGTTTCGTGTGAAAAATCATCGAGTGCGGCTCCTCGGTCGATTATTATGCGGAGTATAAAATGTTTGTTTTTCGATTGTAATTTCGAATCTACGAATGTCGGACGTTACGATTTCGAAGATAAATTTCTTTTAATTACGACAATAATGAATATAACGCGTCTCGTAATACAATAAAATAGGAAGTACAGGGTGTACTTCGAATTAACGAACTTCGTAATTGACCAAAAGAGTTATTTTTTTTTATTTTTTTAATCGAATTCTTAATATGTATAAATATTTTAATACATTTATTATTGATTTATTTAATAATATGTTTAATATAGTATAAAATATATAATATTTTTTTAAATTATTTTTCATTGATCTATATATTTTTTTTAAATAATTGAGTAAAAAATCTCTAATGATCGGTCACTTTTCGATCACACTGTACCGATAATTAATAACCGAGTTATATTTACTTGAACTCTCGGTTTATTAATGAACGGGTTCAAGTGCTTAATAGCACGTTGCAATCTTAACGAGCGCTCGCACTAGCGCTCGCGCTCGCACTCGCACCTGTGTGCGAATGCGACACCGTGACCGAAAATAATTCACGTCAGCGTCACGAACACACAAACGGACGCTCGCTTCTTTATATAGAAAAACGTCTAAATAGTGTCGCACAATAAATTAATAAAATGTACGCGCGACTGTGGGACGTTTCGTCGTGATGAATCGGCGCGTCGCCGTTCAATTTGAGACCTCTGATTTTAAGCAGGTAACGGGTTTTTATCGATCGATCGCTACAATTTTTTTATCATATGCAATTGACTATTTTTTATATACAAAAATGTTGATTATTGATATATTAAAATTTTTGATTGGAAAATATGACGTTGTTTTGTAGAATTGACGACTCAATATTGTATATATATTGTATAAAAAACTAAATTGCTAATCTAAAGATTTTGCATATTTTTTTCTATATAACCATTAATTCTTTTGTATTTAGATTTCTTTATCGAATTTAAAAAGTGATAATATTAATAGTTTTTAATACTATGATCACTCAAATTCATTTTAGAATATATAATATGTATGTTACAACTGAACAAACATTTATATTTATAATTTAATATATAATATTTTAGATAAATAGTGAGATTAAGCAGTGAAATTGTCAGGGGTGGCCAAACTGTATCTCTCAAGCGACATGCGGCACTTTGAATGATTATTTGTAGTTCTCGATAAATGTACCCAAATTTCTATTTACATTTTACATATTTAATTTTTAAAACTTATATTTATAAATATAATTTTTGTATTTTTTTAATGTATTTAATTGCGACTAATTTTGAAAAATGATTCGAACTATCAAAAAGCTCGACCACCTCTGAAATATATATATATATATATATATATATATATATATATTTATATATATATATATATATAAATATATATATATATATATATATATATATATATATATATATATATATATATATATATATATGTATAATATATTTTTTGATGAAATAAATATCAATAATTGAATTTTTATAGTTTGAAAGATGATTTGAAAGTATTATGAGAAATGTTCCACTACATATGGTATTTTTAGTCGTCCATTTAATATGAATCAAAGATGCATTTTCAATATTTTGACCGGTTTATTTCGAGTGTGCGGCCGTCGCTTATAGTTTAAAATATGGCGAGCGATGCAAAAAGGCCAAATGGAACCAAGTGCAGTGGCGCATCACGAATGAATTATGCGCTTTTGCCGATGCACCTAACGGATGCCATCCATCAGAGTGAATAAAATCAAACAAATCGATATAAACGAGGGGGGAATGCACACCTTTATTATATTATATTAATATGTGCGATGTCCGAGAAAACGTAACGAATCGATTGTGACACTGCGCTGGTTTTATGAATAATTATACGCTAGGCGCAAGTCGTGAAAGATGCGCTTATTCGCTTTTTTTTTTTACTTTTTTGTACACGAACAGTGTCAGCGGATTTGAATCCGAATGATAATATTATCGCTTACAAATTTTCATATATGAAAATATATTCGAATAATTGTTATAAAATAATGTTAACCCTGCTTTAACATATAACGTGTCGATTCTATATTCGTTCTTTGTGTAGTGTCGGTGATTTACGGTTTGTTTGTGACATTTTGCGGTTTTTGTCGCCGCTCGTATTATTCGATTTTATGCGGGCCGATCTGTTGCGATTCCCGTTGAATTTTCAGAGTCCGGACTCCATAAATAAGTGTCCGATGCGAAAACGACTCGAAAACGCAAAATAATTACGATATTAAATCAAATAAACAGACGTGCAAAACCGATCTTTGCGCGAGCGATTATGAAGAATTAATCACAATCTTCAATTATTTATATTGATATAGTAAATTTTAAATTTGAACTGATAAAATGGCAAAAGTTTCAATAATCTATGTATAGAAACAATGAAACGAATTGAATGAAACTATAACTAATCAGTCTGACTAGGGTTCAAAACAGTAAGACCAGTAAAAACGTCGTTTTGAACGATCGCCTTTCGTATTCTATTAGCCTATGCGTCTCTTAATTGATTTATGAACCGCTAATTAGTGTGAAAAATTCAGAGTCCATCGGAATTTAGCCGTAATTAATAATTCACGGTTGAACCGCCCTGAGAATCTCGACGCTGCGAATACTGAATCGAGCCGAGTGTTCTGCGTGGTGACATCAAAGCGCATATAAGCCATAAATAATCGACCATAGCCGTAAATCAGCGACTCTGATATCGAACAAAAAATATGCCGATATCAAAAAAACAAAAAAATAATCGAAAGTCAAGTGCGGAACAAAAGGGCGAACGGATGAACGGCTACATCAATAATTATGTCCGATTTCGAATGCAGACTCATTAATTTTTTGGTTAAAATCGTGTTAAATAAAATGTATAATAAACTAAAAAAATGTGTTTTAAATTTTAAATAAAAAAATGTTAATATTAAAATATCGTATGGATTACAATCTGGCGAATATGGAGGATGATGTTTGGGTGCATGTATAAAATATATATTAAAAAATCACAATTTTCGAATATCCTTTTCACATAACGGGATGTCACGTCCCCCCCACCCGTCCCCCCTATTTCATTTAATATTACATCATTGTCGAGCGTAATGGCGCAACATGGCATTCGCAATAAGGAAGATCGTTCCTATTTCAATTCAGAAATCATCGCCTGAGACGATTGCGATGTTTAAAATGCGCTGTTTCGCAAAACGATACCCGGTTTCAAAATGTTTTTATGATTTTGTCGAGCGCGTGCTAACTTAATGCGAACTGTCACACAGCCGTAATATGCAACGGTCGTTCGTTGTAAAGCAGCGCTCACACTAGCGCGAAATTATATTTTAGTGAATTCCAGTAAAATGTATTATATTTCAAAATAATTAAAAATATGAACACATATAAAAATCTGTATATAGATTTTGTTTACTTTATGATTATTGATTTAACCTTAAATTATATTTAACCAACATATGAGATAACACGGCTTTATCGAGTCTAGGCCTTTGATAGAAATTTTGTGTGTTCACACGCGTTATTTTAAATATTTCATCAATATTAAAGATATATTATTACACAGGTTTAAACTGAATTTTGACATATTTAGATTTTAATGTATATATCATATAATATATAAGATACATAACACTGTGATCAAAAAGTAAGGTGAATTTGTTCATAAAATGTAATTTTTTTATTTATTCTTCCAAATCATTTTCATCCCCGTCCGATAAAACGCACTTTTGCCAACGCTTTTTCCAGTCCTTGAAAGTCGAAATAGTCTTTTTCAGGTATAACCTTCAAGACCTTCTTGAAGGTCTCTTATCTTATCAATCGTGTCAAAATGGCGTCTCCACATTGGCCTATTGAGTTTGCTGAATAGCCAAATGTTGCACGAAGCCAAATCAGGCGAATACGGTGGTTGCGGAAAAATATGAGTCGAGCTTTTGACAAAAAAGTTGCGAAAAACTAATGAAGTATGACATGGTGCATTATTGTGATGAAGAAACCAAGAGTTATAAAAACACGAGTAATTCGGATATAATTAAAATTTTTGACAAACAGACTCTTGGCAAATATTATAGACAATCTTACCAACGTAGGAAAAAAATTTACAATTTACCTGACTTCCTAATATCTTACTTTTTGATCACAGTAGTATGTTATACATATATATGGTAAACGACATATTACATGATGTTTTTCATACAAAAAATATAAATAAATATGTAAAATATATATCCAAATTAGATTTAGTTGTTTATATACATAATGCGATTAATATTATTAAATAATATTTATTAATTATATTAATTACGAAATTGGTTGTAAAAATAAATATCAACACATAAACAAGCCATAGTGCGAATAAATTGCTGTCGAAAACCGATGTAAATTTATATCGTCGAATATAAATCCGACGGTGTAAAACTCGTCAGATTTAAAAGTAAATCCGTGTTCTTTTAATATGAATAATCGCAATCGACACGAATGAAACTCGTCGCAAAGCTTGCAGTCGATTTCGTCCGTGAATCGCAAAATTTTCATGTAATTTTACCATTTTTATTATTATTATTCGCATTATTGCGAATCTTCAATGCAGCCGAGTGAAAAAACTACATCGCAGCGATTTCGTTGTAATTTCTGGAAAAAAAATCAAACAATTTCCATTAAAAATCACTACCAAATTAAAAGGTCTCAAAAAAGGTGTTTTATAATAATTTGAAAATCGCTCATTAAAAAGGATGTTCGAAATTTCATTATATTTTTTTTTCATTTTTGTTGATTAAAATGAAACATGTTACTTTAGTCTTGTACGAATGTTAATATTTGAAATTAAACGGCGTCGATTTTTTTTAATGACTAATTAAAAATATTAATTTCACGCCAAATGATTTATATTAAAATAATTAATAAACACCTGCGATGATCAAAAATTCATTTTCTTAATATTATTATTTTTCTTTAGTTTTTTAGTTATTAAAAATTAAAATACAAATAAATATTAAAGAAAAATAATCAGTATCAGAAATCCACGTTTTATATTCTTCAAAAATTTTATATAAGTTTCACTTGTCTGTTTGTCTGGATGGAATTTTGTAATTAATTTCTCAAACATTTTCCAATGTCTGATTAAGCTAAAATTTTGCATAATTTCTCATTCTTGATGACAATCCAAGAATCAATCAACAGATTTACAAAATAATCGGCCAATTAAAGTTAATCGGCCAATTATAGCTTTTACGATATAATTGCCACTAATAATGCGATTTGACAACTAATAAATACAATGATACATTTATCGATAAATTTATATGATAATACAACGGTGTATAATTTTTTTAGAAAAAATATTTTATAGTTGTATTAATTTTTTTTTCACGTAATCTACGTCTAAATGAATTCTACTTTTAACGCAATAATATTAATCGTCTTGCTATTATTTCGAGTACACAAATATCGTCGCATATTTATTATTAAATCGTCGTCTTCGAATGTTAGATTTAGTCTGGTTGAATATAAATTCTGCACAATGAGCACGTTCGAAGTAAATATAAATCGTCATACATTCCCCGAGTGTTGTCTTCGAAACTTTAGAATGGAAACGAGAATTAAAATGAAAACGTTTCCACTTCATATTCTCGCATGCTTGTTTTCAATCTTGCGCTCGTTTACTTTTCATTTTGCAGTACCGTTTTGACCGCCATTTTCTTTCTTTCTTTCTTTCTTTTTTTCTTCTTTGTCTTCTTTCAAGACTCAATGACTGCTCTGCTACTTCAGTTGCAGAGCGCTCCTTCTTAAATATCAATACTGATGTTTGTCCTACTTTAATAATTATATCTCAAAAATTGTAGAACAACTAAAAAAGTCTTCAAACTTTATTTATCATATAAAAATAAATCATATTTTATAGTTAAATAATAATACAAAAATTGATATTCCTGTTTAAATAAAAGATCTTAGGTCTCTTTCAGATACCGTAAATTTATATATATATATTAAAAATTATATTTAAACCTATACTAAAATTTTAATATTTAAAAACGTTTTTTATTATATTTTAGTAGAACATTTTAAGGTTAAATAATTTCGACGGAGTGTTATCGCGGGATTCGAATAATGTGAACGTGACTTTATAAAGACGCTGCAGTAATTTTGAATATAATTTGGCACCGATGCATCGTCTCCATTTCTCGTATTATTTTCGAATTTCGCAAAAATATAATAATAATAATAATAATAACAATAAATGTGAACGAAACGGTCCGAGGTGATTTTGAAAGCGCGTCGAGTTTATATCGTTGACAATCACCGGATCGCGTAAACACGGCTATTATTGTATAGCTAAAACATTATAAAGTGGCTATTCAATTTTATAAATGCACTCGCACACCGACGATTTTGCGCAACGTCGTCGACATAATTAACGACGAAGACGAACGGTAACGAACCGCGAACGTAGAATCGACGCGTTCGCGCGGGTTTCGATCCCGCGACCTTTATCGCATAAAACATATCACATCGGATACTTAAAGCACTTCTTTGATCTAGTTAAGGATTAAAATTTTATTAATATAATGTACTAGCTCTGTACTCGTTCATGCGTTGCTGTGTTATGCATCTAATTAAAAAACTGAACAAAAAGGCAGTTTTGATACATCAAACATAATTTATTAATGATCAAATGTATACAATACAACAAAATGAAAATTAACAATAATATTATCCCTACATATATGTTATTTATTCATGGTTACCATAGTTACAATTTTAACAAAATATTATTAATTAAATGTTATTTTGATATTTTTAAAATATTTGTTCGGGAGCACCTAGAACCCCGATTCTGATTTAAAAAAAATCAAAAACATTTCCGGGGATATACCTAATAATTTTCTAAATTTTCACGGTGATTGAATATATGGATTTTGAACCTATCGAGTACAAACAGATAGACTCACATTTATATATATATATATATATATATATATATATAAAGATTTAAGATTTATATAAAACAATTTAACTCGTGAACTTTTCATTTATCATAAGATTAATCATTATCAGTATCTCATTTATCATTACTAAAAAGTATTGTTTTTTCAATATTTTATAAAAAAAATAAATGGGAATTCAAATAAAATAAATATATTCGATACATTCGATATAAAAATTATAAATTATTATTATTATTATTAAATATTCAACCGATGATCCTGAGGTGTTTGAATGCATATGTCGACGTGTTCGGTACAACGGGATGCCACAGAAATGACAATAAAATAAAAAGGATCCTTAAAGCCGTAGAAATCACGCTTCGATACTTACAATGACGACCCTTCGGACCTAATGATGATTTAGTATTTGAATAAAGGGATTAAAATAAATTTCTGATTCGATCCTCGGCCAGGACGACTGATCCTTTTTCCACGACAGTACTTCTTTGCCGTGAAACGTTCAGGTGGTATGATAAATTCAATAATATTCTGAAAATGAAAAAAAAAGGATATATATATAATATAATATAAATCAATATGCGATCTCTCGGGGATCGGAGGGGTACGAATCAAAGAGGACGATCGATTTAATCTTATTTAAAAAAATAAAAAGGACGTAGAGTCCTTTGAATAATGTTCGTGATGTATTTAAATGGTAGGATTGTACGATTGTGATGTCAGAAGGAAAGTGCGATGATTTCAATTTAATATGTCTGCATTTTATATTTAAAATATTTATTTGATTAATTTTTTTTTGGAAATCTGTTCAAAATTATGTTCAACAAACATTTTTGCTAAATCCTAATCTATCTGATATTATATATTCACACTCACTCACACACACACACACACGCGCGCATATATATATATATATATATATATATATATATATATATATATATATATATATATATATATATATATATATATATATATATATATATATATATATATATATATATATATATATATATATGATTGTTTTAAATAATAAATTTTGTTTTAATACGAATTTTTAAATACGTTCAAAGCAAAGCTATTAAATTCAATCTATCAAATAATATTCAATGATAACCTTAAACTTTATAATACATCATCATTATCAACATTAACATCAAACATTATTCGATTTATTCACTTATATATATATATATATATATATATATATTTCTTTATTTAGAATCGATTTATTTATTCATAAGAGTGCGTCAATGGCGATCCTTTCATTCATCAATCACGGGATTCTTCTCGTTTTTATTACCCGTTGCCTGCTTGATTTTTTTTTCGCCTCTATCTCACGATCAAAATTTTACATTGTACATCGATAGCTTTTGATTCGAAAGCGACCCGATACAAAAGCTGTACATACACACACACAACGCAGGGTCCATACGAGATTTTTTTTTATTATTTTTGATTTCAAAAAAAAAAGCATCTGAATATCCGGTAGTCTCAAATCTGACAACGTGTTAAAATGATTAACGATTGCCGCGAATGTTTGAACGTATTTTATGCGGCATTAAGATTTATTTATTTATTTATTTTTTTACCCCCTTCGGAATTTTATTTATAAATATATTAGAAGTCACGGGATCGATATACGACGCATTCATCGACATATCTGAATAATTATTTTTATTTATTTATTTTTGTATATATATATATATATATATATATATATTCTAAATGCGTTTCACGATGCCTGTTCAAAAGAAGTTTTAGTTTTATTGATACGCTAAAATGGATTGAAATCAAATCTTTTCACATCCTCATATATTGTTTATATTCTAAAAATGGTGTCCTTATATTTTGATATAGTTTTTTTTATAAAAAAAAATATATATATTTTTTATGGAAAATTATTTAAATATTTTTTTTACTAGTTTACAATGAAAAAAATGTATTATGTTTTATATAAATAAATATATTTTTCAAATAAAATTGAAAAATAAATATAGAGATTATTGCTTGATTATATATAAAAAATAAAATAACAAGTTTAAAATTTGATTTATCGACTATAATATACTATCAATCAAACATCTGTTTAAATATATATATAAATAAATAAATATATATATATATATATATATATATATATATATATATATATATTTATATATATATATATATATATATATATATATATATTTATATATATATATATATATATATATATATTTATATATATATATATATATATATATATATATATATATATATATATATATAAACAAAATAAATATAATATTGAAATTTTATTTAAAATTAATTAATTATATATTTAATACAATAATCAAAAATTGATATTTTGATTTTGTTTTTATTATAAAGTAGAAGCTGAGATCCAGAAAAATATCTGTATATTTAACACGTTGACTGCCAAAGCAAATTTCAAAAAATCTGGTCAAAAATGGCAAGTATTTTTACACAGTGCGAGATAACTCGTTGTTGGCGTCCTGCAAGAGAACGCACACTACGAGTTATTTAGTAGTTGGAAGTCAATGTGTTAATTAACAATATTTTTAATTAAAAATAATAATAATTTAATTACTAGAAAAAAATAATTAAAATATTCAATCTATGAAGGCCGTTTGAATCATCAATATTTTTCTTTATAATATTGACTCTACAATTTTTTTTGGGTTAAATAAAAAAGAAACAATAAGAAAATTGTATCAATCACCAATATATATATGAGACAAAAGGAATCAAACGTTAGGGAATGAGGGATGCAAAATGAAAAATGTCGATCCATTGTCCGAAAATAATGCGAGACAAATAGGATCATAGGAACAATACAATGGATCGTCGTTTTAAAATAGAGTTGTGAACAGTGTGAGTCGTACGGACTCCATTCACAATGTTGGCCATTAATTCTTTATGCGCATATCGTTTTATATAATGGCGCCGTGTACAAGATACACGTGTATTTATATTTATATTTATATACGTATAAAAAATCCCATAAATACACTCGCACATACAATATGTAGGATACAATGAGTTTTAAAGGGTTCTCATCGTGATCGATCGGTCGTATAAAGAAGACATCTCTGTGGGATACGCGACAGTCGATTCGTGTGATATTTATATGAATAGGTGGTCTCCGTATCAATTTTGTGAACTCGCACGGACTCCATTATGGACCGAATCAATTTCATCGTACACGATTATGGAATCGTTGATTTATGCCGGCAATTAGCTCGATTAATGCGTCGAATTTTTTTTTATTCTTTATTCGGCGTTTTAATTGTTCAACGATGAAAAGAGCGGATTGACTCATGAGAATGATTAATAATTCGATTTTAAAAATATATAAAAATAAAAAAAAAATAGACGCGTTGTTTTCGAAAACGATGTTTGAAGAGTGATTTTTTGGTAAAATCGCATCATTTTTTTGGCTTTAAACTCGACGCGTCATCGTTTCGTTATTAGCGTATATATATTACTAATTTTTCTCAGTAAAAAAAATAATTAAAAATGCGTTATTCTTCTATATTTTTCAATCTTTTTAATTAATTTAATATATATATATATATATATATATATATATATATATATATATATATATATATATATAAACTTTTTCTATAAAATTTTCGATATATAAAAAAAAAGTTAATTTTAACAAATAGAAATTAAAAATTAGATTATATCATATATAGTAGTCAAAAACTTAATATATTTGAGTAAAGAATCAATGTTTCAATCTTACAAAAAAAAAGAACCAACATGTTTAATTTTTTTTCCCACAAAAATTCATTAAAAATAGATCAACTATTATTAAATTTAAATCTACATTTTAATGTATATATTTTGAAATTTAGAAAAAAATCTGAAATTAAAAATGAAAAATAATAATTCATTCATGAGTTGTAGAAAATATTATAATACTCGGAATTGATATAGATTTTAGAAAAAAAAATATCATCATTGCTGATTCATAAATTACTCGGCAAAATTTGAAGTAAGAAATTATTACATCAACCGCGTATTATTTTAACATTAGCGATATTAATAAACATGAATTCCCGAAAAATATTCCCAGAAACTCGTTCGTGTTGATTAATCAGTCGGCGAATTCCCAAAATTCTACCGAGATTTCGACGTTAAAAATTTATAATTGTCAACGACGTTGTCCGCCCGTTCGTTGCATTTCATCGATTATTTTATTATTAAAACGCGCGTATGCAATTTTATTTATTTATTTTAATTTCATTTAATTTATTATTTCGGGTACGACGTGACGTTAATGTGCATCGGTGACTTTGTATTAATAAATTATGCGAATTGTTGAAATCGGGCACGTGTTTGGCCACCTTTATTTTGCATTAGTTTTCGTCGTAAATCACCCGCTTTTAAAGCGGAGTTTTGCTAATTTTGTTTTTTTTTTGTTTTCAAAATTTCGAAAATGTCCGGAAAATATTGTAATATTTATTTATTTTTTTTTATAAGCTTTTCTTGTCGCGTGACAAATCTTCGTGTGACTCTCGTTTGTCTCGCGACTGATTTATTCGTACGGATTCGTGTTTATTTTGATTTTGTATCAAAATCGCGATCCTATTTCATATTTTTATGAAGTGTTTGTTTTAAATATATATATTTTTAAGTATGATACAAATGAATTATTTTGATTTAAGACGCTTTGATTATTTTTTTTTAAAGATGAAGCGCATATTTCAGTATGCGGGAGATCTTCGGATGATATTTTAATTTTTTAATTTTATTAAATATACAAAAATCACAGCAAAAAATATAAATTGAAATTAGTTTTAATTAAAATAAAAAATATTAAATTTAATATAAAATGATATTTCAATAACGAAGTACATTCCAAACTCAAAAATTTTAAATCCGTATTGTCATTTGATATTATTTGATAAAATATTATAATTCATTTCTTATATATATATATATTAGAAAAATAAACAAGTTATCAAAGTATATGAATTTTATTATTAACATTATTTAAATGTATTATTATAATAAAAAAAATAAATTCAAAACTTACTAATATTCTCTACGTAAACGAGTTTCATGTACTTGTATTCTTTGACAGTCCCAATCCATAAAACACTTCAATCGCTTAATCACGATCATAGCTCCATTCGCTTCGCATCATATCTAAATAAATATCAATAAATAAATAATAAAAAAAAACTAATTTTAAAACTTAGATTTTTATCTAGACGTCGCATAAAACTTTTTTCACGCGCGCCATAATAACGAACGGGCTTTGAACTATGACCAAAAATAAAGAATATTCGATAAACGCATTTACGTATTTTTACACGTGTAAAGATTAAATCGTAACGACTTATATATCTTATACCATATATAAAAAAAAAACAATCGTCGAGAGATCCTTTTACGAGCTTTTACGAGAAACTATATTATTTGTGAATACGTGCTCGGATTCAACAATCCTAATGAACCCAACAGCCAAGGTCTCTGATCTCATTTTTTCCTATGAAAATTCTGATGATTTTACATAAATACATACATACGAATATATATTTTATATTTAATAGTATTGACTATGTTTTTTTAAAGAGATGCAGGTCGAAAAACATTAGCATTCTGGTGACAAGGTACTCGAATTTACATTTGTCAGTGAAAACGGCAACCAACAAAGGAGACACGTGCGATCGTAAGCGATATTTGTTTATGACTCTGAAAGACAAAAATAAACAAACAAATCGTTGTGATTTGTGTACAAGCGCTTGGGAAGTTTTCATCGGTAAGTATCTCTCAAAAAGTCTAAAAATAAATTGAATAATTTTCGTCTTTTCTATCATACTTATTATCATCGAAACATCGCAATAAGATGATGACTGTTTTTTGTTTCACATTTAAAAACATTACAAATTAATATTTACTATTGTGATCAAATATTAAGGTGAAATTGTCATTTAAAACTCTCGAGTATTAAGACGGCAGGTAAATTGTATTTTTTTCCTAGATTGGTAAGACTGTCTATAACATTTGTCAAGCGTCTGTTTGTCAAAAGGTTGAATTATCTCAGAGTTAAACATGTTTTTACAACTCGTGGTTCCTTCATCACAATAATGCATCATGTCATACTGCATTGGTTCTTCGCGAATTTTCGCTAAAAACTCAACTCATATCATTCTACAACCACCGTATTCACCTGATTTGTCTCCATGCCACTTATGACTATTCAGCAAACTCAAAAAAACAATATGGAACGCCGTTTTGATAAGATTGAGGGGATAAAAACCGAATCCAAGAAGGTCTTGAAGTCTATAACCGGAAAAAGATTATTCCGACTATTTTGAGGACTGAAAAAAGCGTTGGCAAAAGTGCATTTTATCGGACACGGATTACTTTGAAGAGGATGAACTTGATTTGGAAGAATAAATAAAGAATTTACATTTTATAAACAAATTCATCTTACTTATTGATCACAGTGTTATTGTTTTTAATTGTTTTCATAAACACTTTATAAAATAATTCGATACACCGAGATAAAATTAGACACTATAATCAGATTCGTGTAAAATAAAATGTCAAATCTAACGATCGCTCAAATTCAAACTGAAAGTAGCAACAAAAAGCAATAATATCTCAGAGTTTTCATGACGCATTATTTCATTATAATAAATAGCTGATGTGAGAAGAAAGAGGCGAACTCGATTTTAATCTTATTCGAACGTAAGAATATGTAAGAATGCAGCCGATACGTGAAAAAAATACCGAGTGTCTTATTTACTTAAATATAATACGTTATTACTTTAAGATAGAAATCGAGCCGTTCAGGAAGGAAAATCGTGCTGTTTTCTGATTTTGATGAAGTCATTATAATAATGTCGTGCGTGTTTTCTGACTGTGTCGACATTGTTTCACATTCGAAATTTCTTCTTTTTTTCTTTCTCTCTCTCTTGTTTATTATTACCATCATTATTGTCGTTTTTTTTTCTTCAAAATGTATATATATATATATAAATAAAATGTCGAATAAAATTCCGCCTAATAAATTCCGCGTTCTATGTGACCTGTTACAGCTGTACGGTTTCTTTTTGTTTTTGAAGATTTTTATTCGGTTTTTATGCGCGTTGATAATAAAACGGATTTTGAGGCTAAATTTTGAAATTCGACTGCGATTTTTAACGGTTGATTCTTTCAACAGATTTTATTTTATCTAGTTTTTTTTTTTTTATAAAAAAGATACTCGAATATATATATATATAAATCGGTAACACGATGATAACTGAAATAGAAATATCTGAAAAGAAAAATCTGAACGCATAATTATGACATTTACGACAATTCGACAGATCGATTTTCCAAGAATCCCAGATAGGAATCGCGTTCGATTTATTTCCAAATTTTCAATTCTTCGATCGTAAAAACCGACATCGAACCGTTTTCGAAGCGCCAACATTTATTTTTATATATCGGTTAGAGGAATCACGAGACCCCGTTACCTGTTGGTAGTAAAATCGAAACGACCGCATCGAAAGCGTACCCGATAATTTACGTTCGAATTAAAATGTTCGAGGTGTAGTTTTATGCGATTTCGAACATATTTACGACTGTTTTCGTCTAATGAAAGTGTTTCGGAACGATCGTCGTTCCTGATGTTTTTAAATCGTGTGAGATTAAGGCTCGTTTACACAAAGTGTTTCATTATATATTTTTTTATTGCCAAATTCAATTTAAGTGACGTTTATTTTATGTAGAAATAGATTGATTGCATTCAAAACTATTAAACTGTTCAAATTTTATATGCTTACTATGCATTAAATTAATTTGAATTTCACTCATTAACAAAAAAAAAAAAATAATAAACAGAATTATACGAAAAATGAAAATCGTCAACAATAAAGTGACTGTAAAAAAATCAAGTGTGTGAGTGTTTGCGTTTTATCGCAACGCATCGGTCATAAAAAAGACATTTCGCCCGTAAAATGTTGCCGCATCGGGCTATAAATCATACTTTTAAGTAAGAAATTCGAACTTGTGACCCGCAGATGCGATTTGAGCTGAACGAGAAAAAAAGCGCCGGTTTTTTTTTTCGTCGAAAAAGTCACATTTTAATTTGTATTCGTGAACCACGCGCGTGTAACTTTATATGTGTGCTTTATGTGATGGTCTCGTTTTTCATGTGCTACCAATTTGGATTAAGTTCTGCTGAAAATTTACTACGTATTTTTTATATAGTATATATTATATATCAAAAGGGACTTCCGTCGTGTTTAACATTTCATCGTATATCAAATTTTACATATCGAACGTTATTAGCATAATTTCATGTTATCGATTCGATTATTCGAGTATGTCAAAGCGGTATCTGTTCAGCCGATCCTGTGGATCCTGCCGATCCTGCGGATACGGTCTAACGATATCCGATACACTCTGTCCAAAGTTGAAATTCGCTCAGACGATACGGGCAACGATAAGCTCGCATAATAATATCCAAAACGTCTAATTGATAAACGTCCATTATTCGAAATCGGAATGTAATTGCGGAATTTATCGAAAGCTCGCATCGTTAGTCGCCGGCAATTTATGGAAGTTGGCCTAACGAGCGTCCGGCACGAGACAATGTTGCCCGACTATCTTCGCATATCTCACACAAATATGAAAATTTCAAATGCTCACACACGATGCATATTTCAATTTATATGTGACCACTGTAAAGGTTCTCAACAGTCTTACAAATGGGGACCGAATTGAATAAAATTCATTATTAACAATGACACATGTGAATACTTCAGCCTTTTCAGTTGATTATCTCACTGATATCGATCATTCAATTTTAACAATAATTATATTTACAATTAAGTCTTTTATTGTATCTTAATTTATTTTTCGATTTAGTTTTTATTTACGCCTCATTTAACATCATCCGCCTTTTTAAGCAAATCGAAGTAAAAACGATACCGAATCGAACGTGAACCACTTTGCATACGAATTCAATCGCTCGAAACGAACTCGAACGACGTATAAAACACTAACAATTTTTCCGATGGCGATATTAAATCGCATTTAAAGAAGACATAAAAGGCAATATGTGCGCCGAAATTCTGGCACGTAGCATCCGAGCAGAACAGAAACTCGAGATCCTTATCGTGAATACGTAGAAATGAAAAAGACTTCAACGAGCGCATATATTCATACCGTGACACACAATGTGGAAATAAATAAAATCGAGCCTATGTCTCGTTATTATTATTATTTTTAATACAACCTATATATATATATATATATAGTAAATAAAAAAAACGAGTAATGGTCCATAACGCTACCTCACACAATTATCCGGCCTCTAAGTAATATTTTTATTACTCGATCTTCGTCTTTCTATTATTATTATTATATTATTTTATTTTTTTGGTGTGTGAGCGTTGAGGTTCCTTTTTTTTGAGTTGTTGTTGGTGAGTTTTACGCGGTTTTATCCGTGTACGCCTTGTAACAATTTTTTTTTGTTTTATTTTCGATAACGCGAGGACACGTCTTCACGGCGCACGGTAATAAAGGTAAATAATTTTTAATGGTCCGCTCAGGAACTGCTGTGTCAACGATGATTGACCTTTTCTTGGTATTTACGTATAACTCGGTATAATAATATATAAATAAATAAGTATATTCTAGTTGATGCTAAAAGGATCTATTATTTTTAAAACGGAACGTCGCGTCTCATGAGTATCATTATGATCTTAATAGTTCTTTTGGAATTATATTGTAGTAATTTTCTGTCGTCTTTCATATTGTAATATATAAATTGTTATCATCAAATTCATCTTTTTATCGATCGATTTCATTATTTTATGTGTGTCAAATTTTTCATTCATCGAATACACATTATTATTTATTTACAGTTCAATTGAATTAAATTATAAATATAGGAAAATGTATTTATTGAATTAAATTTTTATAATAAACAAATTTAATATGTGAAACTATATCGTGTATGATAATTTTCATCATCGATTGCGTTTCAACTCGACATAGCGTGATTGAAACATTCGAATCCGATAGAAATCTCTAGGTCCTGTCGTCGTAGAGACCTCGTAAAAGTCCACAGTCGTTTCAGCAATTATCATTATTGCGCCGACAAAGGACTAGAGATCCCGATAAGGACCCGTGTTTATTGTGCGAGGTCCGTGAAGGAATCCCGCAGGAATGAAAGAACGTCTTCTTTCCCGGTCGGTCGATGAAAAACGATGGAAATTAACGCGAGAAAATTGTTGCTCGTGTCGAAAAGACGTTTTACATACGAATAAATATGTCTTATATTTTATTATCATCTGAAACTATTTTTTTTACGTATAATAAAAAATATAGTTTCATATAAAAATGTTGATATGTAGATGTTGACAATTTTTATTATAAAAAGAGATGAACTTTATTTTTGTCTTAATACATTTATTTTAAATTTTATTTATTATGCATTAAAAATATTTTAGTGACATTCAACCTTTTATGTGCATTAACATATTATTTTAATATATATATATCTTACATTTTTTTTAACATCGTGCAATAATTTAAAATTTTAAACTTTTTTAATATCAGATATTGATTTGCAAAATTGAATTAGATATTAACAATTTAATTTATAAAATTATTATATTTTACAAATTATGAATTTTAAACCGCTGTCGATTACGGAGCACACGCGAAGGGCACTTTGCATATTTTCACGATTAAAATATTTCCAATCGAATCGAGAATTCGTATTAAAATCGCTAATTAACATCGCTTCGGTCACGGATTTCGATCGTCGCGAATCGCGTACATAATCGTAATTAGTAATCGAAACGTAATCGGAGATTTGAGCCGCAATACCGGTAGCCGCAATAATCAGAAATCGTTTCGTAAAAATCGATTACGTTCATCTATCGCGCCATTTTCTCACGTGAGACGACATTGAAACGTCCTTCTTCCGTTATTAATACTCAATAAAACGATTCGATTCGCGTAAAAATCATATAATGGTAAGTCACATCGTCGCATACTAACTGAAAGTGAAATTTGAATGACGATATTTGATCTGTAATTTGAATTTTCTTAAAAAATTCTCATCAAATATTCGTATTGAAGATGAAATTGATCAAATAAAACAATTTAAAAATATTATTGAATTGCACAAAAAAAAATATTTGAAAGCGCTGATCTAAAAATATTTTCATTTTCCGTCGTTAAAAATTTTCATTGTAAAGGATTCGTTCGTTTTGTCTCAATGCAAAATAACCGAACGTTGACCGAATGAGTCACATTCAGGTTATCGTCAACGTTTTATATTATATTATATTATATTATATTAAAACGTCACGTTTTCATAAGACGAACAACTACAAATCGCACATACAACGAGCTCGTTATAAAAGAGGACGAAATGACAACGCATGCGGGAAAACGCCATAAACTGACTTCGCCATCTCAATCTGCACGTTAGCGTATTTTTTAATTCGAATAAATTATATTTATGCGATATTTTAATAGTAAAAATGATGATTAATTATATTATTTATAAATTTATGCGATGAAATATAATAAAACTTTTGTACAGAAATTATTATTTTTAATTGCTGATTGTTATCTAAATTTTTATACTTTAATTTTTTTTAACAGAACAACGATTATTACACATTTTGCTTTAAATCATTAACTGAAGAGACACATATATTGATGAATTTTTTATGAAATTATTTTTATAATTTTTTTAAAGGTAGGTCCCTGTCTATCACACAAAAACAGGTTTGACTATTTATGAAGATATTGTTGATCAAATCGTATATATTAATTACATATAAATCTGCTATTGCGCGAGACACCGATTGAGAATCCCTCGAAACTCTGCACCCTAACACGTCTCATCCTTACATAATATAATATTTTATTTGTTAGTTATAAAAAGCTCGTTGTCGCGTTGAAAAAGCGGCGATATTCCCGGAATCGCGATGATGTACGCCGTTTTGTGTAAATTTTAATAAAAGCTCCGAATCTGCTGAAATGATCGAGAACACGTACGTGAAGCTCGCGCTTGATTCATGCCCGCCGACCGCTTTATTTATATACGTTGATACGAAACGTGAAAGTTTTACGTCGAGCTTTTATATATATATATATATATATATATATATATATATATATATATATATATATATACGATGATGTCGTGATCGATAACGATGATATTGTTATCGTTTTTTTTTCCAAAACTTTTTTAAAAGAGATTCAATGTTAAATAAATTGATTTAAATCATGTATATAATGATTTAATACATATATATATATATATATATATATATATATATATATCACGATTTAATTCATTATATTCTGAAAATATACCTTCGTAGCGGACATTGCACTAAATGAAGTTTGAGAAACGCTGATTAAACGTTTTTCACTCGGACTGAGAATCGTGTATATCTTTGTAAATGTTTAGCGATACTTCAGCTCCACTATTATAGCCTTAGTACACTTTACATAAATCCGATTTAAATCGTAATTTTTCATCTATTTTTTATCTTTATTTTTGTTCATGAAAGACAACACAAACTCCACGCTCTTCTTTCTCTACTATTCGCCATATTTTAAATGGCGACACTCGTTAAATTTTCAAAATAAACCAAACGCTAACGAATCGCTTGCGATCTATGATACTCTATAATAGTATCGTAGTTTCAAATAAAATCGAATATTTATTATGACATTTTACAATTTAATTAACGAATTTCACGTTTATTATTATTATTATATTGTTATTAATTCACAGAAATATTTCGAGTTGTATTGACATTAAGAAAATTGTGAATAGAAATGTTGAAAAAAAAAATATCTCGTCACACTCGTTAGTTTCTAATGACGATATATATATTCGACTAATGCATAATGAAAGTCGTTTTTATATCGTAAAAATTCGTGATAATCACCGTTTTTATTATGATATTTATAATTCGAACTCGATTTTCACTCTAAATAAACATGTAATTGTCTATTTATATTATTTCGAAATAAAATGTGAATATGTTATGAAATGAGTACAGAATTTATTTTTTGAACGTAAATGAAAAAAATATCACATTATACAAATATATTTATTAACTTTTAATAATTAATACCATTCAATGGTTTATTATATGGTATGTTCATATATATTGAATTTTAATGTTAAATTTGAAGGTTGAAAGTAAAGATTGCAATTCGACTATATAAAATGAGATCTGAATTTAAAATAATTGTTGCTTGATTAATATGTTCAATAAAACTTATTTCAATGTTTTCATTTTTTTTCTAGATTAATATTTTTAATAGGAAATATAATTTTATAATAATAACATATAACTGATCTCCAATTTAAAACACTTATATATGTTGTTTGGATTTTATTATTGTATTAAAAACCTTGATGAATCTTGCAATTGAAATAATATATTAAAACTTTAGATATAAAATGAACAATAGGATATTATATAAATAATGATAATAGATCTTGAAAACAAACCTCAAACTCAGTTTTTATTTTTTTTTACCATAAACATATTTTTTTGGTAATTTTCATAGTGCTTTGTGAAATTTCAAACTTTTAAATTCTTTTATCTTCTGTTACAACCCAAAACTTGTGTTCATTTAAAAAAATGTGACTTTAAAAAAACGTGGAGATTGAGTTTTAGACTAACTTTAAGTATTACAAAAAAAAAATACTAGATGCCCTTTGAAGTATTAATTCGATCGCGCAGATCCAACCCCAACTCGACCATTTCGCCCAAAGTACAGGATTTACACGACGTTTTCAAAGAAGATTCCACACAAAATGGAAACAAAAATAAAATAAAATAAAATAAAAACAACCAGATTTCAACTCTCGACACCCCCCCAATAAATTCGTCTTAAATAATGCACGGCAAACAGCAGGGGTAGCAGTGCAAACAGATTAATTTTTTCCGTATATTTTTAACGTTCGTCCGCCAAAGTTCTTTTCTTGTCCCTTCTGCCACCTCAACCTCTCCAATGTCGTTCCTGGTATCGGAGGGGGGTAGTTTCAACCCTTTGTTTCAAGGTCCAGACAAAACGTTATTAATGTAACGCAAGTGCTTAATCGTATTTATTGAGGCTTAATCTTCCCCTATCGCTGACACACCTCGGCACCCTTCTTTTTGGAAACTTCGGTTAATACGGAAAAATTCACAATTATTTGAACAAAGAAGTGAAATATAATATATATTTTTGTGCTTTATTTTCGTATCCCCTATGATTTTTAATATCGTTCAAATATTTTTACCCTTTGTTTTTATATTATTTTTATATATTATTATGATTTAATAAAATCTAATCAACAGGTCAATATTGTACAATAAATTTATTGATATTTTTTTTAATTATTTTATTTCCTTCATATTTTATTATATAGTATAATAAGATTTATGTAATAAATTAAAATATATTTCTACACATTTTATATGACATGATTTATATGTATAAAAGTGTATTATATATACATATACATATATATACTGAAAATTCATAAAATTATTTTCAATCCTTGAAATATTTATTTATACTCATAATACAAATACGAGACATGAATATAAATAATTCCTTAATCTTCTTATCATCACAATAAATAATAAATACAATGTATTAGAAAACTAATAAAAAAATAGTAAATACGGCAAAATTATGGCGTCCCACATTCTATACGAAAATAATTGTATATGAATTACGATTTTCGCAACAATTTTATGACGCCATTTTTTAACATAACAATTTCGTAAATGATCTCATACGTCGGCCATATTGTACGACATACAATATTAAAAATATATATATATATATATATATATATATATATATATATATATATATATATATATATATTTTTATATGTATATATATGCGAGATATCGCACGTGAAAATATGCTCGTATTTGATTCTACGCCATTTCTGTACACAATGCGGTATTAAGAAGTGCGCCGTATAAAAATCAAAATGGCGTCGTTTTTATTCGAATTTTTTTTTCTTCTTCACCGTTCGTATTCTTTTCTTAGCTTTCGAGCAGCTGCAGATTTATGATAAAATAAAAATTATTCATCTTTTATGATAAGCGCCATATTCGCGCAATAAATTAGCGCCGATGGCGGCATTAATTTAAAAAAAAAATATTCGCGGTGATTTCTTTGTATTTGCGGCGCCCAGTTAATCAACTCAGAGACAGAAGAAACCAAATATGGCGATAAACAAATCGGTACCCCTTTTTGGCCATGAGAGCCTCGCGGCCACCGCCATAACCGATGCCATTACGTCGCTCTCTTTTCATTTATGATATTTCATTTCTCAGAAACGGCGGAATATTAATTTATTTGTTTTTTATTTCGCTTCGCCGCCCCCCGATCTCGCCGCCACCATTGCCGTTTCTTCTTCTCCTACCCCATGAGCAACGCGAAAAAAAAGAAGAAAATTCGCCAACCCCCCAAACCATCCTAATACACCCGTTCGCTTCGCTATTTGCTCGGCGTACCTCTCGTTTTTTATTTCTTTTTTTCTGTACCCCCTCCCCCCTCAGCCTTCAAACCATAAATGAAAACGGCAAAATGGGAGTTTTCAGGGGGGGTGGAGGGTGTTCTTTTGCTATGGTTGTGGTAGGGTGTTGGATCGTATCGCCCGTTCGGCAAACTCCAATTTTAAATAATTTATTTTCTCATTATTCTGCTACAATAAGAAAAGGGTTACACAACAATTGAGAACACTCTGTCATTGTATTTGTTTGTCGTATCCCTTCGTATGAGATGACGATGCTCAACATTTGGGAACTATTGTAAAATTATTTATTTTTACACATACATCACTATTGAAATCCATATTAAATATATTCAATAATTTAATTTTCATATAAAATAAAAAATTGATTAATTTTATAACACATCTAACCACATAGTTAAATAAATATGAAGAATTTTTTTTAATTGATATCTTTAAATAAAAAAAAACAAAAAAATATAAATAAATTATTTATATTATTATTACACTTTTATATCGTATTACTTTATTACCAATAATAACAATTGCACCATTGTATTATTATTCTTCATATCGCATTATTAGCGGCAATTATATTGTAAAATTGATATAATTAATTGTTACTAATTGGTCAATTATTTTGTAAATATGTTAATTGATTCATGCATTGTCATCAAAAGTAAGTAATTATGCCAAGTTTCATC
Source organism: Leptonema lineaticorne (assembly GCA_024500535.1). NCBI lineage: Eukaryota > Metazoa > Arthropoda > Insecta > Trichoptera > Hydropsychidae > Leptonema > Leptonema lineaticorne. The sequence continues at coordinate 559,697 of JANIJI010000017.1, read as the reverse complement.
TCAATCGAACATCGAAAAGTGTTCGAAAAATCGATTACAAAATTCCATCCGGACAAATAGACAAGTGAAACTTGCATAAAAGTGTGTAAAAATACAATATAATATAAAAAAAAAATGCTTTTTGAATTAAATGCATCAATTAATATAAGCTTTGTAAATTTGTTCAAGGTGTTCAAATTTCTCGATAAGCAAACAAGAAAATATACGGGGGTGTCAATTTTTTTTAAATTTGACCAATTTTCTGCTCCTCAAAGGGTTGATATTATTATTAGCGTATCGTATTTTTTCCCCAGTGATCGTAAACTTTGAGAAGTTCCCAATTTTTTCCGATGTCGATGTGTGTATATTAGAAAAAAGAGTGGTTGTCGTGGCCTGCGGGGGATGTTTCGGACCACTCTTAAAAACCGTGCACCTCCCCCATACAACCACCCCCTGTCGCTTTTATGATATCGTTTTTTCTTATTATTTTTTAATTATTAATCGTAAAGAAACATATTTCTTGATTCACAGAAGGGAGGTTCGCCGGCTTATACTTGAATTGTTTGCTTTTAATTATATTTTTTTGCCTCTCAAACTGTTGGCTGCCGTTAGTTAAATACGAATATATTTTACCCCTTGGTGACATTCTGAATTGACAAATTCGACCGAATATATATTTATATACGTATATTTTATTTTCTTTCCGTGCCGGGGGCGAAACTGAGAGGGGATGAAGGTGGAGAAAAACGGAATAAAAATCTTGATTTTTTTTCTGAAATACGTTTGCCGGACGCGCATTTGACCCGCTGAATTTTTAATATTTACCCGCCATCGTTTAATCACGCTTTATTTATTCATCTATTTTTTTTTCAACATGGAGAAAAGGGGGCGGCGGGTCAAAAAGGGCGGTAAGGTAAATATATTTCTTTTAAATCTGATCGCAGTTATGGCGATGGGTGGTGAAATTTTTTTTTTTGAAACCGTACGCCAAAGACGAATCCCGTGCGTTGTCCCTTTTTTATCATTTTTTTGAGAGATGAAAATGAAAAATTTCCGGAATCCAAATATTTATATTGATATTTAGTCAGGTTTGAGAGCCGGAAAAATTTTCGATAGTCGTTCGTCGGGCACTCGACCGCCTTCGAAGTTCGAGGGTTGCTTCTTAACGAGCACACTCCACTTGATCACAACTGAGCTAAAGGGTTGACGACGACTTCAAATTGGCACAAACTTGAAGATGACTGACGTTCGATAAGTGGTCGTTGTTGTATAGAAGAAAAAAATACGATCGACCTCTAAAGTTTGAAGTCGAAATGTGAAGTCTGAAATAATAATTTTATATTAAAATAATAAACCAGTATTTTAAAAAGCTTTCTAAACATTAAAAACTAAGATATACCGAGTCTGATAATTTATCACCCTTTAGTGAAGCAGTCGTCGGAATGCATCAAAAATCAGTCCCGTATCTGTAAAACGGGAGAGAGTGGATTAAATATGGTGATTTTTCGTTCGAGGGTTGTTCCCAACGCCGGGGGTTGAATTGTAGCGCATTTTTGCATCGAAGAAAGAAAGCTCGCCACCGGAAGAGTTATGGGCCTTAAAAATTGAAACGTAAATCACGATTTTCACCGTTAATTAATTCCCTTTCCCCGATTCCTTCCTGCTCCGTTTTCTGAAAAAGGGTGGAAAATTCCATGGATCCTTTTTTTTCTTATTTCTTTCGTTATAATAATAGAATAAATACGATACCTATCTGTGTGCGCCATTTTAAATCTCGTTTTGTCGCCCATTATTGCGGTGAAATTTTGCGGTGATATATATATATATATATATATATATATATATATATATATATATATATATATATATATATATTTAAAATCGGTAATATTATACTAATTATAAAATTGGAATATATTATTAATTTTTCATCAATTTATGTGCAGGCATGTCAAACTCATATCATATTGTGGGTCGCACAAGCTTTTGAGTATTAAATTATAAGCAGCAGTGTTAAAAAAAATAATTAAAAACGATTATTAGAATGATTATATTGTATATTTTATTTTTTTATATAAAAAGTATAAATGTTTCATATGTATAATATATATTAGTGTTAACAAAAAGTTCAAACTTTCTAACTACAAGCGTTACAAGTTTGATAATCGAAAAATCACTTATATATTATATATTATATATAACACACACACACACACAC